>ML675649.1:36931242-36949214 GCA_007922155.1 Mesoclemmys tuberculata | reverse complement strand
AGGATGGGCAGAGATGCAAAACCATGTTCTGAAGTGTCCCTAGCCTCTGTCTGCCAGAAGCTGAAAATGGGCGATCACTTAATGATTACCTTTTCTGTTCATTCCTTCTGAAGCACCTGGCATTGGCCACTGTCAGAAGACAAGATACTGGGCTAGATGGACTATTGGTCTGACCCAATATGGCCTTTTTTAGGTACAATTTCAAAGATACAAAAGCACACATTGTGTTGCTCCTCTAAACTGCTGGGAGATCTTAGTTTTCATGAAGAAGCCAGGTACTAAAATGTGCAAAATTCCCACTCACCCTGTAAAACAAGTTTTTATTTGTATGTATTAATAGTCTGCTGGCTCACACAAGTGGCACAGGAGAATGAAGAGACAACGTGACAAACATGACACCACACATTTGGTAGGTTTCAGACTTGGCAGCATCTCTAATTCCTATATAATGCAAAAATTTTAAGGAAAAAAACCAAAGAGCAGATCTTTTGTTTTTAAACATTCAGAAAACTATAATTCTAACATCTTAATGCTGTCAATATCATGTGGCACACACCTATTCCAAAGGATTTACTACTTAATCTAATTCTATATATTTTCTATACATTCTAATACCATGTCAATCACAGTACTATCTGAGTACAACTACAGTATACTCCCATTTCCTAAACCTCCACCTTATCTGAATCTCTTCTTTGTCCCCCAGCATGAGATACATGCTTCCTGCGGTATGAATCTGATGCCGGGGGACAAAGAAGGGATTCGGATAATGTGGTGTTTCAGAAAATAGAGCAGAGATCTCCAACTAGTACTGTGAGGGACAGGACAAATCCCGGACATGGAAGAGGCCAGCTCCTGGCTCAATGGCTGAATGGTTCACCCATGCTATTTGGATGATCACGAGTTTACTGTAAATCATGATGTATAAGAGCTTACTTGAACAATATCCATCAGTATACATGCCACAACTAGTGATACAAAATTAGCATTTGAAATGTTAACATTTTTTAAATGGTTTTATGTAAGGTATTAGTGAACTTTCCCATCCCAAAGTGATAAAATGGTATTGCAACATCTAGTATTTTCTGTTATTCATATAATAGAATAATAGAAATGGAAATAGTCCCTTCTGAATGGGGGGAAATGTTTGCTCTCTAATCTAAGAAAAACAAAGTCTACTTAAATTTCTGTTTTCAAGAGCACCTCCGTTTTGGTTTGCAACTGCAGACTTGCTACAGCATAATTGATGCAGCATGATTCTGTGATGTAACAATGCAGGTAATACAAGAATAAAGGTGGAAACAGCAATCTGGCATGCAATGCATGCACTGAATCAAATCTGGACAAGTCTGAGCTGGTTGATGTCCCTGTAGTTGTATTACTCAATAATGATGAAGCAGGAGCTGCAGAGTAACTTAGGGGATGGGAGAGCAAGTTCATTTAGTCAGAGGTTAGAACAAAGAAATCATTCTAACACTTGGTAAATAACTAAGATCAGGAATAACAGTTTAAACTGTAGACAACGAAGTAAGTTCAGTGAAAAGAAACAGATTTTATTCTTACAATACCCTAACAAGAATCTTTTTAACCCAGTATTATTTTGTAATTCTCATTGCCAGCCTTCTTATTAAAGGATTCCTATTTTGATAGTCTATTGCTCAAATTTCCCTTTTACCTTAAGTTTCCTTATGAGAAGTTACAGGACCCATGGCAAAATTATTTAAACAAACTGCAAAGGAAGAAGGGACATTTCACCACTTTCACTATCCTGCTTTTCCCTGAAAAAAAGATATTCCAATACATTGTATAAAACTGTTTACATTGAATATTGTACATACCCTTTTAATAGCATGAACAATATGTTTTGTTGAGTGCAGATGTATTCCACTGTGGGAGTTCTTGTACCAATTTGCCTTCTGAGAATGTTGTTGAAAATCTGAGCGACATCTTTTTTGCCCTGTCAAAAATGCAAGCAATTAAACATATAACATTTAGTACTATTATGTATTAGCAGTGTTTTGAGAAATATAGCCATGAAGTCTCATCCACTAACATTGTCAATTTTGCCTAAGACCTCATTATTCCCCTTATTTACTGCCAGCAACAGCGCCTCCTCTTTATTCATATAATTGAGCTAGTGGTGGCACACAGTAATTCCAAATCTAGTTATTGTTAGAAGCATCTATTGCTTCCAAGTGATGTAATGGTTTATTTAACAAGGGCATTCACACACATGAATTCTCATGCCAACAGTCGCAATTCCCAGAGGCAAAGAGTAAAAGCGTGCCAGTACTGTCGGATTCTACCTCCCTGGTGCAAAAAAAGGTTTAGTTTTGTTTGTCTATATTTTTTAAACTTTTCAAAGGACTCCGTTATTCCCACCAATAGATAATTTATTACAGGTCAGCAGGGGGTTGACAAGTTATTGCTCTTTGAACAGTTTTGTTGGCTGCCTTACATGAAAAATGTTTCTACATAGACAATTCCAAACAAAAGGTTCACATTACAGCAAGAAATTGCCCTTAAACATCCAATCCTTAATGAGTGCCTAGAGTAATTTCATTTATGTTAGTTCTACAAGCCCATCACAGTGGCATTTGGATTCAAACAGATTATAGACAGACTGCAATAGTCAGAAAAAACAATCCCTCTCTATCATCCCAGTTTATAAAGATAAATCCTCAGGGATGATCCGTAGTCAAACAAATACTTAGTCAAAAAAATGCCTTGATCTATGCACAAACAACTTTAGGTTTTGTCATACCACCAGAAGGAGCAAACTCCACAAAGGAAACATGCTTTTCAAATCTTCTAAGAAATATCAGCAAAAGCATCTCATCTGATTTCAGCTCTAGACATAGTGGTCTAAAAATAGTAGGGCCCAAATCACACAGGGTTAAGAGATTACAACTAACACCCTGAACTGCACCCAGTAACTGATGGAAAGTTAGCGCAGGTTGTGGAGCACAGGTGTGCTGAGATCACCCAACATTAGGTAAGCAAATGGACACATTCTGCATTAGAGTGTACTGCTGTAGTTCAAATCGAATGACTATTAATATGACCTAAAGAAGAGCGCTGGAAAGCTTGTCTCTCCCACCAACAAAAGTTTGCCCAATAAAAGATATTACCTCACCCATTTTGTCTCTCTAATATCTACCTCAACAAGGAAATGCCATTTCCTTCTCAGGTAACAGCAGTTGTAAATCCAAAAATAGGAGACTATTGCCAACAATCAGCAGTCCTCTCAGACTGAAATGTACGGATTCCTCTAATACATAATAATTCTATGCAACCGTAGCCCATTACAGATCTAATAAAATCAACTTGTACACAATCATTGTCCATCACCAGAAGACTTTTTTCTAACGAGACATACTAAAAGTGGACTGATAGAGATCTTGAAAGTCAGCAGAATCCAGATATAATTTCTTAATATCCTTCCCTCTATAACTAGAGGCCATCTCAATTGCTTTATACATCAGCTTTCACTCTGAATTTCCTTGTTTTTTGTTACATGTATGATAGATATGTTTATGTCGACAGAAAAAAATGTCCATCAGTTTTTATTTTCAAAACCTTTTTTTATGCTGTACAATTTCTATTTAAGAAATTTCTTTCTAGAAAAGCGGGCAAGTCACTTTAAGAAAAACTATTTGCAAATTCTCACAGCTTGAAAAGTCTGCTTCAGGTTTATACTGGACATATTCAGTTCTGTCTCTGAATTCATCTACTCTGGAATGCACCTTTATAGAAAATTTAGTGCATGCCAGATAAAAGGACCAAATGGTAATAGAATCAAACTGTATTCTGGGGGTTGGGAAACAAAATTAACTTAATTCTGGAATGTCTTTAGACTGTTGGGTTTGCTTCAGGGCCGACCTGTTTATGAATAGTACAATTTTACAGCAACCTTAACGAACAGGATAGCCTAGTCAAACAACTGGACCCAGGCAGTAGAGTTCTGGGTTCTGTTCTTAGCTCTGCCATAGACTTCTTATGTGACCTCAAGGAAAGTCACTACAGATTGTCTACATAGCCGTAGTATTGACTATGGGAGGAGGAAGAGGGTTAAACTGCATAGCACGCTAATGTGCTGTGCTGTAACTGCCTTGTGTAGAGCCTGCTGGCACAAACTAAGTTGTTTTTCCTAGTTGACATAGACGTAGTCCTACTAACGTGAACCAGGCACCTTTTAGTTCGTGCCAGAAGGGTCTATATGGGGCAGCGAGAGCACAACACATTAGTGCACTCTACAATTCACATCCCATAGTCCACACTGCGCTGCTGTATAGACAAGCCCTAAATCTGACTATGCCTCAGTTCCCTAGTCATAAAATCAGGTTGATGATAATACTTCCATACCTCAGAGTGGTGTTGTAAAGATCCATTGATTATTGTGTATGAAGTGCTCAAATAATAGTGTTGAGCAACAAATAAAAAAAACTTACAGAAAGAAAGTAATGTTAGTATTTTGGAGTGATCAGTAAAATCTGACTTTCCTGTCTGAACAGAAAAATGATTATGGAGAATGTAATAAAATACTATTTTGTTTCCTATGGGAAGTATTAAAGATTTAAAAAATGGCTAATTGACAGCATTAATGGAAACCTTTTATTGAAGAGATAAATGAGAATAGTTATTTGACTCAGTATTATACTATAGTAACTCAAAAATGATTTAAGACAGACTATGGGCATTATGGCATTAATACTATCTAGGATTTTAATTTTTCTCTGAACACAGCGATTGAAGATTAATCGAAAACTCTGTAAAAAAACACCAACCAACCAAACAGAGCTGTTTCTTAAAGGTTTGAGTTATTCATCTACTTTTCATTTTTTAATGTGATCTAACCTTCCAAACTCAGAGAAATTTAATCTCATGCATTTGATTAATTTACCAAGTAGTATGCAGTAATGTTTCCTAATTAAATCTTAAAGTTCATTTGCTATCATTACAGCATTGGAAAAATAGATAGGAAGTGAACCTCTTACCCAATTAATACAGGAATTAGATGGTCAGAATGCAATTTACCATGTGTGGCAGATGAAGTTTTGTAACTATTTTCTTACCTCAAAATCAATGAGTTGTAAGTCAGCTACTAGGGTGCTAAGAAGACCACTGTTGTATAGTTCTTGAGCAAGTTGTGCCACAGCTTCTGTCTGTGGCTCTTTTTCATTTGTGCCATATAATATCTCTTTCATGGCAACCAGATTTTTCGAAACCTCTTCAGTGGCCTGAAGAAACAAAAAAGAGTAGATGCTGTGACTTTCAAAGCTAAGAGAGCTCTTCTTGTCTTTGTAAACCTCACAGAGTTTTGCTCTATCAACTGCAATCTTTCAATAAAAAAAAAAATCACATGACATGTAAAAAAAATTACAAGATTCTGGGGGATTCAAACTATTATTTGGCGTATATATAAATAATTTGATCTAGTGGCAAGATGCAAGAGATTCAGTTGATGATATATTATCTATAATAAAAACCTCTTCCCTTCTCCTCATTCTCCCACTTGTAAAAACCCTTTTAGTAATAATATAGAGAAGACAAGGAAGATAAAAAATTATTCCCAATTTGTAAAATGGATTTGTGCATGTGATCAACACAGAAAACATTATATAGGCACATTCTCATCACTAATAAATTGCTCAGGTTACCAAACACATTTCTATCAACTGTGCATTTATTAAGTCTCTTTTCTGCTGTTAGGCTTCCATTCCAGTCTCAGACTCAGAAATAAGGTCAGAAAGGACTATTATGATCATCTAACCTGACCTCCTGCACAATACAGGCCACAGAACCTCAACCACCCACTCCTGTAATAGACCCTTAACTTAAGACTGAGTTACTGACGTCCTCAAATCCACAAGCAAGTGATCTGTGTCCCATGCTGCAGAGGAAGGTAAAAAACTCCAGGGCCTATGCCAATCTGCCCTGGGGAAAAATTCCTTCTCGAGCCCAAACATGGCAATTATCTGAACACTAAACGTGTGCAAGACTCACCAGCTAGACACCCAAGAAAGAATTCTCTGTAGTGACTCAGGACCCACCCCGTCTAACATCTCATCACAGGCCATTGGGCATATTTAGTGCTAGTAGTTAAAGATAAGTCAATTGCCAAATTAGGTTGTCCCATCATACCATCCCCTCCATGAACTTATCAAGCTCAGTCTTGAAGCCAGCTAGGTTTCTTGTCCACAATGCTCCCCTTGGAAGCCTATTCCAGAACTTCACTCCTCTGATGGTTAGAAACTTGCATCTAATTTCAAGTCTAAACTTTCTGATGGCCAGTTTAAATCCATTTGTTCTTATATACACATTGGTGCTGGACTTAAATAACTCTTCTCCCTCCTTGGTATTTATCCCTCTGATGTATATATAGACAGCAATCATATCTCCCCTCAACCTTCTTTGGTTAGGCTAAACAAGCCAAGCTGTTTGAATCTCCTCTCAAGGCAGGTTTTCCATTCCTCAGATCACCCTGTTAGCCCTTCTCTGCATGTATTCCAATTGGAATTCATCTTTCTTAAACATGGGAGACCAGAACTACACACAGTATTCCAGATCA
Organism: Mesoclemmys tuberculata; assembly: GCA_007922155.1. NCBI lineage: Eukaryota > Metazoa > Chordata > Testudines > Chelidae > Mesoclemmys > Mesoclemmys tuberculata. The sequence goes on along the minus strand of ML675649.1, from coordinate 36,942,643 downwards.
GGTCTGACCAATGCCTTGTATAACAGTGCTAACACCTCCCTATCTCCACTGGAAATACCTCTCCTGATGCATCCTAGGACTACATTAGCTCTTTTCACAGCCACATCACATTGGCAGCTCATAGGTATCCTATGATCAACCAATATACCAAGGGCCTTCTGTTCCTCTGTCACTTCCAATTGATGTGTCCTCAACTTATAGCAAAAGTTCTGGTTATTTCAGTCAATATGAAAAGAATGTTTCCATTTCAGTTGATGTTGATACAAGTCTGAAGAAGAGCCAGGGAGACACTGCTCCAACTTTCACATAGATGCTTACAAACCAAAATAATTGCCAAATGGACCCAGGAAGAATTAGGCTCAGCCAACAAAGGCAGAAAAACTGGCCATATATAGGACAACTGAAGAAGTCTGCATGAGATAGTTTGTACCATAATACAGATTTTTCTCACTTGCTACTGAGGTCTCTCTTAAAGAAGGCAGAGAAGTTAATTGGAGAAACCATGTCTATGGAGTTCTACCCTGTCAGACACCACACCAGACTCCTGGTCTGGGCTGCAGCAAGATACTCTGGTGATAAGTGATCTTCCAGGCCGAACTCTCAGCCTCATGGAAAAAAGATGTCTACACCATCTGTAAGAGAGATGAGAAATATACCTATCTAGCTGACAACACCAGCATAGGTCTATTAGAAGTTAGATCTGTTGCATCTCTAAAGCTTAGCTAACAGACCTTGATATCAAAAGGGCAAAATAAGCTAGACATCAGTCTCCCTGAAAATGGGGAAAGCATGTCTTACTACCACAGCCCTCTCTGGGTCTTAGGCACTGAAGACCAGTAGCTTATTTTGCAAGACAGAAGTAAAAACATCTACCTCTAAGGACTTGTCTACTCTACACAATTTTGGTACAACGATAGTAGAAGCTATGGTTAGAAACTTTACTACCATTAGGGGAATAAGCTATAGCAATATAATCACCTTAATATCAGCATAACTGCATCCACACTAGAGGGTTGTACTGCTTTAAATATATTTGTTTCTCTATAGATATAATTCTGGTGATACAAAGCATAGAATCATAGGACTAGAAGGGACCCTGAGAGGTCATCTAGTCTAGTCCCCTCCACTTATGGCAGGACCATGTATTATCCATTATGCATCCTTGTCAGGCGTTTGTTTAACTTACTCTTAAAAATATCCAGTGATGGAGACGGTGTCTCAACTATTCCTAATTTCCCCATGAGAGGAAGATCTGATCCCTTACTCACTGAAACAGATATATTTGGTGAGGATCTAAAACAAATAGCTAGTCTGCAAGCAAATGCAATTGTGTTTTCCCTCTGATAGGTAAGTAGCAAGGTCCAGAATTTGTTGGCCTGTTTGACCAAAGATTACCAAAAAGTATACTATAAGTTCGGGGAAGGCTCTCCTTAGAACACCGAGAACTACATTTGTCTACAGTACAGTGATGTAGAGGTTACTCAACTTGTGCAGTAACTGAAGCTCAAGATGCGTCCGTCTGTTCGTGCTCCACTTGAAGTGATCCAGCACCCCCAATCTTCGATCAGAGACCTTTAGTAGCACAAGGCTGTATTTGGCTGCGTGGGTGAAACGCCCTCAGCTCCTTCTCCAATGCAAAGTCCCCCAAGGGAGACTGAAGAAGAGCAGGAGACTGGATGGAACATCCACAGACACACACACCTCAAAGAACTCCATCTACCACAAAGGTGAGTAACCTCTTATTTGAGTAGTGTCCCTTTTGGTGCTTCACATCAGGTGATTCTTGAGCAGTACCCCTATAAGAAGGTGTGAGGTTTGGAGCCGAGTTCTATTCAGAAGAGAGAACTGCATTGCCTGCAGCAGCATCAGCATCTGATCTTGCCACAGCCACCAAGGCATAACGAGTAGTGAAAGCATGAAGGGAGGACCAAATTGCTGCTCTACAGATTATGCAATTGGTATATCCTTCAGTAAGGTTATAGATGTAGTCAGTGCCCTTGTAGAAGGCTATCACTCTCAAACCCAAGTTCTGTCATAAAACATCTTAATACAAAGCAAGAGCCCCTTTGATAACCTCTGTTTCAAAATTACTGAACCCTTGTTTCAGTCCACAATGGATACAAATATTCTAGGAGATCTTCTAAATGGTTTGGTCCTATCTAGCTAAAAGGTTAATGCCTTCCTGATATCAAGGGAATGGAATATGGCTTCTTGTCTAGTTCAATGGTTTTTGGGGAAAATAAACAAGAGATGAATGATTTAATTAATATGAAATTCTGAGAACACCCCAGCTAAAAATCTTGGATGGGCCCACAGTGACACTTTCTGGTGAATAATGCAAGTGGGGAATCTGACATTAAAGCCTCCAGTTCTCCAACCCTTTGAGGAGAAATGATAGCTACCCAAAAGAATGTCTTCACTGATAAATCTATTAAAGAACATATAGCTAGTGGCTCAAAACGATATTTCATAAGGCAATTAAGGACCAGGTTCAGGTCCCAGCTAGGAGTAGGATCTCCGATCTGTGGGGGGTAATTCAACAAACTTCTTAGGAATATTGCCATACCTGGGTGAGGGAAGAGTGAAAAAAAAAACCCTATGGGTGAGTGAAAAGCTATTATTGCCATTTAGTGAACCCTAATGGAATTAGTAGAAAGACCTGATGTTTTCCATTCCAAAAGGTAATCCAATACCCTAGGAAGAGGAGAGTGAATCAGCAAAATCTGATGACTGTTACACCAAAGACAGTATTGTTTCCATTTTTGGAGGTATTTCTTGTAGATTCTTTTCTACTATTAAATAAAATGTGTTGTATCTCTGACAAACGGGCTCTATTTCCAACAACCATTGAGGAACCATGCCTCAGAGTACATAGGTTAGGGTGAAGTGTTCGACTGGCATCTTGAATCTGTAAGAGAGGACTGATCAGAAGCCACCACAGAGGGCGAGAAGTGAGTCTGATTAGATAGGGATGCCAAACTTGTCTTGGTCATGTTGGTGCCATCTATATTACTCTGGCCCAATCTTGTTTGATCTTGCTGAAAACGTAACAGTACAGTGTCAGTAGATATGCATACAAAAGCCCCTTCATCCATGAGATGAGAAAAGCAGCTCGTAGGGACTGGGGATCAAGACCACCTCTTTAGCAAACCTGATGCATTTTGCATTGGCTGCCATGGCAAACAAATCAATCCCTAGGAACCTATAAGCTAAGAATATTATGCAGCAAGGTCAAGAGTTCAGTTCCATAATCTAGAAAGAAATGTCTACTGAGGTCATCTGCCAGGGTGTTCTGAACACATGGGAGATAAGAACCTGAGATGACTATCCAGTTGACTCTGCTCCAATTGTTGAGCCTTAACACTTCAGCACAGAGAGATGGGGAAATGTGCTCCTTCCTAATGGCTGACATAATATATGCATGCTACACTGCCTAGCATTATCTTGACTGATCTGGATTTGATTAGAGGTGGAAAGTATAGACAAGCATTTTGATTGCTCTCAATTCCAAAATATTGATGTGAAACTGCTCTTGTAGTCATCATTTGCCTTGTAGCTTGTGAGGTCCCAGATGTGTCCCAAAACACAAAAATGAAGTGCCTGACATCACCACTATGGTAGGAGGATTCACTACGGCAGGGTCCTTCCAGCAGTTGAGTGACTGCAGAACCCACTGGAGAAGTTAGCAATCAACAGAATCTATGAGAATACCCTTGGGGCAGAATGACAGAGCTCATCATTGGTTAAAAAACAGAAACCTCTTGTGTGAAGGGTGAATGATGACCTAAAAATATGTATCTTGTAGATTGAGGGTCACAAAGCAATCTCCTAAACCTAAAGAGGAAATAATTTCTGCAGGGACCACCATCTTGAATTTCCACACTTTTACATAACTGTTTAGAGACCTGGGGTCTAAAATTAGCCTCCTCCTTCCATTCTTTTTGGGTATCAAGAAGTACTTTTAGTAGAGTTCATTTCCCCTGTGCTCTACAGGAACTGGTTCTATTGCTCTAAAAGGAGAAGTGATGCCACCTCTTGCACTAGTAACTGATCATGAGAAGAGTCTCTGACAAGGGACAGGGAAGGAGAGATTTTAAATGGATAATATAACCAGATGTTATGGCTTCCAAAACCCATTTGTCCAGTGTTAGCATCCAAAAGGAAGAAGGAGGGGGTAAGATGTTGCAGCTGTAAAACTGTTAAACTTTGCTGACTGGATGGTTGAGACCTATTGAGCAAGCCATCAAAACTGTGTCTTGGAGGACATACAGGGCTGAGAATACATAGCTGAAGGTTCCCTTTTAGAGTATCTTAGTCTTTTAGCTAGGGATTCAAATAGTCTATAATAAGTTGAATATGGGTCAGGCATGCTCTTTTTTCCAGCTAAGACTTACTAAATTTCTTCTTATTTACAGGAGTATAAATCCTTAGGGATCACAGCATGGTTCTTGAATTCTTTCAAATGTGGAGAGATGTGTCCAATGAATCAGAAAAGAGCATGTAACTACCAACGGGAGATTCAGTGATACTCTGGACTTCTTCTGGGCCATGCTGCAGCCAAGACACTCTGACCACTGTAGTGGATATAAGCCATGCTCAAGTATCTGGAGCATCCAACAAGACCTGGAACAATGTCTTTGCTAGGAGCTCACTCTCTTGCATAACAGCCTTAAATTTGTCACAATGTTCTTCTGATAGGTGTTCAATAAAGGCATTAAATCTTCTGTAATTTAAATAGTCATATTTGGCCATGAGCACTCAATGGTTCGCTATTCTGAACTGAATTGTGGCTGAAGCATAAGATCTGTGACCTGAAAGAGAAAACATCCTGTAGTTCTTATTGTACAGGGTGGACTTTGAGCTGTGTTGCTTGCCTCATTCATTAATGGCATCCACTACCAAGGAATTCAGAGCTGGGTGAAAAAATAGAAACTCTCTGCCAAGGAATCAGATATCTTTTTTTTAATCCACACTCTTGCAGATAAGCAGTGTGGTGGCTAGGGTTTGCCATACAGTCTCAGCTGGTTCCATAAGAGCTTCAATGATCAGAATTGCAATTTCCATAGATGTCTAAGTATGTAAAGTATAAAGGAATTTATAGCAGGACTCCTGAACTTTATTTCAGGGAATCTGAAGCATGTCAGCAGCAATTCACTTCATCTGTTCCTGAAATTGCCTCAAGTCATCTGCAGCAGAAGGTGATTGAGACATCACAACATCATTAGGTCTTAAGGAGGAATTATTATTAAGAGATATAACCTCACCCAACCTTGCTTCTTGCTCCTCAAAGGTCTCCTCCTCTGACATACGTGGTGGCAGGGGAAGTTAAAGAGAATGAATGGGCTCTTTGCTGCTCCCTCTGGTGATGCAAAGACTTCATTGCAAATGGTTGAAAACAGAACACGCACGGTACCAACCTCGACCGCTGAGGGGGCCCACATGGCATCCATCTGCATTCCTGTCATGTGGGTGTCATTTTAGGTCCTTCTGTAATACATCAGTGTAAGACGGAAAGCAATGTGTCCTAGAATAGACGGGAATGCAGCTCTGAAATTTGAGTCTCTTAAGAAGGATAGCTGCTCAGCTTGCAAAGCAGACAAGGGCAAGTAAGGCAGTAGGGGTCGGTGACCAAGAGAGTCTTGACACTGACAAGCCCTCCAACATTTATTAACAGAGGAGACACTAGCTCTGAAAATTATCAAGTTTTTAGGGTACCTAATTTCTTGCAGTACTGATGGTATTAAAGATGAGGTCAAGTGAGAATCTGTGGAGTATGGCAACTGGTACTAAGCACTTGGTATGGGAGCGAGTCGGTTCCAATTCCATCAGTACCACAAGCAACTGAGCAGTCTTTGGTACTGCTGACTTTGTGTTACTGGTAGCGAGCGTTGTTCAGGGACAGGCTTAGAACTCTTAACAGTGTATCTGCCATTCTGGAAAGTGGTACCTGAACCTGGTACCATGTCTGTCTTACACCACTGACTTCACATTTGTGGTACTGGCATCACTTGGAGCCAGTATGGAACTCCCCTTAAGAACTGAGGTCTCCATAACTATCTTGTGTGTCAGTGACAAAGATCATCTTCAATATTTATTCCTTACCTCTTTCTGCTTAAAGGGAGATGTGGAAGACTTCGGTACTGTAGATGAACTTGGTGCTGCAGTGCCATATACATCTGTAGCTGTCTCTGGTGACAGAGATCTTGATGTGGATGGGGCACTAGCAGTACTAGGAAATCTATGTAAACGGGGGTTCTCTGCTCCTGGATCTGAAGCTGGTCATAAAGTCTGCTCCATCATCAGGAGTTTAAACTTGATCTCCATGTTATTCCAGGATCTATCTTTGAAGGAAGTGCAAAGCTTGCATTTACAGGGAATACGACTATTAATCAAACAGCAGAGGCACTGAAACTGCCTGTCACAAATCAGAAAAGCCCCACAGCTGGAAAGGCACCTCTTGAATTCCAGGGAGCCCAGCATTCCCAAGTAAAAAAACAAACAACCACCACTGAGGCTGACTGAAGCCTGGAGAAAGGATATTAAAGGATCCCTGAATAGAAGCTACATCCAATAAAACCAAAATTGTGTCATGAGAACCATCAGATATCTCCTGAGGGTGGTTCCTTTGCCGACTGTGATCAGAAAATAATTACCTGGGATGTTCTGAGGCTGGTGCATGGGTAGTGCAAAGTCAAAGTACAGATGCCACAAAAATATTAAGATTGAATTTTTTACTAGACTCAGAGTCACAAGGGACACTCCTACTTCCCAGAAGCCAAGACACCTTAAGATGGTAGTTGCAGAGTGGATTAGTTTTCTTTCATCATTATCTTTACAGGATATGCTTGCTTTCTAGTGTAATGAGAGTCTCTTCAAACAAGATGCTTTTGTTGGAGCCATTAAAAGGGGTAGGCCACAAGGCTTCACATGGCATTTTAAAACCAATCAGTTTGACATCCAAAAAACTAGGTGGAGAAAGGTTGTGGGTTTTTTTCCTTCTGAACTAAACAGAACAAAGGTTCAGAATTAAATTATTTTAAAAAATATTGATGATTTGCCCTACATTTTAATGAGAAAATCTAAATCCGGAGGTAAAACTGCCTATTATGAAACAAGTCTGAAGAACAGTCTGCTCCTCCAAAGAAATGCCATGGGAAATTACTCCAATTTATCAGTGCACCTCACTTGTTTTAAAATCATTTCCTCAAGAATATAGCTAAATACAAACCCAACAACACAACTTTATAAAAGGTCACTTCCCTACTTACAAGTGGATGATATTCTGTAGAATAATCTACTGTTTAAGCATGATGTACTTGCACTAAACTTGTTAACGAATTATTGAAAAATGAACATTCCAAATCATTGGTTTGTAACTCGTTTTGTGTATACTATGTTTGTTCTTAGTGTCTTCAACAAGTATGATCTTTCATGAGCACATCAATACATAATGATTACCTGATCTGGGCCAATGACATTTGTATACGCTCCAGGTATAATTATACTTCTATGATTAGTAGTACATAAAATCTTAATAAAAAGTGGAAACAATTGCTTTTAGAATGCTATTTATCTAAAAAGCAGTTTGTTAAGAAAGTTCCTTTTGTGGACAATACAACTGTAGAGAAGTCTAAAGTCAGCACAACCAATGCACAATTAAAGAGTAAGCCATTCTTGTTTCGAGGTAGACAAAAAGCAGGGAATCCTGTGAAACTTAGGGCCTCCATATTTTTTTTAGTTCTTCAGTCAGATCTTTTAAACTCCTGACTATCTAAGATTTCCCTTTGATTCTTGTTCCCAATCCGAGCTGTCTCCCTATTGATTAAAATGTCACAGTATTTGCAATATGACCTTAGCAGGGCAACAAGAAACAAAGGCTGGACATGAACTCTACGGGTCAAAACAACTCCTGCAGACTTAAAAAAATTATAGTTAACTGATTGTTCCACAACAAACAATACCTGATTATTTTATTCCTTTAAATTGCAGGGGATGTGATTTTGGGAAGAAGGCAGCGGGAAATTTTTTCAAGCCTGGCTGTAAAGGGACTCCTTGGAGACAAGACTACTGTTAAAGAATAAGGCTGGGCACACCAGGCCCAATGGCATGAAGATAGGAGAGAGCTGCTACATCTCCTACTCAATCCCAAATGATGGAATCGGGATGAGTTCATTTCCTACAGTACTCTAAACATTCAGAAATGCCTTCAGGAAAAATTCACACTCAGTGGTTTTTTTTTTCTTTGTTTTTGAGGGGTAAATTTACAGGAGAGGAGAAGCTGCACCAGCTATCAAAGGAGGAGCTGCACCAGTTTCTCCTGAGACCACGGCTGGCACAGCCACTGAAGCTAAGTCCACATAGCTGAAAAAAGTAATGAACAATGAAGATTCAAACAGTGCCTGTCCTCCTGATTTAGGGATAAAAGTGAAAAGGGAAAAAAAAAAGATACCTACGGTTCTGGGTGACTAGTGGCTTTGGACTAGCAGGGGTGCCATTTTAGGCAAAAGTGCAGGTGGTGAGAATGACCCGGGCTCTCATTTTTCCCCTCTTTCTTTGGAAAAAACCACAAGACCCCCCTAGCAATCAGGATAAACTTGAAGGCTCTCTTGCAAGGAAGAGGACTAGAGATTTAAGCTTTTATACACTAGAAGAAAAAAGTTCGTGTTTCCATCAAACATTTAAAACTTTTTTAAAAGCCTATGGGATTCTTGACAAGCCATTCAGATGTTAATATACAAGTGAACAGCTTCCCAAATAGACCTTTCCATGACTTAAAATGGTTTCCCATGCTTTAAAAGAGCTTGCCATACCTTCTGAATTAGCTTCATTTGAAGTCCTTAGGACAAACTGTTTTTGAGATAAGACAGACCAAAAAAACAAACAAACCCCAGCATTTTCAAAACAGGATTACCATCTATTTATTTATTTTGGTAAGTTCCATATCTCAACAATTATTTGTCTGAATCACTTCAACTTTGGACCAAAAAATTATTCTCTGGCTACATACATATACAAAATGTGAAGTATATTTTCTGAGGATTTTAGAGGAAGAAGCAAGATTGATCTTATCACGGAAAGCAAGTCTCTACCTTGACTCCTCAGAGGCTCTTACCTCTCCATAAGTTCCACCTCTCTTGATCTAACTCTCATAGGCAAGAGGGCCAGAAGGCAAGCTCATTCTAGAATCCAGTTCTTTCTTCCTGTATGCCATATGCTAGTAACTGACAATGCATGATGATTAGTACCATTTTTAGGTGGATAACAGTCAGAATGAAACCTATGCAAAAAACACTAACCATATAAAAGATTACTTAGGCAACTTTCAGTTTTAAGAAACTATATTCCCACATATACCAAGTATAATTTGGCTTCACCTTTACTAGAAAGCAGTAAGATCATCTTAACCTTAAGTATACTCACACTCCCATCCAACTACAATGCCACTTTTATTAAGCAACTCATTTTTGCTGGTAGTCTGCGTGTCATTAAAGATCAGTTTAATTGTATTTAGAGTCAATACTAAGTAAGATTCAACTACAGGGATCAAGGAAGATCTCTATTTCGGTACTGTGGAATTTGTCTTAATAAAGATATTAAAACAAGTTTGTAGTGTGAATTGAATATCTACACCAGAGAGCTAAGTGAAAATAAAATTAGTGTAACTTCTTTTACATAAAGATAACAGTACAAAGAAAAGGAATTGACACCTACAAAAATATTAGCAAAATTTTCCTAAGTAACAAAAAGGACCAGACAAAAGTTGAACATTCATGGCTCCCTGTTTTGGGTAGGGTGTCTCCAGTGTGAATTCAAACAAAAAAACTGATCTAAAAACTGAAGTAGGCCACGCAGAAAATAAGGTTAACATTCAGGCATCTGAAAATCTGTCATTTTTCTGAGAATAAGCCAGGTATGCTCTTCTAAACAAATGTTGGCAAAGAGTGAGCAAAGAGTATTATTTGAGCCCTAGACAAATAAGTTTGGAAAAACTGATCATATTTGGGAATTGGTGTTGTAAATGCCTGAAACTAAAATATAAATTAAGGAAAAGAAACTTAGAAACATAACATGTTCACTTCAGTAAACTAGATCATCTGCTAAACTGCAGGTTATGAACTCAATTACATGTTGTTATATCAGAACAGGTTGTATATGTCTTGGAATATCCACAAACATCCCTATGGTTTCCTCCCAACATAGGCTCATGTGCCTCCAATGCTATTTTACACAAGCACACAACACTTAAGGTTTCCCCCCCAGTCAAGCAATGCAAATCCCAAATATTTTATTTAGAGGATTCATATAGCTACTGTTCTTGAGCTGTAAAATCTTTTGTGAAGGAAGAGTGTTTTAAAATAGAAACAACAAAAAAGACTGAAGGTGAAAATTCACATTAAATATCCAAGCTAAGAAAGAATATATTGTCTTTGCACTTTTATGCTATAAAATCACCACAAATGATAAGGTGCAGTAACTCTGAATCTGCATTTACTATTTATCATCTCAGAAGAACGCATTCAATACAGTAGAATCCAACTGATGCAAAATACTGAGGTTTCTTAAGGTTTTATTTAAGGTTTCTAATATTATAGTATTATAAATGTTTGTTTTGGAAATATCAGTACAATTTATGAATTAATTACGACCACCAATCTTGATCAGCATTTTTAATTTATAATTTAAGGTAAAAAAATTATACTAATTTTTTAGTAGCGATCCATTAAAGAAACTGATTCCCTTAGTGTAGACGCATACTCTCTAGCTTATTACTTCAACAACTTGTATTACTGACTTCTCCCTCTGAGCAGCAGCTCCATGAAACAGACAAGGCAGAGAACCCAAGTAGTTAATCTTTAATTTTCCTTCAACTGTGAACATCTGCATTACAGAGTGATTCAGTGTAAATCAGGAAGTTAGCTCACTGAATGAAACTACAAAAAAAAACAACACCTATTTATGACTTGTAGGCAATATGACACATTACATTTCCCTTTTAAAACCAGGATCCGATACAACAGCATTCTGCATTGTCCATAGATACAAGACAAGCCATTTTAAAGAGTCATTAACTGAAGAAAAAGGGAAGGTTTTGATTTCAAGGCCTTAGATAGGAAATTAGGTTCCCCCTCCCTCTTCTGTAATATGGACTATGTATGCACTGTTGTAGCAGTATTGGTCCTGGGATATTAGAGACACAAGGTAGGTGAGGTAATATATTTTACTGGACCAACTTCTGTTGACGGGAGAGACAAGCTTTGGAGCTCTCTCTCATAAGAGCCTTGGGTAAGCTTGAAAGCTTGTCTCTCCCACCAGCTGAAGCTGGTCCAATAAAAGATATTACCTCACCCACCTTGACCAACAACTAGACAAACAGCTCCCAAATGAAGAGTCAAGGCAAGGG
>ML675649.1:36887467-36930842 GCA_007922155.1 Mesoclemmys tuberculata | reverse complement strand
GGAACTGTATTGCGGGGTCACGGCATTAGAAAGGTTGAGAACCACTGGTTTAAACAAAGAACAGGGCATGTGAAAAGGTTATCCTCACCCACACAGCAACAAGAGTAAAATCCTTTGTCTACCATTCTGAACATACATGGACAAGGGAAAACTATTAACAGCACACCGTTATATACAAGGGTTACTCTAAAGTTTATAGTCATGAGTTAACAATTTTCTACCTTCTGAAGAGATTCTTCCTTTCCACCCTCTCCTCCAATAATTATCTAAATCAGCAGGTTGCTCCCTCTGACTGAAAGAAGTGAACAGATTGTATTTCAGCAGAGTGGCACAAGCATATGTAATCAGAGTAGATGAAAAAGTGGTGACAGAAGTAATTACAGCTACCTTTTCAAAAGATTCAGTTTCTAATTAGCCAATTTTCAGTCTTGTAGTATGCACTGCAAATCTATAAGAACTTCAGACAGAATTTGTAGGATTTAATCTTTACTATTGTTTTAACAAATTTTCAGTACAGAAATAAAATTGTTTTACCCTTAAAAAAGAAAATCCTTAAACTCTGAGTGTAATGAAACATATTTCATTTAGATACTAGGGAGTCTACTGTTGTATAATTGAACAAGGTGTGTCACAATCTCTATTGTCTCATGTACTTGTACCTCACAAGATTTCATATGTGTTGATTACGCAGCAAGTACTTTGCGTGAGTGTGTGCCTATACTGTGCAGCATTTTATAATGTCTTTTTCCATCTTCTCTGAGTGAAAGAAAAGCAAAAATGTGTAATAAAGATTACCCTGACATTCCATTAGGAGGGTGATTTACAATTTAAAGTTGAAAAAATTCTATTTACATGTTCTCTTTTCAATTCCACATTTGAAGAGCATAATTTACTGGTGTATCAGAATAGTAACAGGACTACATGATGTCAGAGTCACAGTAACAATAATATGATTTTCTGCTACTGCTCCATGTGAAACATCATAAGCTACATATAAAATACAAAAACTATGCTAATACAGTGCTGTAGCAGAAATATCCAAACTTGTGTATTTGGAGTTTCAGCCATAAGAGCTGATTGGAGTAAGGGCATTTAAAGTAGAATTCTTTTATACCGTGGAAAAAGTTTTCTTCCATAAAACTTCCCTATAAACAAAAGTTCTTTTTAACCAGACTGAAATTTTTATACTGCAATCCATTAAAGAAGGCAGGGCTTTCCTCCTCTTTCACTATAATACTGCTGTATTGGATTGTATAATCTTTAGATCACATATTTTAAATTTCACATGGCCAAATGTAGGCAAAATATGAAATTGCATGTACTTAATTTTAAGAAAGATACAAAATGCAGAAAAAAAGTAAGTAAGTATTTCAAAACAAACAAAAATTCACTGATCCTGGAGAGATAAGGATGTCCTTTACAACACAACTCATCAACACTGATACAATGAACAACATTATGTAACACACTGCTCAACCAGCGGTGTTCATTTTGGCTATTTGATAGGTTATTTATGCAGGTCCCTGTAAGGAGCAGGAAAAGTGAAAAGTGGGGCAGAACAGAAGAAAAGATAAAAGACAGAGAAAGATGATAAAAATAGTACTAGCTTAGAAATCTGAAAAGATCTGTGATTTTGTTACCCTGTTGGTAGGGCAGAATTATGTGCTATGATACGGGGTGCACTACATTCTGGAAACTAAGGGGAAAAAAATACGCCTTTTCTTCTCTTGATAGGGCAATCTTCCATGATAAATGTTGAGATAACCTGCTTCCATTTGTCTACAGACAGAGTTATTGGCCTTTTAAAAGGGTAATTGCAAAATTATATTGCAGAGAGGATGAAAACTACAGGCTAGGATAGGGAGAGCTGGGTCTTACAGATGAAGATGAATAAACATCAAGATGTAGGTGTGCATAAACACTTCCGTCAATACGGAACATGAAATACAGTCAATATGAAAAAGCATATTGGCCATATGTTTGGTCCAAAGTTTATCAAAACTGGTCCTCTATAGAAGACAGGGTTTTCAACTAAATGAATTTTTCACAAAAAGTATCTGCTTTCTGCAAAAAAAAGATTCAATTTTTCATTGAAAACCAAAACATTTCCATTTAGAAATGCTGCCACAGTACCTCATAGGAATTGGCATTTGGTTGTTTCATGTTCCCTCTAAAAGCATGATTGCCTAGCCAGACTACATACATCTCCTATTATATATCATTAAATTCCCTGGCCATGGTACACTGCCCTCATTTCTCCAGGAGGACAGAAGAAATAGCTGTACAACTGTTTCCTAGCTGGGGATACAATTCTTTGGTCAGTATAATCAAACAAAACAAAAATCGACAGGGGTCTGACTCCTTAGATTTTCAAATACCTTGTTCCCAAACAACGCATGATCATTTTCAGATTTAGAGGCAAGAGAGTGGGTTTTCAAGATCATTTGTCTGTATGTCTGACCCAGGTGGGCCCATGGGATAAAGCTAGCATATTCTGACAAGCCTCTTGGTGAATGCTCGTCCCAGACATTTCAGACAGTAAATGTGCATTCATCAACTTTTTTCTACAGGACAGGAGGCATAATGCTTGACCACATATGGCAGCTTCAAGAAACCAGCTAAACAATGATGTCTGGGTTGTGCAACAAATACCTATATATTTATTTATAGGAGAAAAAATCTGATGATTTGGAACTATTGCCTTATGCGACAACTCACCTATGTAATGTTTACATAGATACCCTTGTGCACCCTCCCCAGTTCCCTCCTATTGTTTATTACCTGCCTTGTTACACCTCATTTCAAATTAGATCGGAAGGTCTTCAAGGCAATTTTGGTTGTGATCCATCATGTTTCAGATGCATAAATTAAACCATGCTGATACTCAGTTGGACTACACAAAGTTTGCATTAAGGAGAACTAGCAATAAAATATTTTTGCTAAAAAGAGAAAGACTAAAGCAAGAAAGACTGAGTCCAGAGGGGAAATTTTGCAAAGGAAGGAAAAGTACCTGTTTAGTATATATGGATTTGAAAGTTAGTATTTTATATTCTGAAAAATATCCAAAGTTTAAAATCATATGAGTGCTGAATGCCCCTTTTATTTGGATTTGCAGGTAACACATAAGGCTGATTTTTTTTCAAAAATTTTTCAAATTCAAATTCCGTGTACTACACCTTCCATATTAAGGGATACAATACGTACACATCAAGGCTTTGATTCTGACAGCATATGCATAATTTTAAACATAAAAAACTTAAAACATCAGTCCCAGTGATCAGGCCCCAACTTTAGAGTTTCACATACAATTTGTTGTTTCTACCTGAAAATGTTTACAGTCTGGTTAAGGAAGTTTGCAAATCCATAAAAATGGATGATGTAAATTATAATCACATTGTTTTCCTTAGGTTACCAAGCTATTTTCAGAAATTAGTGTACACCCATTATATGAATTTAAAGGCTCTTTATGAATCATTATAATGAAAGATCAGTCAGCATTTTTTTCCACTATGTGCCTGAGGGACTTGCCCTACACAGAATGCTATTTGTACACAAGAAATTAACTCTGTTTAAAAAAAGTAAATAAATAAAATCTGGAGTTTGACAGTATGGATGTTCTGAGCAAGCATGCTCTGAAATCTCTTAGGCTACAGAGAATATCCAACCCCTATATCATCTGTATCCCCAGATTTGCTTCACACTTCCCATTGAGAATGTGCAAGATACTGTATCATTGATGTACAGAACAGTAAAAATTGCATGCTGATTTACATCTATTTGGGAGTTGGCTTACATTAAATTTCATCTTTAGTTATGGCTTTGGGATTTGTGACTTTTACTGTTTTTAAGTACTGGTTTACTTTGTAGAATATTACCCACTCACTCTTATTGAGTTTTTCAATTTAAGGTCTTTCCTGATGGTCATCTTGCATCAGCATTAAATAGGAAAGCAGAAACAGTTTTTGCACCTTACTTGAGAGTACTTCCTTAAGCTGTTATTTAGATGGTTGATGGCTTGCCCGTATTTTCCCAGAATATGTTGAAAAGTAAGTGACTAGCCTTGCACTTCAGTGGCTGTTTTAGAAAAAATAAAATTCCTGAACAATTCAGGTTGAGCACTAATTAGGAAAACACATTAATACTTCTCTTACACTGTCATGAAATTTGTAATTAACATTTAATTCCACTATTCATCTATATGTGCTTCGCAGACTATTCATCATGTCAGTAGACCTGCAGATACTTCTTACCACTGTTTATTATTTACTTATTGACACTGAAGTAGCACCCCAAAAGCGCCAAAACTCAAGGTCAGAAACCCATTATGTATGGCATTGTACAAACACAAGATTTCAGCATCAAAATGTTCACAATTTAATCTGAAAAACAGATATAAGTAGTAACAAACAATAAGAGAAACAGGGAAAGAGGACAAGAGTAATGATAAAGATCAGATCAATACATGGGTCAGAGTTACTACATAACTTGATGAGTCCTGATAGTTACAAATCAAACTTTATTGTAAACAAATAAAATACACTATTGCAGACTGATGTACAAAATAGCCATTACTTGTTGGCTGATTTCTTGTAGAAGACATGGGTTTTGGGGAGGATCTTCTATAGGCATCATCTTTAATAAAGAAGATGCAGTGAAACTTGTTTTATGTGATGAGCTCAAAGAACTGACAACAACTAGTTGATTAACTAAGATGATCTTATAAAATTGTATTCCATATTTTGGAACAGTTTCTTAACACAGAAATTTGCCTAACAATGGTTCTCATGTACAGATACTGGTGTACTTCTTGACTAAACATTCACTACTTCAACTGAAAGTCTTTTTAATTATTATTTTTTGTAGTCTGGTAGCATCTGCATATTCCTAGAGTGGCTTCTTGGTAACAGTGGTTGCTCAGTGTCAGGAGGTGTTAGGTCACTAATATGGAATTTCCCCTTATGTGCAAGGGTTGTTACTAATAGTCAACAGCTGTATTATCTTTTTTTCCATTAAAATTAGATCCACAGAGAATTACTTCCTTCTAAATTGGTTGGAAAAAAGGCAGAAGGCAGTGGCCAAAGGTAGAAGGATGAAAAGGCAGTGGCCAAAGGCAGAAGGATCCCAGATCAAAAAAGATCAAAGCCTCCGTTTAACAGAACACAAAACTTTCTCTTCATCTTCAGTGTGTGAAGGGAAATCAGAATATTTTCTATTTCGTTCACATGTTAATTTGTGAATCGTGTAAATTCTGTTTCCTCCCCCACAACTAAAGTTTAATAATTCACTAGCAAAGGATTAAACCCCACAAAAGTACCATAAATATACCTTTTCTGCCTTTTTGTCAGAGATATCTTGCTTTTCTAGAACTGCCATACTCTCCTTCAAATTCTTCACAATGTCTGCAGGAGACTTGTGGGACTTGCCAAACGGGAACGGCATTATTGCAAGCTACACAGGTCTTCCTTCTGCAACTCCTGCTCACCTGGAAACAGAAAATAAAAGAATATCAAAGATGGAAACAGTGGGTCCATAATAAAAGCATACATGGAGAGCTAGAAAGCATATAAAAGCATTAATATAGTACCCAATGTAATTCAGTTAAACTAGAACACAAAACCATCACTAAGTTGTACATTACTTTAGTTAGGTTTCTAATTTTCTAAAACATGGAACAAAGAATTCAAGAAATCAAGCTGAAATCATTATCTAGTGTTTCAGCCAGAAATTAAAAATTATTCAGAATCACCGTATCGTACAAATAGCATATTTCAAAATCACATGCCAGCAAGATAAAAATATATAGGTTATTCCATTTTATGCTGGCAAGAAAAAAAATCAAACCACTAACAATAGGATATGCTCTGGCTTATTATTGCTGAGTACTGAAACTTATTTTCAAATGAATGCATAGGTGGCTGCTGGCAATAGAAGTTTTACTGCCAGTACCAAGGATTAAACAAATCATGTAGGGTCATACTCTGTCATACTGAAGATCACATTAACAGAGACAGTTCTTTCAAAGATTAGGTGTGCCTAAATTAGCAGACCTTTCCAAAGAATATTTATCCTCTTGCATTCAATACAGTCATATCTTTGTATAAACTAACCAGGAAGTAGAAAGATTTTCTAGTGCAAAAATAAATAAACTTTTACACCTATAAATAAATGCTCTAATACCAGATCCTTAGTTCCTAAATTGGTTAATCTTCATTCACACAATAAATTTCTCCCTAAATTATTTCACAAATAGCACTTCCAGAACCTAGACCAGCTACAAGAAAACAGAAAATCCTGCACTGAAAAATGCTGATGGGTTACTTCTGCTGGAGACAAAAGAAATTTGAAGCTGACAAAGCAGAGGTTACAATGCCATTACAAAGAAAGGATGTCACCCTGAACCTCAGTTATTTTCTATCTCCACCTGCCAGTGAGAATGATAACCAGTCAGCATGGATCAGTATTAAAAAAAAACAGTATCTAAGTTACAGCAAAGCTTCTCATCTAATGTAATACATACACTTGTTACATGTCACTCACCAAATAAAAGTTCCTCCCATAGCTCACTGAGCTAGAATACTGAAATTTAGTATACTCACTCATTATGGACTCCAAAAATTTTAGTTTTTTCTGTCCATCACAGGTCACCAAAAGCTTTTCAGTTTTAAGATTTCAACCATTTCAAATGCCTTTACATGTGAATTAGAATTTGCAAGAGTTATAATTTCTTACACTATCAGTTATATCAGGTATGATGGCAACAAGTTGAAGACCTGAAGGTCAGAGGTTACCAGATATATCGGAGATTTTAGCCAAGAAAATTCCCACAAATATGTAAAGTCAGAATGTGATTATAAAACTTATTGTAACATAACTGCTACATAAGAACTACTACAGCTACTCATGAGGAGATGCATCATTCAGTGGATATTTCCATCAGCCTACCCTTAGAGAGAAAGTAGCAAAACAATCAGTAAAATGGAAGTGACCAGATCTGTCACACTTCTAATATAGTATTTTCAATTTTTAACAGATGCAAGCAATATGTCCAATGCTTTGATGTGGTGAAATTACTTTATTCCCTTTCCCCCATACCTCAAAACGTCCTAATCAGCACTGATAAAAGGCTAAAAAATTGAGTATCTATGAAGAGAGAATTGATAACAGAAATAAAGGCACCCCCGTTATTAAGTCACTCTTCAATTAAGACAACAAAAGTAAATAAATGTGTGTGTAATGCAGTCCTCTTTGGTGGAAACACAAACTATCAACTACTATTTAATAAAAATGACGCTATTTAATAAAAATGAAAACAGTTAAGGAATTCACAGGTATTCCAGGATTTTTTATTTGCAAGAGAGGGGGGCAGGATGACTCTCCCTTTAGAAATAGCAGCAATATTTAAAGTGCAATCTGCAAATTGATTCTGTACAAAAGACATCGTAGCTTTCCGTATTTGTCTCATTCACTTCCAGACAGAGTCTGCTCAATTTACTGGCTAAAAAGATTTTTTCCCCCCATAATCACTGCCTGCCAACACAAATTGGGATCTAAAAGTCAAGTTGTATTCTTTTTGGCTTGTGTGTCACTACTGGTAATAAATACAATAAAAGCCAAATTATCCCCCAGTTACACCTGTGCAACCCCTTTATATTTAATTAAGGTTGCAGAAGTGTAAATGAAGGTAGAATTTGGTCTGAACACTTCTGCTGAAGATGTGTGAACAAGAGTAGAAATCCAGCTCTAGAACCAAGACAGCTATGGGATATAAGTGTTACTAAATGTAGAGCAGAAAAAGCATTTTATCAAGGAACAAGCAGCTATGACAGAACACAACATAAGGAGCAGATCTATCGAGTCAAAAGGTGATGTTATTATACACTAATTTTTCTAACCACAATTACACTGCTTTCATAATAAAAAACCCTGCAAAGATTTACACTAACTCATTCAACTATAGAATAATGGATAACATTATCAGGTACATCCAATTTCTAGGTTTATAAAAAAAAGTTAATTTTGTAAACTTCTCTCTAGAGAGTAATTCCTTTACCTTTTTATTTAAAATGGTCTAGCCCCCAGAATTGCAGGAAGGTCTGTAATGAGACTTACCTATCCTGATTTTATGAGTTCCATATCATTAATACTGTCCATGAACATATATGACTTTTGGGTTTATTTGCTAGAATTTTAATTTGAAGATTGAGGAAAAAAACAATAGACCTCAATTCCCAAATGTAGCTTATTCATATCTGAATACACTCTATCCATCAACAGAGAAGTTTCAGTATGAGTTTTGAATAAGAAATTTACAAAAGTAGGAAAGAGGACTGCCAACAGCAAGCAAATCCACACCCTCAGTCACAGGAGCTGAGACGAGAGAACACTGCTGCAAGATGCTTTATGTATTATATAAAACTAAGTAAATAAGTAATTTGTGCTATTTCAGTTGCAGGAATGGAGTGACACTGGTGGGAACCTCACTTGTGTCTCCTGAGACTGAAAATCCTACCATGTTGGAGCAAACCTATATCTGCCTAAAAGCCAGTGCATCATGGATAGTTGTGAGAGGGAAAAAGTATATGAAGCGTGACACACTGACAATATCCTAAAATATCCTGAACAAACCATAGGGAATTAAGATAAACTTCACTGAATTAGGATTAGTACCTTTAGGGTACATTATATTAAAAATGCAATTTTTATGTGTTGCTGTGGCATGTATGGACCTTCTCTAGCAGAGAGGGAGATGCTCATGAGCGTCCTCCGTTATCAGCCTTTGAAACTACACCTCTGGGGAGATATACATATACTAGTTCAAAACGGATTCTCCAGACACCAACAGACAAAGAAAAGAGTTTTGAATAAAAGCTTGTGGTTTAAACTGACTCAGGGCCTGCAAACGGACAGGACCTCTGGTTCATGGAGGGCCCCAATTCTTAGAGAATTGGAAAGACTTGGCCTACTGAAGCCTCATAAGACTGTGGGCCTGTTCTGAGCTGAAGCTCTGATGAACTTGTAACCACAAAGAAATCCCTAGGATGGGATGATGCCTGCTAAGTTTATTAGCTTGCATGTAGGTTCTTTCATTGCTTTTAATGTTTACTCTGTGATGCTTTTTACCTGAAGAATAAAGGTAGGCTTGCTTAGTAAGAACAGAGTGGTGGCTTATATTTGTAGCAATCACCTTGTTATCAGTCTCTCAAGACTCAGACTCTATGGCCAAAAGGGACCATTACGATCATCAAGTCTGACTGTCTGCAAATTGCAAGCCACAGAATCTCACCTAAAGCAGTTCTTTTTAGGACTGTCTTCACTGGGAAATGCACAATGAAGGCAGGAAATGGTTCATTCTGCACCTTCCCTGGTCAGAAGGGAGTAGGATGCAGGTCTCCACCCAAGAGAAGAAACAACTGAGAAGCTGAAAGCCTGAAAGTGGATGGCCTTGCTGGACCACGCAAGAGAAGTTCAAGTCCAGTTGCCCTGAACTGTAACACGAAGCACTTAGGATCTCCCTCTCTTGCTAACTTGGTAAAGCTACTTTAAGAGGCAAACTACCATACATAACAACAGTGTGCATATGAAGCTGGGGAAACTGTGATATACCACATCTGTCTAATAAAAAAGAAAAAGTCTAAAGGAAGTGCCACGTGATATTCATTGGGGGGGGGGGAAACCAGCCTCTTGAACCATGTCAAATAACATTCTCCCAGTATGAGCATCTGGTTGTTTTTGCAGATTACTTAAACAGCTTTGTTTGCTGCTTTAAAAATTGCATTGAGAACTTTTTCAAAGCGTTAGTTTGCTAAAAAGCATCTGGACAGCTTTATCTTTTGAATTAGCATGTTTCTTTCCCTCATCCCCCATTCTCAGTAATCTGAACATATTTATTAATTTGTGAATAGAGGCCACAAATAACCTTTCACTGACCACTTACCACAATATCTAAGCACACTTTACTGTTTGTACTCCCCTAAAAAGATCTGGTGGAAAAAGAAAAGTTTGATCCAGCCACATGAAAAACAAGGTTTTTAAAGTATCATCATTCCGCTCAAATTTGGAAAATACAGAATTTAACTTTTTTTTGTTTAGTGCAAAAACAAAGATAGCGTACACATCCAATTTTCCAAAAGCTAAGCAGGGCACTCTATGAGATATGGTATCTTTTTCCTTTAAGTTGTTGGTTTGAAATTAGCACACAAGTAATGTCTAATGTTGCCACTGAATGGCATTGTTTTTGGGCCAGTTCCCATGAAACGAATACCCATATGATAAAGCCTGCTATCAACTGATAGCCTTACTGGAAGTATCAGCAGACAGACCAAACAATGGATGTATACAGAGACAATGTGATCCCGCTAGTTCAATGCTAGATACTTGCTGTAACAATTACAGTCAACCCTAAGAGTTCACAAACAAAATCAGATCCTCTTTTCCTCCCAAAACCAAGAGCATATTAAAAAGCTACATTAAATTTTTTGGTCTAACTTTTAATTTATTTTTAACCTTCACGGAAAAGATCCCCAGTTCCAATCTCATTATTTGGAGAAGACTTCATTATACCCTCTCGCCTACAGCTTGGGGTGGAGAACTGATATTCTGTCATCCTCCTGCTCTTAATCTTAACCCCATTATCCTTGTTTCTTTTTACAAATAGCATCTTGCTTACATGGAACTACATTTTGGATTTTACTCATGCATGCCATGTTCTAAAGGCGTTCCACAGCTGGCAGAAAGGGTCAGTATTAGCATGAAGTTCATATCCAGATTTTTGAAACATCCAAGACATGGTGGCTCATTGTGTCAGATTATACATAATTTCTAATTGTGCCAAGGTCTGATTTGGTTGTGCACAAATTTGCATGGCAAACATCACATTAAATCAGAAATAGTTTGTAATGACTGTATGGAACGCGGGTTAAATCAGAGTCAATTTTAAATTGGTATAGTTAAACGATACACTAAAAGGATTAAGATTGCCTTGCTTCCATTTTTATTTTTATTAATAGATGATGCTTGAAAAATTCTTCATCTACAAGGACAACTGTTTCTCTTTCTGAAGAAAAACTAGAACAAATGCAAGAACACTGACAAGCAGTTCTTTTCCCTGAGATCTATTTAATATACTAAAGAACAAGACTTCTACTCTGGACTGTAATCCCTAATTTTAAACATTTTTTCTTCTCATTTACAGTGTCAAAGTGCATTCTCCTATAGGCTAGTTCAAATACGGTCTAGAAAGAGCAACACCGAGACTTAATCACCCAGTAAAGGAAGTTATTTAAGCAAGAAGTGACTGATAAATAAGTTGATTGCATAACTATTACTTAGAAAAACATTCTGAGAAGTACAAATAGTAGTACAGTACATTTTCAGTTACTGGCATCTCTATTAAAGTTGCCACATAGAAGACTACATTACAGGCACTCAAACTTCACTAGTGCGAACCTCAACAACTCTTTTGACGCCAGAATGAAGTTCAAGGAACACTGGAGAACAGAGGAAAGCAAAGAAAATGTTGTCTTGCTACGCCAGACTGTACCCTTATGTTCACCATTTTTGCTACGCCAGACTGTATCCTTATGTCCACCACTTTTACAAAACCATGATACCTCACAAAGCATTCTTTGCACAAAATGTATCATTTGAAAACTCAAACTGAACTGGGGCAGTGGTCCTCACTGAAGGAGTTCAGCCAGTAAAATCATGTGGTGAGAAACACCTTTGCTTTGAATTCAATTACCATGTTAAGTTAGGTATTCATTTGCATTTTACCTTTTATTTCTTTGTAATCAATTCTAAGTTTTATGTCTTATAACTTGTAATCACTTAAAATCTATCTTTCTGTAGTTAATAAACTTGCTTTAATTAAACCAGTATGCGTTTAGTTCAGGGGTGGGCAATAAATTTTGCAGAGGGGCCACTCCACTAATTTTGGTAAGTCGTTGCGGGCCGCACCTTTCTACTAGATCAATGAAACCCCATTATGTTCTTTCCACAACAAAGTAATTGCACTTAAGAACAAGCAACTGAATACACGTTTCTCCAAAGCTTATCTTAGGAGGCAATTCCTATTGCAAGTCATTTTGTGAACACGTGTCAAATTTGTAACTACACAAACACTAAACTTTTACTTACAACTTGCGGTCAAGCACTTCCCGAACTTCCTGCTTCTGGCCACGTGACCGGAAGCAGGAAATTCAGGAAGCCACCGGCCGAAAAAGCTCCAATTGAAGGTAGCTTAAGCACAGCTTGGGTTGACCTGCTTTCAAAGTGGGTGGCCCATCCCAGCTCACTCATAGCTACGCCCCTGCATGGAGGAAGATTCTATTAATTTCCTCAATTGCCGGGTGTCATGGCAGGCCGGACAGAAATGGTAGAGGGGCCGGATCTGGCCCATGGGCAATAGTTTGCCCACCCCTGGTTTAGTTTGAAGTGTTTGGAGTCTCCCTTTGAGATAACAGGATCTGTGCATATTATTTTCTATTAATGAAATGACAGACTTTCTATGAGATTGTACTGCACTGAAGGAAAGAACTGGGCAGTACAAGACACACATTTCTCGGGACAAGTCTGGGACTGGGAAGTTGCTGGTGTCACTCTGCAATATAGATCAGAAGTGGCTGTCTAACAGCACTCAAACATTCAGCTGGGAGTGATTTTTCATGCTAGAGGCTGTGTGTAAACAGGTCAGGAGAAGTTGTCCTGTGAAAGGCACTCGAGGTTGGAGGACACAGCTGTTCCACTGTCCAGAATGTACCCTGGGGAATGTCATACTTGCTTTTCCGGTTACCTATCAGATCAGAAATCTTGGACTACCATGCTCTAGACAAAATTTCTGTCAAACTTCTTAAATTTCCCCATGACTTGTACAAGTCAATTACATTAAGTAAAACATGGTTACAAAGAATTCCTACTTTCACAAATTTGGCAAGTAATCAGTTACAATATAGTCTAAAATTCTAATGCCTCCTACAACTTTATTCTTTCAATTGTAGGACTTTCACTTTAACAATGTCTTTTTTGTCTACCACTATTTAAAAACATACCATAGACCAAAACAGTGTCAAGTACTCTCATAGATTTATGCTGACTCATTTAGAGGTGAAGAGGTTGAGGTGAAAATGGTAGTATTCCATTTAATATGTAACAAACAAACTAAGCAAGCCAAGAAAAATAATTTATTTCTTGGTAGCCATTATGAAAAAGCACCTTCTGAAAACAATTGCATAGACAATATGTTAATACTTAACGCCTAATGAATAAGCACAGAAAATATCCTGCTATTGTGTGAGCAGATAAGAGGTAGCAACTTGTTAAAAATTAAACAAAATCAACATGATTTAGATAAGGGAGAACGACTAATACCAATTATTTTGAAACAATGTTAAAAATAGACAGATTGACAAACACAAGAAAGAAGTACAATAATGGATCTAAAAGGATAAAATACATGTGCAAAACAGACAAATTTTTGGACTTTTCAGTAAGCAGCTTATTTATTGCTAATGGTAGGCTGATACATTCTGATGTTATAAATCTGTACATTGGGATGACCTGGCATCTATAGAGAAGGGATATTAATTCATTACCAACATAGGATTATAATGTAATTCAATTTTTATCCTCTATAAAATTGATTTATCAAATGTACCTATTACTTTGTATATGTATTCATGAATTTTGTTTTCTAGCCCTCAAATAACGTTTGTGGCTTTCCTTTGTACCCTCTCCATTGTTTCAATGGTCTTTTAAAAATGCTGACACCAGACTGTACACAGTATTTCAGAACAGATCTCACCAATGCCTTATGGAGATAAAATCATTTGTCTTCCTAGTCTCCCTGTCTATACGTCAGTCTAAAGATTGCATTGACTCTTTTCCCCAAAGCATCACACTGGGAGTTCATGCTGAGTTACTATGACCCTTAAATCTTTTTCAGAATTATTGACCTGAAGAAGAGCTCTGTGTATGCTTGATAGCTTGTCTCTCACTAATGAAAGTTGGTAATAAAAGATACAATCTCACCCCCTTTCTCTTTCTGCTATCCAGGACACAGTCTCCAATTCTGTAATTAAGTACTACATTCTTTATTCCTAGATTCCCAACCTTGCATTTAGCTGCATCAAAACACATTTTGTGAATGAACCCGGTTTACCAAGCAATCCAGATCGCTGTGTATGAAACTGACCTATCCTCATCATTTGTCATCCACAAATTTAATCAGCAGTGATTTTAGATTTATTTCCAGAACACTGATAAAAATACTGACTAGCATGAGACATAGCACCAATCCATGCAGAACCCCACTACAAACACTACCATGCAAAAGTAAACATCAAATTGAGGTATTAAAAGCAATTAACTTTAATGGTCAGCATGAATGAACCATACACAGTTTATAAATGATACTTTTTATAAGTCACTAAAAATCTGTGTCAATCAAGAAAGACGTGTACTGTGGCTGTTAGGGCTGGAAGTGCCTACTTTCCTCATCAACGTTTTTGTGCTCCATCCAAGGAGGAAATATAAGAATCCTGCTTGCAAGGTAGAAACACTAAGTAATATCAATTATTATATAGACTGCAGTAGCATCCAAAGGCCCCAATCAGGACTTTTTTTAAACTGTTCCAAATACTACTGTTTATCACCACCTTGTTTCATGCAGCAATGTATTCTTTGCAGTGTTACCAATTTAAAAGGTGATAAACTTAAAAAAAATTCCTCTTTTCTAGTCAAAGAACAGAATTTTAAATGAAAAACCATAAGTGACAGCTACAAGAAAGCCATCGTACTGGATAAAACATGTAGTGGAACTGAAGAGATGGGTTCAAAGTGATCTTAATGTTTTTATTTTAATAACTAAGTTAAGGGTCCAAGGTAACAGAAGACAAAGGGAGGTGAGATACAAAGGCAGGTGATAGCTTTCAGCAACCTGCTACTATTGGATTTCAAACAACATAAACCCTGCTTGTGAACAGATTGCCAAAATTAGAAACTGGTTTTTTATGTGACTGCTCAGACTTCATTATTTGCTGTCCACTAACATATTATAACCTAAGTTTTGTTTGCAACAATGTTCATAGATCCAGACAGTTTCTGGTATAGAGCTGAAATTCAATAACTAGCCAGTGGAAGCTGATGTAGTTTGTAAAATTTTAGTTCATCGAACAAAGGAGCAGAAAGACCATTATGCAACTCAGGTGACAGTATTAAGACAATTTCATATTTTGAATATTGAAGTATTGAACAAGGAACCAAGTACTCCACACAAACAGACTGCTATCACTCCATAGCTCAAATATGTTCTGAAAAATTATTGGTTTCAACACAATCATGATTTTCTTCAACTAGAACAAATTTTTAGTTAAAAAAACAGCAAACGAAAGTCTTATTTTTTTAAAATAAAACAATACATACTATGCAACTCAATTCATAAGTACATTAATTCCTCAAACACGAAATGTGCAAAACTGTGTATTGCCCAAAATAATTAGGTTGCTGCGCTACCTGTCATTCACAAATATTTCAGTCACTCCAGTCTACTAATTACGTAGCTCTACCATTTTTTTATAGCCTCTCTCATATACCAATACATAGCAACATTTATGCTTTTTAAAAAAAAACCCAAAAACCCCAACATCTACCCCAGAAAGAAATTTCAAACAAACAAACAAAAATAAGAACAGGCTAAAACACTGGTTCTGAGCTGGATGGACCAGAGTGCACGTGTTTTAAAAATTAACTTCTCAATTCAATTTTCCATCTTCCATGATTATACTTAAACAGTATTCTAGCAGTGAACTATGACAACCCCATTTCCTTAAAGTACTCATCTTATGCTACATTTAAGACTGATGTTTGCATGAAAGAATCCAATTTTGTCAAATTTCGGTCTTTGCTTTTCAGCTAATTTAACAACAATCACCAACTTATCTTTGCCATTTTTTGGACAACAGAGACTGCTCCTGCATTATACTCTTCAACATGAGTTTCATGACAGGTACATTTTGGTGCTAATGGGGAACACAGAAAACATCTTGTAGGATCAAATTCATCAACGTTCTTCTCTTCTACTTTTATAGTGAAAGTTTTTTGATCAATGCCTATTTGATCTCTGAAAACCAAATCAAATGTTTTTTGCACTTGTTGAGACAAGCACAAATCCTTTTTCTCATACTAACTTGCTTGACAATGTTTAAATTTTACTTTAGAACAATTGGTTTTCATTATTTTAATCTAGTTAATTGTTTCCTATCTCTTCCATCAGTTTTAGGCATGTTGAGTCAGGTAAATTCATACACAGATGTTTGACAACCTACTTGCATTATTTACCAACATTTTTCACATTTACTAGTCAGCGTAAGAAACCATCTAATAAATTCAATACAAGACTGAAAAATCAGATTAGCAATACAGTTCACAACTATACCTACAAATTCCCACTCCAATACCCAATGACAGCTAATTCCATTTACTAGCCACACTCCTCTCTCCAGTCACCAAAGATGCTAAGATTCTACTTGTCTGACAGACGAAGAACAAGATCACCTATACCATGACACAGAAAATTCACAGATTTTTATTAGGTTTCATTAGCTCAGTGTCAAAGGTTTCCCTACATAATAAAAAACGCCACATTTTGGCCATGGCAATTGAATATACTTATATTGGTATAGTTTTATAAACATTTAGTTCATTTGAAGGATTTTAGGGATGAATTTCATATTCAAATGCCACTATCATTCTCAAAATATTAAAAAACAAAATGCCAAATCTTTGTAAGTATTCAAGGAAAATATCACAGGTTTATAAATTAGATTCTCTCCCTGGTGTTCAATTTAAAGTTACTCCACCCATTCATGTCCCCAAAACTTTTATACTATGTTGTATATGGTATACAAACACACACAAATGCCTCACCCACTCCCCAGTAAATATGAAAAGCAAACTGGCAACTCAAAAATCTCAACATGAAAGATGATAAACATAGGTACCTCCCTTCCCCGAGAGGCAGGAGCTATGTTGATGGGAGAAGCCATTCCACTGACATAACGCTCTCTATACTGGGGGTTAGATTAGTAGAACTACATCACTCAGTGATGTGGATTTTCCAAGAGACTCAGTTATAGAGATACAAGTTTATAGTGTAGACCAGGGCTTAGTGTCAACAATGTAAGTAAAACAACTCAGTGGCAAACTAGTCATGAAAAAGTTTAACATTACAGAGCTGAAGATGCTGCTACCACATGACTCACACTGAATTAAGACTAGCTGAGACAGCAGATATGTTAAAGCATAGTTTACTGCCTCCAGTTCTGACTACTTTTGTGCTTTTGCGAGAAAACAAAGTCACAGGATAGGTCTATAGCTACAGCAGCATAGCTATAGATGCTTCCTACATTGGTGGAAGGAGGCTCTCAGTCAGTGCGTTAATCCACCTCTCTAAGAGGCAGTAACTAGGTCAACAGAAGAATTCTTTCCTCAACTTTGCCATGTCTACACGGGGGGGTTAGGTCAACTTAACTACATTGCGCCCAGAACACAAAACTTTTCATGGCTCTGAGAAACATAACTACATCCATATAACTTTTAAGTGTAGATCAGGACAATCTTCACAACAGAACAACTGAATGGTAGAAAAGATTTCTGGCATATTGGAACCGATGCCTGATTAGTGAATCTGCAGCCAGAGAATAAGTCTCTTTCCAACTTCTGCCACTTACTGTTTTGAAAAATCTACAGTGCCGTAAAAATTTAATGTAAAAATTAAAATAGCCATTCTGAGATTACCTTCATTTCATCAATCCAAGATGTAGACGACACTTGAAACATGAAACTGACGAACTGAGTGAGTACGTAATTCAAGGATGACATATTTCTTTGAAAGGAACAATTCATTGGGAGTTATATACTGATTCATGACAGCAATTGACGTACAAGTTTCTATTCTCAGACTTGGAGTCATGGCCTTGTCGATATCATGAAATCGTTCTACCCACTCTGTCATGGTCCTTGCTCAGTGAAGAGTACAGAAACAGTAAATTGGTCAATTAAGTTTTGCTTTGTTTTTAAACAGAGTTCCTTATCCAGCACTAGCAGCAGCTGCACAGGCACTACTACCAGAATCTACCCTTTTTAAAATTTTTAGTTGTGATGGGTTGGGTTTGGGTTAGGGTGGGGGCAGTGTTGACTTTGGGACTATGAGAGTCTCCCTGTGTAGCAGAGGGACCCAAGTCAGCAGGATGCAAGGTGCAGAGGAGGCGATGGTAGACTCGACTTAGCAGAGCAAAGACCTCCTGCCAGGACCGTAAGGAAGAGAATGAGCACCTAGCTATGAGGGAGGCCCATCCCACTGTTGAACAGTTCCTGTCCGGGTACAGCTCTCACATTCCTGGCTAGTGAGTTAGCAAGCGGAGCTGCAGAGGGCTCCTTGCATAGCTGCAGGTCCAGTGATGCCTGATCCCTGCAGGCGCAACCTGTGGGGAAGATTTCAGTAATGGTGGAAAAAAGCAGAGACCCCAGCACTCCTAGCTGATGCATGACAGAGTGGGTCTGGCACCAGTGACACCTGATCCCCCACAGGCACACTACCTGTTACCAAATGGTTTTGTTTTTGGTCCATTTCAGTGTCAATTGAAATCCATGCTTATAGAAAGTTACAGATTAAAAATCAAATCCTGCCAAGCCTACTTATCAGGTAGTGTACCAGTGACAAAAAAATGTATTCATTCACCTCCATTTTGCTAAAATATTTTGTTTCTTTTTCCCAGATTCAGATGTGGCCACAGTTATCCATATATTTGTCACTTGCAGACTAGATTACTGTAATTCTCTGCAGCATCTAAAGGTTATATGAAAACAACACAGCCTCTAGTTTGTGCTGAATATGCCCTATATTCTAGTCCCTCAGATGGCTCCCAATCTATATCCACTGCCAGTTCAAGTCCTGATCTTCAAAGTCATTGCAACAGGGTCAACTGCCTCCCAAAAACCCTCCTATGGCCAGGGTACCCTGTCTCAATTTCCTCTCGAACTCAAAAACTCACTAAAGAATTTCATGAGTTCAAAATAATCCAAACAGCCCCACCCAGGCCTCTCCGATCTTGAATCCACCATAAGCACTGCCTATCTTGTCCAACTCTCTCTGACTCTAAGAGGTCAGCAAGCAAAGCCCCTCTGCTGTTCCCCTGGTTTCTCAGGGTCCCTTCAGGATCTTTACACTAGTTTCCAACTCGGCTCAGCACCCTCCTTCCCACGGGGTCTTTTCTCTGCTCCAGCTCTCTGCTTGGCTCTCACTGGCCTTTTAAAGAAATCACCCATCTGATCAGAACTGGTTTAGGGAGGGGGAGGGAGGCTAATCCAACATGTGTGCACCTTAAAGGACAAGCCAACCTGACAGTCATTAATGGATTAGGTGCCAGGTACATAAGAATCCACACTGCCATCTCTAAACTGCCAAGACAATTGTGTTCCGCTGGGGCAACCCAGATCATAAAGGCCAGATGAGACATGGTGTGGTAAGGGAATTCAGCTGTGGAACAAGCCTTCAGAAGACAACAGACAAATCTAGGGTCAGACCCACCTCAAAGGGCATTCTACAAGACCTACCTTTTGTAGTAAATATTCTGGTTATATTGAAAAATCTTCACCAATCACCATCTCCTTCCACAAATAATAATATCCTACCCAAAGCAGAAAAGTTGAAGACTCCACAAAATTCATTAGGGACCTTGTCACACCAGTCAAGTTGATCTGGGAGTCACTCAGATTACTGACTGACGGAGCAGTACAAAGAACTGATATGGCCTGAGATATCTTTTAGTGTAAATTTTCTGGAATGCCAGATAGTCTACTAAAACCACAAAAGAAAAATGCCCTTTTCTTCTGACAAAGTCTGCTGGAGACTGAATCTTTTCCTCAGACAGTTCTTTTCTGGAAAAAGCTCCTTTGCGTAGTCCTCTGAACACTATTGCTCCAGCCCATTGAGAAAGGGCTGTATTACAATTTAGTTGGCAGAGTTTGTGAAACTGCCATATTGATTGACGTGTGGATCTACACCAACAATCTATACAGAGTGGTTCAGGAAAGATTACAGCTTCTCCACTGGGATTCAGAGGACACAGTTTCACAAATTATATTACCTTACCTCATAGAATAGTGAATATATATCATCACAGAGTCAGACCTAAAATGAATCTGCCAACCCTATAGTGGAAGGGGAGGAAAATATTTGATTCTATTGTGAATTCTCAGGGTGAGTGCAATGGAAGCAGGAAAGGCACAGCAAAGATACAGATGGCTATGGTGGGCTATACACACATCAGTAATTTTAAAACATGTTTTATCCTTACACCGCTCATTTCGCTTCTGAGGTCAATAGACTTCCTTGCTATGAACCACCAACAGTGGAATGGACACTGCTTTGTTTCTGATGAAGACAAACAACTAGGAAAGATCGAAAGAGCGGATCTCAGAAAAATGTCATACACCAGAAACTGAAAACTCCAACTTCATGTCACGGTCAGAAGAAGGGTGGAAACATCCTAGACTAGAGCTCCCAAGTGGTAAAACAGAGGGAAACAGAAACATGTACGTTCCAATTTCAGAAAGCATTTTTCTATTAAAAATATCTATAGTGAAAAGAACAAAAATCACTGTAGCTGAAATATAATGCTCTCAAAGAAAAAAAAAAGTTGATTTTCCCATTGGTGTGTTTGAAAGTAGCTAAACTGAGGAAAGGAAATATAAAAATTTCACAATACTATGAAGAGAGTTCATAGTTTCATTCCTCCATTGTGGTTATTGTGTAACACCATCAAAGGAAGTTGAGCTCACAGAGAAAAGTTCACCATACACAAGTGTTTACTGAAAAATAACTGCATATCCTGTATCTTAAAGAGCATTCCATTCTACATAGAATGATAGTTTGAAGGAAGGACTGACATCATCAACATGTAATGCAAAAAAATATTGCATTTCAACTATTTATACACACACCAGGCACTATGAGAGCTTCATCAACTCACTGTCTCACCAATCCCTTAGTTTTCTTAGGGACATATTTCTTTTCTAAAATCCTTTAAGCGGAATTACCCGCAACACCAGCTTTAAAATAAAATAAAAATATGAATTGCACAAGTTTGAGGATTTTTAAGTATTTACTTTCTTATATGCTGTACTATATTAGTCTACAGCAGTGCAAAAGTACATTTTCTACAACACCAAGAGACAGATTGAGTGGTACTAAAAATCAGATTTATACAAATACTGCACTCCGAAAAAAACTGTTTTTGGTAAACTTTAAAATTACTTATGAAGTCCAATGTATCTCTGTTGAACTGTATTTTGTTTCAAATACTGAAAAAAGTAGTTCTAAACATGGAGTCAAGTCAACAGAAAATCATAACTCTGCCAAGTGTTTATTTTTAGCTTTTAATTTTCAATGACAATTGTAATGATATTGGCAGAAATCTTAAATTTGGAAGGATTGTAATAATCACACATATTTGGAGACACTGGTAGAAATTATAGCTAAGGTCATAAAGTCAAAGTGTGCTTTTGGACATGATTAGCGTAAAAGTAAAGGTGTGAATTTGCAATATATTAATTAAACTGCATTAAACCCCTACATGAACACCCTCATTCAGAATTCAAGTGGCCTTAACTCGATTTAGTGTAATTCAGTTCCAAAGTGAAACTACCAGAATAAACAGACTTGTCAAATTGTAGAAGATTTTTTGTATATACTAACATCATTTAATCGTTGTAAGTATTCTTTAAAGTAACAAATAACCTATTTGGCAATTAAAAAAACAACATTTCCTCACCAGAAGTTCTTTTCCCCATGTTCATTAAAGAGCTGGAGAATGAACTAACTCTGAAATGCAGACATATCTAAACTTGCAATCTTCTTTCAAACTCTTGGCCCAGAAAAATAGACTGGATGATCCTTCGAATACCAAGCTACAGAATAGGATGAGAATCATTCTACAGTGGCTACTACAACCAACTGACTGCAATGGCCTCCATGGTTTATTCAACCCTCACCTTCACTCCAATAGTGAGAAAAGACCAAACACACAAGACTCAGACAAAAAATAAGCCTTTTTGTTGGCTGACATGTTATGAAATCCATGCTCAGAAGCCCACTATTACATATTTTATCTTTCCAAATAAAGAATGAAATATCACTAAAAACAATTTTTTCTAAAATACATAATAAACATCTCATATACAAGAGATAAGTATTACTGAAGAATATGTAATTATAGCCAGAGAATTTGATATGTGCTGTCAAAATTCTGATTTTAAAAAACAGAAACCCTAAGGCCAAATCCTGCTCTCTAGTACAAGTGTGCACATATGTTGCCTTAACTGAAAAGAGAGGGGAGCTGAAGGAAGAATTGGGCTTTAGAAAAGTAGTTTTCTTAGCTATGATTCTTTAATCATCACATTTTTAATGACAATGTATGCCACAATATTTGATAAATGTAATAACTGCAGAATTGAATATAGGAATAAAAGTAAAATAAGAATGATGCTTTGTCACAGGAGGGAAAGAACTGCCCATGTTTATCTAATAATGAAGTCTAATTAAAGGAATTATGTTCCAAATGAGGTGTAACATCTGTGCTCCCAGCCTGCATATTATATCCATAAGGGAAGCACATAAAGGAAGACCACAAAAGCAAGGGACACTGAATAATGAATTATGTTCTACTTTAGATATTAGAAAATTATTCAGATGTGATTGTAGTTGACAAAGTATTTACTTCAAAACCCGCACACTCAAGCACCAGCCCTCTTGTGCCCCTTGCCTGTGGTTCTCCCTCCCCTTTGGGGAGTGTCTGGGAGAGAGGGGAAATGGGACACTCAGCCAGATACCCTAGGTAGAAGCTTCTTCACTTGCTGCTGTAGACTGGTGCTCCTCCAGGAAATGGCTGCTTTCCTTCCACCACCACCAACCCCCCCTATTCCCCCCGCCACCCCCACATCCCCCAAGGTGTTGAAGCTCCATTTACACTGATCTTCTCCACAGGAGTATATTTGACAATGTTTAATGGGCAGGGCTTTTCAGGCCTAGTACTGTTCCAGCCCTTCCCCTGCCTTAGCCTTAAAAACTCATCAGTCAGTACTGTGTATTAAGAAAGTTTTCCCCATTTTGTATGGTGCTTTTACACAGACAAGAGCAACATTTAAGTAGGAAAATAATGTAACAACAAAAATTGGGGGACTCTGGGACAAATATAGAAAAACTATTAATTCCTTTTTTGAAACCTGATGGTGTCCCTTTAACAAGAGATGACTTAACTGATTCATATCAACATTCAAACAGAAAGAGTAAAATAGACGCATACATATATGCAATGTAGCTTTTTTTTTTTTGCTCATTAACATTGGCTTTGTTTGTGGGAGCGCCTGGGGGTTATGTTGCTTTTACTTTTTGTTGTTTCTGAAAGGGAAAAATGTGAGGAAAAATCCAGAATCAACTGACTTGCATGATTTAAAAGTTATGGGGAACTTCAAGTTCTTTGTCAAATCTAGCCGCAAGGTACTGTATGACCATGCTTCTTTCTGATGCCATGCAAACTTAAAAAAGAAATGAGGTATGGGTCTTGTGTCTCAGGCTGCACAATCTCTGGTACCAGGCTAGCTCCTCATTGAGCCATGGATGCCCCACCAACACCCCAATCTACAGTATGATAAGAGTAGTTCGGCTTCCTTCTCTGTGGCTAGGTCAGTAATATGTCACTAGTAGAGTGATTTGCTGGTATAGCTATACCAGTAAACATACTTTGCCAGTTTAATAGCAACTACACTAGAGGTTTTTGCTGACACAGCTATCAGTCACAAATCACATCTATCCCACGCCTGACTGATATAGGCATGCTGGCAAGTTTGTAGTGTAGATCTGGCCTGAGTAACCTGCATCCGAGACAGGAAGTCAGCCAGCCTTCGAATCCCAGAAATTTCCCAACTGCTGATGGAGCTAGCTCATTATGGTAGAAGACCTACAATAACTTTTCTCCCTATTTAACTGCATACATTTTCTAAAGCTCATTTCCCTTCAGCATTGCAGAAAATTTGAGGTCTATTAGTATTTTCTCTCTGATGGAAGAGGTCATAGGGGAAAAAAGATAACACAAAACCTTAAAATCTCAATAGTGATTTTTTTCCATACTTGATTTTATACTTAATTGCTAGGCATACCCTAACTTCACCAAACTACCTAAACAATCTTTGTGTTTACTAGAGTGGTTTTAAAGTCATAGCAAATGTGAAATTAGATTCAATGTTAATTATAAAGTGCTAGAATGGCTCTAATATAACCACCACTTACAAAGTTTCACAAATTTTAAAAACTGGTCAATTTCAATTATAGGCTAAGAGTGGATATTGATGTTTCATTGTAGTGCTTTTCTAAGAGATTATAATTCTGAATAATTTTTACAGCAACACCTGTTTAGAACATTCTAGCATATTTTTAAGACGGTACTTCAAGTTTAGGTCAGTAGAAGCGATAGATCAGTGCTGTGTTTGAGAAGTACAAATTTAGGCTCGAGTCCAATAATCTCTATCATTTCTTCACTCACCACCATCTCTGTCCCTGAAGGCTTAATTGAGTACTCTCAAGTCTCTCTCAACTCTGTAAAGAGGTTCTACCTAATAATCTGCACAGTATGCCTCAAAATACTTTCTAGAAATAAATCTGCCCAAAATCCATTTTTAAAGAATTTCCCAAGCCTTAATCTATTCTTCTCACAGATTTCATGATGGAACTGTATCTATGCAAATACTTACAGAGTATGCAATTAATAGTTTATTCTTCCTACATTTCTAAAATAAATTTCATATTTGAAAGAGAGCTTCCATTGTAATCTGATGAAAAGGTAACTCTTGAAAAGGAAGACAGTTAAATACAATGATAGCCATTAGTTTTATAGAACATGTTTTACTTAAAAAGGAACCTGTAGATGATTGTGTGATAGGACAAGTTATCTAAATACTTAGGACTAACTGTAAAATAGACATGTATCGCCTATGCATTTAAAAACAAAATCAGTGAACAGAAGATTAGAGCTTTAATTTCAGTTTGGTCCATCAATTTCTTGTTCGATTGTAAATTTCACTCTTGTTTCTGCCATTGAAAATAAGCATGGGTAGGAGCACAGACAAAACTGCACTAATGAGGATTTTGCATGATGCTCCTGCTCAGGCAAGGCAGCACTTGTGAAATGCCACATGGAAGTGCAAATTTAGAGAAATCTCACACCGAATTTGAACACTTGCAAATTGAGACCTGACAGAAGCAGAAAGTGACATCCACTATCTAGTTTACAAACCTTCAATCTAAAATATTAATCTCAGTCTTCATTTCCAGCAACCACTCTATTGCAGCAAGATATTTTGATCAGTTCCAACATTCTAGACAGACAAACTGCCAATCGTGAAAAACTAGGAGCACTTTTGTTAGCTGCATCTCCAAACATCATCTGTTCTATCATGACATTTGCAATCTGCTATTGCAATTATTTGACAGGCAATTTTCAATACTGGAGATCAAGTTCTATTATATGTGGAGGCGCTGCTGCCACCTATAGCTAAGGCTGGTTAATATTTTCTGTAATACTGTTTCAGACTACATAAGCAGAAGGGAGGAGGGGATGAATTCCAATCTGATTCTGACATTTGCTCATTTCTGAATGCTTGGCTTTGCATCCTTAATGTTCTTTTAATGCAGCTTTGTGTGTACACACTAAGTGTGTGAGGCTTGCTCATATCCCTTATGGATATTGCCTACAGTTGCCAATAAACAATTCTGAATGATTGCCAATCTCTTCTTAAGAAAAGTTTAGGACTGGAACGGCTGGTGTTGCAGGTTCAGAGTGCAATGCGTTGGTAAGCTGTGTTGAAAAGCTTCTCAGTGCCAATTTGTGTTATACTCAGTTAAGACAAATAACTTACTTAAAAGGGAAACAAGATCACCCACATTTTAGAAATGAATCTGACTTATATTCTGTAAGTGAAGCATATTTTATTAAGGATGATATTCCAAAAGGTACAGATATTAAATATTGGTATATTTTATAAACTGTAAGAAGTTATTAACTTTTCCTTAGTGTAGGTTTTTATGCCTTCCCTAAAATTGGAAGAGAACTACTAGGGGTGCATGGTTTGTTTCCATCTGATTATGTCATTGCATTTTAGTTCCTATATACAATTGCAGCAGCGACTATATAGAAACTGCTTACTCAGTCACATCTACTGTCACAGATTCCATTGCAGCAGGATGTATTGAAATACTGTCAGCACACATATCTGCATAATAATCACTGTATGAAACTTAACTAATAGTTCCATTTCAGGGGGTTTTGACACTTCCAAACACGCATGCTAAAATGAGCCTACAAGGCAGAAGACTGAGGCTTGAATAATCCATTCACTTACAGAATGTAGCAAATATTCTCAGGTGAGCTATTGGATCAAATTAGTAGGGAGAAAAATATTGCAGATGACTGCAGGCTCAGGAAGACAGAACAGTATCCTTTTATATTTGAAAGATTCTCCACAGCTGCAAAGACTAAAATACTTGTTAAAAAGGCAGAAATTCTGCAGAAATGTGTTTTATTAGATCTAAATTGATTGCGTAGGCCTCACTACTGGCCAGTGAAAGATTTCTACTCTGCAATGGCAATTGGAGATTTCAAGCTCTACATTTCCAAGAATATTTGTCTTCATAATTATCACTTTTGATAATGTCTTAATATAGGTATCAATAGACATTTACATTACTGCACACCAAACAAAACTATGAAGATATGAAACTCTTTGAACTTGTATGGAATACATGTATTATTCCCCCTCAAATAGTCATCTTAAACACAATGGAAAAGTAGACATTTTAACCCCTTTATTGCAGTCTAAGTTCCACTGTTTCCTAACTGTGGTCCTTGATCACGAGTCTGAAATCTGTTTTTGTATTAGTTAACTAACAAACTGCTGGCCACACTCCCTTTAGTAACAAAATGAAGTCCTGCAATATTTGTTAGCAATTCCGGTAAGACGTGATACACAACAAGGCACTACTGATATACAACAAAAGCACTAAGTTACACTCTTTCACATATGAAGTAATTTGTGTACAGAACACGTAAAGAAAAATGCACTCAAAAACATTTAAAGATTAATTTTAAGAACTCAATCCAGCCAAAAGAGGTAGGGTTTTTTAAACTTGCTTTCGGAATCACCTAAAAATGCTAAATTAAACTTTCCAGCAAGAGACTTTGATGGGGGAAAAGAATCAGCATAACATACCTAATGTGCTTCTTAAAAATAATTCTCCTTCAAAGCTGATGTTTTATTGGAAGCAGTGTAATGTTACCGTTAAATGGAAAGGCAAACTACAGTGTTAGGTATTTCCCCCCCAAAAAAACGTCATTCACTTTTTTTCCCCCAGATTTTCAAGAGGTAACTAAATTTGAATTAGAACACACTTTTTTGCATATTTAAAATCTACAGTTCAGGACACTTTTATAGTGCTCTGTGAACACACAGGGTGTTATCTGGAACACTCAAAACTGGGGAATCTGAATGTAGGTTGAAGTAGCTATTTAAAATAAGAAAACTACTTCCTGGATTGATGTTTCTTTTTTAAAAAGTCACAATGGTTTCTGAGGAATGAACAAGGTTATTCCTGTACACTCTGATTACGTATCTGCTTCCAGTTTGTCTCAATCCTAAAGTCATCCCTTTGTATAAGGTATCTGACTAGGTGACAAGTTAATACATTTCATTAGCTCCTGAATTCTCAGTAACTTTTGAAATTCAGGCCATTTATTTAGGTACCTAAATATGGATTTAGCAAGCTAACTTTAGGCATCCATTTTTGAAAAAGTTGGCCAAGGCTGCTAAGGCAAGCCAAGTCAGCATCACCTTACTTATCTCTATTTATTTATTTATTTGGTGTGTTTCTTACCGACCTCTCCTTTCTACTAGAGCAGAATCTAGTTTCATTAACACAGAAACAGGTGCAACAGGTACAACATTCAGTGTTATATGAGGTTTGAAGGGGGAGTGGAGACAATTAGCAGATGTAAAAAATTCATAATATTGAGCACAGAGAGCTAGGTGCCTAACCAGACAGATAATTATCAAAAATAGCTCTCTTGCTCAAGTATTGCATGCCCTGGAGCATCTAAAAGAAATATCAAGCTTTGCATGCGTATGTGTGTTTTAGCCACTGCAAGGTACAGTGGAAGATAATATAGCAGAGGAAAATTAGGGTTTTTTATGGATTCAAGTTAGATACAAAGGTCCCCAACACCATCAAGAAAAAAAGCTATTAAGAGTATGATGTTATTTCTTAAATCAAACCAAGATTTAACTCCTGCAAGCAAATCCTGTAGTCAGGATTGCTATTATATCTGGTAATAAAATGTAAAAAGAAGAGAGTGATTAAATATGACAGCACGTGACCCATATTCATTTTGCAGCCACAATTTCCTTGTCAAAATTTGCAAGATTTTTTAACTACTAAATATTTGAAAGTCAAGCTGTGGTTTTGCTCTGTACACCAAGCACAATAAAAGTCCTGGAATCTGAGCACAACTGACAATTATGTTGTTGACTTCTCTGCAACTATTAATATTAATTTTGTAGCATAGACAGTGACAAAATCTTATTTTTGTTAGTAGGAACCACAAAGAAGTCTTGAAAGAGACCCTAAGAATAAATATGGGCAATCATAACATGTTCTCAACAGTCGCTCTTAACCTTAACCGCATTAAAATGTCATTGCCAGAATTCTACTTAAGGCAGAAAATTCTCTTAATTTTATCTACCATGTACGAAACCTAGACACGTACTACATTGATTAGTAAGTTTTAAAGAGAAAGTTAAACTTTTATTTAGGATCTTAAGTCCACAATATGCTTTAAATGTAAGTTATTCAGCTCTGCATCTAATTCTATTATACACATAAATAGTGACCTCATTTTAACAAACTTTTCTCCACAGAAACTCACATGATCCAGAATGAACTCTGAGGAGGCACAACCTAGTAATTCTAGCCTTCAAAAAGAACTTGAAGAACCAAAACAAAGTGCACAGTATACATCACCATAAAACTAAGGTCTAGTTTGATTAGCACCAGCTAACTAATGAGAAGCTACAAAATACCTCTGATGACAATGTGAAAGATTAATGTCATTCCCCGTCTCAATAAACATTTTATAATGGCAATCAAGGAATTCCAAGAGGTGGAGGTTTCTTGACATATTTTTACCCCATTGGGAATACACTTTTGTCTGTTCCCAGTTTATAATGTTACCAAAAATTTAAGATAAGATATAATCTCACCTTACACTGGGGTATTTTGTTTTATAGGAGATAAACTAAACTATCATCATGCAACCAACCAGATTACAGTACAATTCATAAAAAAATCTTAATACAACCGTATGCTGACTGATCGGCTCAATCGCTTCTCACATCACAAGACTGTCACTGAACTAAAGGTAAAAAGTAATTATCTTATAATAGCAAGTCAATAAAAGACAATCTTATGAGCACAAGTAGGGCTGTGAGACATCTTTTTCTGTGATTTTTATTTTTAAATATCAGATAAATGTTGTACTAATTACACAGAAAGACTGAATAAACTGTCAAATGGTACTTCTGACACTAACAACTAATTTACTTATTCTAATTAACACAATTTTGTTAAACCACTTTAACTAGAAAAACCATCTATATATACACACCGATATGTATTATAATAAAAATATACATTGTTTTGATACCATCTGTTAAATGAGAACTTCTGTATTATTTAAAAGTGAATTAAAGAATATTTTTTGCTCCAAAGAGCTCAGGGTATTGCATTTCCTTTGTAACAGTTTGACTGCTCGAACACCTGAACACTGAAAAGAGATTCGTTTGCCTCACGATGCCCTCAACTGCTGAAATGGAAACACAGGACCCTGCACTGGAGTTTTGGACAGATCAGTACAAATGTTGTTAATTTTCAAATATTTTATTGTAAATAGCAAAGTTCCTTTTAAGATCCACATTTTACATTATTTTTAAAAATGTATGTCACTTGCCTTAAAGAAATTGAAAAGTGGTGAGGTCACATAGTTTAACCTTTTTCCTTGCACTGGCTCTGCTAATTAATTCATGTTATTTTCTTCAGGTGAAATATAAGTTTTAAATACATTTGCAACTACAATACAAATGAGTTTAAGAAGTCAAAAAGTAACCTTAGACAGAAAGATTCCTTTCCACAAAAATGTCAGGTCACATTAGATTTTAAGGGAGTCCTTTGCAAAGTAAAGGCCCAACCCTATCAAGTTTCTCTCACACCCAGTTATTCCTGAACAGAGTTCTACTAGGACTATGCATCTAATTGAAATTTGTAGGATCAGGCCCTAGTCCTAGAAATTGTGTCACAATTGAAGATTTTAACATATATATTTTAATTTAATATAATTTTTATACACACACACACACACACACACCCCCATGAGTCAGTCTTCCGTAATATAAAGATATAATTTTTTTAAAGCATGTAACCGGAGTGGGGGTGAATACTGTGGTGTCCTAACCAAATTCTAACTTAGGTAATTAGTTTGCCTACCTAAAATTCTCCCTGTGGTTTGGATACAGTATTCTTCTTCAGTTCCATCCTAAAATGTTGTGCAATGTTGCTGTGCGTTGTTAAACAGTTGCCGTTTTACATCCCAGAAGTGGCTCCATTTCAGTCATGAATGAAGTGGTCCCCGTTATAGTTTGTATATCAATTCGTTAAGTTTGTAAAGCATTTGGGGAACCTTCAGGATGAAAGGCACCATATAAATTAAATATAAACAACATTAGTTCTCATTCATCTTCTTCAGAATAGGCCTAACATCAATCCACAC
This sequence comes from Mesoclemmys tuberculata, assembly GCA_007922155.1. Taxonomy (NCBI): domain Eukaryota; kingdom Metazoa; phylum Chordata; order Testudines; family Chelidae; genus Mesoclemmys; species Mesoclemmys tuberculata. The sequence goes on along the minus strand of ML675649.1, from coordinate 36,899,922 downwards.
ATATAAAGCAATTCAAGATGTGCATAGGGCTGTATCCCCATTAAAAAAGCAATAAATAACTGCTAAAATCTAAAAGAAATTTGTAATGAAATGTCTTAAGTTCAAATCTGTTCATTTGAAAAGGAATGAGCATTCTAAGCAAAGGTGATTATAAGCCTTAAGGGATGCCACTTGGGATCTCAAACAAGGGCTAACCTCTAAAAATAATTTACCAAACATTTCCCAAAATTTTACTGAATAGTAGCAACTTTGTGAGCTAAGTAAAATAGCAATTCTGCAGCCTACAAAGCAATAAAACAAGCAAGTAATAATTACGTAAAGTGACTTGACTGAAACTGTTAATCAAGGGAAATAGGCTGTGATTTCATGGCACTTCATTTTTCATTTATTTTCCCAGTGCCCAAGAAGTCAACCACGTCAATGTCATAAGCAGGAAGAAGCAAACAATCCTATCAGCCTAGGGAGAAAATTTTACCCAGTGTCTCAGAAGCAGAGGGAGCTTTGCCCCTTTCTACCGTCCCACCCTTTTCAGGAGCTCAACCCTGCTATTTACTATTTCAGGTCACAGCAACTAGCACATACATATATACAGGCACTGGGCTTGTTAGCAGTACATATTAGAACAGCCCAACTACTGAAAAGCCTCTTTTATCTTCCGGCCTACTCTGGGCCCCTGTGCGTTGCAGTTTTGCAAAGGTGAAGTCACTTCTACTATTCTTCTTTCCTCCTCTTATTGCCACAGGAGATCAACTCACTAGCAAGACCACTAATTTCCGTTTATTTCGACGACAAGTCACACTCCTGACCAATTCAGAGCCGGTCTCAGAAGACACTGACAAGCAAATTTGTGTCTCCACTGGTTTTGTAACAGGAAGTTTGTTCAAAACCCAGATCTGAAGAGGAAACAATGCATGTCAAGACAGCAGCAGCGAGCGAGGCGTGGAGACCCCCCCGCCCGATATTTCTCTTCAGCCCGAGGCCACAGAACGGGCTCACCGGAGGCCAAGAGCCTGGCCCTGCCCCAGGAGGAAGCGGCCTCGCTCAGGTGCCGCGGCGGAGAAAGGCCAGGCTGGGGAGCGCCGCAGGAGCCGCCCCTCTCCCCCGGCTCCAGCCCGGCCGGCCGCCCCCGCCAGGCCGAAGGTGAGGGGAGGCTCCCACAGCCCCACCCGCCGCTCCCCGGCCCGCGCTCGGCGGCAGAGGCCAGCCCGGGCAGGGGCTCGCGGCGGCGGCGGCGCGGTACCTTCGCTCAGCTCCCGACGGGGTGGCGCGGGCGGGGCCTGGCGGCGGCGGCTCCCTGCGGTCGGCTCGGGTCCGCGCGCCGGCGGGCAGTGGCTGGTGTCCCGGCGGGTCCGGCCGGCCGTGCCCGCTCCTGCCCTGGCGGCTCTGGCGAAGGCGCAGGACGCGAGGCGCTGCCTGACGGTTGCTCGCTCGCTCGCTCCCCCGCCCCGCGGTGCTGCGCAGCGGCCCTTCCCCGCCCTGCAGCTGCGGCGGCTGCCGGGGCCCAGCTCGGCCGCTCTGCTGCCCCCGGCGGCTCGGCGGCCTCAGCGCGCCCCGAGCGCAGGCGGAGCCCGCGCCGCCTCCGCAGCTGCCGCGAGACCAGCGGGGGGTCCGCCGCCTTGGGCCCGCTGCCTGCCCCGCGCGCCGACAGCGGAACCCGCCCCCAGCCGGCCCCCCCTCACCCCCACCCCGTGGGAGGGGGAGAAGACAGTGGATGGCTGTGAACCGGGCCCTCTTCCCTCCACGGCACCGTCCGCACGGGGGGAAGGGCAGTAACACAGGGACGTGATCGCGCTCCACTCTGCAACGTGCATCACGCGTGGGCTGTAGCGGAGCACTCCCCCACGCCGGCTTCTCCCCGCGGAGATCAGGTGCGTGCTGCAGCTGGATGAGCTGGTCCTGTCGTCACTTGCACACACAAATCTGGACCGGGACTTACAGCTGCTCGAGTACAGGGGATGTACAGGTGAAGCCTGAAAAATCCAACCCGGGATATTTAAAAAAAGGCACTTCAGGAGATTAGAATAGACTCATAGACTCATAGGTCAGAAGGGACCAATATGATCATCTAGTCTGACCTCCCGCACAAGGCAGGCCACAAAACCCTACCCATACACATTTATAACAACCCCGAACCCAATCTTATTACAGAGATCCAGAAATTAACTAAAACCTAAATTATACATACCTGTCTCATCATAAATGGATCAGGAAGCTTCAGATTGAAGAAAAAGCTCTGAACCATCTGTGCCATAAAGAAACCAGAGATTCCAAGGCCAGAAGGTACCATTGTGATCAGCTAGTTTGACCTCCTGCCTAACATAAGATGTGGAACTTCCCCACAATAATTCCTAGAGTACATTTTTACAAAAACATCCAATCTTGATCTGAAAATGCTCAGTGATGGAGAAAAACCACTACATAAATACAATCCTCCAATAAAACCAGTGCTAAAGTTATCCCATTCTGGGATCCAAATAGAAAAGCCAGTGTTACCATTTAGAACAAAACCTCACATCTGGAGTTCTGCAAACAAATGTTCCACGTGCCCCAGAACTCCAGCAATAATGCAAGGGCAGAACTGTGTCATTTCCTCCTCCTATTCAAGACACGGAAACCCCACCATCGTTCCACTCGGCTCCTGGTGCCATCTCACTGAAAGCAGCTAACACACCGTCCACTGCAATGCACTTGGGGATGAAAAATTATATCTAAATAAATGCATGATTCACTCCTATATATCAGCACTCCCTGAATTCAGCAACACTAACCTCCTAATCCATGCAGCAAATAATTTCCTGAAGGGATTCAGCTTTCAAAACTTTTAGAAATGCTATTCTGTGCTAACACCTAAAACACTAATTTATGAATTGTTCTTCCCAGCAATTCACAAACAACCATCTAGACGGATACAGAACCCTGCACAGAACTATCGCGCTAACAGATTACTTCACTCCCATGAAATGTTGAAAATTAAGGCAAGCTTTCACCCAATGTAACATCAATTACTATAAACTAGAGATGGACACTAAAGACAGACCAAGTGGAGTTCCAACCCAGAGAGAAGACTCTGGAAAAAAGAGAGATTTTCTATTTCTATATCCATACCACATCAGCAAATGTAACAAAGATATTTCCTTAGATTATCAGGAATGATAAAAGACTTTTCATCAAAATGCAATGAATGCCTAATCCAAACAATTATATATGTATGCTAAAGTTGATATCTGATTATATCCCAACTACTCCACTCTCTGTGTTTTTAGATGGTAAATTCTTTGGGTTAGAGACTGTCTTCATGTACATTTGAACAAGATCAAGCATAAGGGGATCCTGCCCATGATTAGAGTCAGTTGGCATTACTGTTATAAAAAAATAATAATGGTAATGGGGAAAGGCGAGATGTCAGTAACAGCATCACATACCACAGCCATCTAAGCAGGAAGGGACGCTGATAACTGAACATGGGATAAAACCCAATCACAGAGGGAAGAATTGTCTTTTTTTTTTTTATTACAGTAGTATAGGTTGCCATATCAATAAGTATTGAACCTAACTGATACCCACCCCACAAACCAAGCACATGCTGCATCACACATGCATACCATACACACAAAGTGCTTGGGTGTTTGATCTGAGGATTTGGTTCAAGTTCATCTCTGCTGCTTAAACATGAGTTGTGTCCAAACTAGCCTTTTTTCAATGACATTTCCCACCTTAGTTACAAGAAGTGCAGTTCCACTGGCCATCAGCATTTTAACCACTGAAGTCATATTATGCTGCGCAGGGAAAGTCAGGACAACAGTGGTTAAAATGCCACAATCCCTAGGGCCTTATCTACACGGGGGTTTCCATCATTCCCACCACAGTTGGAGTTGCACTAGAGGGTAGCAACACAGTTTTCAGCCAATATAAGCAAAGCTCTTATAAAACAAACATTTTTCTCTGGTTCTTGAATTCTCTGGTGAAAATATGCTTTTTCATAAACCACCTTTCTCTGAGGTATAAAGTATGCATAAAACATAGCCAGGACCTTTTCAGAGTCATCTTTATGACCATCAGTAAAGCCAAAGGATTTGAAGATATGCTCTGCTTGCTTCCCCAGAGCATACATTAAATATATGTCTATATCAGTTTCCTTGTGAAGCTTGGTAGCAGTGAAAAAAATCTTGCAAAATCTTGTTTCCAGTCTGTTCACTCTGACGGTTTATCAAAGCTGAAGTTCTCTGGGCATTGAAGAGAGAGGCATGTTGATGAGATTCTGCAACCTTTGTTGCTTTGTTCCTTCTGTTTGCAACCTTTGTTGCTGTTTCCCTTCTATTTCTGTTCTTAGTTTACTCCTGACTCCATGTCATGTTTCTGTTCCAGATATCAACTGGCTACAGAGCTTGCTTATACACATCAGATATGTTCCTCATAGGATCTTTTAATGCTCTGCCAGGCACGGCTGAGGTTTGTTTCAATAAGGCTTTTTGTACACGATGCCACGGTATAATAATACTGAACCATATAATATATTTTAGCAGTCCATTACAGAGTCTGGGGAACCAAATGGAAAAGGTCACAGGGAAACCCCACCAAACATAAATGGAAGTTGCATGTTAGCATCTGAGAGAAGAATTAGTGCTGACCATCTCCACATGCTGCTGTATTTGCATAGCTCCCTTCAGAATCAGTGTGCCATACTCAGCTCTCTGGTAGCTCACCCCTCTTTTCTGCCACATAGATCTTGGTGAAGGAGAGAATGGGGCCCTCTAAATCAGAGTCCACTTCAGATAATACCCCACAATCACTGACAGGAATGGAAATATAGAATTATAGTCACCTGAACAGCCATGGCACCCCCTGGAAAATAACCAAGTTTGGAGACAAATCTATCCATGCATTGAAGGGGTTCAGTGGCGTTACACTATAACTCAGGGTCTTAGCCGTTGTGTTCTACGGCATTCTACTCATATTTTCAGTTCTGTTTGCTATCACTTGTGTTCTAACGGTACCTAAGCCTGCCTACCACCAACCCTCTATTATTTCACAGTGAGTTGTCTCTTTTGAATCCCTAAATGGTTATTTATTTTCTGATCTCTCTGTATGCATTGCTTGGCTACAACCTTTTCTTTTTTACCTCCTACCTCTCTTCGGTCCTCAAACTCTCTTTCTCTTCATTGATTCCCAATGTTAAATTTCCCTGCGTTTTATTGGTATATGTTGAGAGAAATAATCAAAGCATTCTTAACAATGGAAATCAACAGACAACTAGGAGCACATTAACATGGGCCAAGAAAGGGGGGTGGAGATGAAGTAGCTATTCCAACCTCCCTCAGGCTCTCTCAACAGCAGCAAGGGTGTTTCCTAGTAAACTAGCTGATTAAGACAAGAGAGTTCTGGCACTGGTTTGATGTTGAAAGATCTCATATGATATGTGTGAGATTCTTGGCAAAACTGTCTTCTCCACATGTTTCATCCTACTGGAGAATCAACCTGATTGATGACTCATGCATTCGCCTTCCTCTCCCCTCCCCCAGTCAGGAAAACACTTAAGTCCATCCCTATTTAAGCATGTATCAAGTTGTTGTCCTAATGTTTTGATCCCATTTACTTTAAAATTAAGAACATGCTCAAATACTGTCCTGGCTAGTGATGCTTTCCTGCATCAGAGTCTAAGCTTCTTTTTAAATGGAAGAGTCAGATCCTGATGCTCCCTCTCGCTTCAGTAAGTGCTGGGTATAGTGGGCAACTCTTAGAACTGGATCATCAGTGGTGAGAGTGGAAATGAAGCTGGAGCATACAGCATAAAAGCATGTAATTCATTTTGATTTTTCAGCTTCTATACACAAAAGGATCCCACAAATGAGGCAGAGAAAAGCACCTCAGTGACATTGTGAGCCAGCATGGCTTCACGTTAGACAGTCCACAAAGCTTTTCCAGCCCCATATGTCACAGACCTAAAGCTTTGACTCCATGCTAGCAGGTTCTTTGCCCTACTTGTGAGATGGAAGTAATTGCTTTCAAAGCATAAGTGGTAAGGGTGTGTATGTTTCATTCACACTTGCTAGCTTATAATTATGCTAAAATGTTCAAGTTTAAACAGATAATATACGTAGTACTGAATACTGAGAAGTAAGTATTAGTGACAGGCAAAACAGGATGATTTACTTTCAGACCCTTATAATGGGAAATAAAGACACCACTGCTTTATAAATTACCATTAAAAATGGGAATTATTGCATTATCCTATGCCCCTATTACAGTCATTGTGCAGCACACTTTTGGAAAATCGCTTAGTAGATTGAGCACACTTTTTCCCCAAGCTCCTAGCTTTAGAAATCAAATTCAACACAAAAGAAATTATAGTACAGTAGAAGCTCATGAATTCATACTGATGACTGAGATCCATTGTGAATTACTTGCTTGCAAATTTGTAATTGAATAAAATTTATTTTAACCGCCCCCCACAAGATACTGCACTGCAAAATGTATTTTGTTCAGTATTTTGGGTAATTGTTTAGTTGTAATTGTAGGTAATTCATGATATGGCTACTGCAACAAGTGTACAGTGGTACATATTATAAAAATAATTAAATCTTGACAGTATCTGTCTTTAATTCTTTGCTGAGAGGTGGGCAAACATCACTTTTTTGTGCAGTGTCTAGCCCTTTTTACTTGGTGTAAAAAGGCCAAAATGGGGTGAGGCTCTCACCCTAAAAGTCTAGAGGGCGTCTAAGGATTTTCCTACATTAATTCACAGCATTGTACCTATACCAGTACAAACACCTAATGTAAATATGCTGTCCTAATACAAATTTGGGTTTCTACCCATCTAACTTAATTCAGCAGGTTACCAATTTAAACTGCACTGGTTTAAGCCCCATTTTTCACCTCTGCAGCCTCTCTAAATTGGAGATTCACACTAGCATAACTAAATTGATTTAACACCACCACTGCAAATGTTCTTAATGGCTAAAAGTCCTAAATTGAGCAGTGTAACTAACACTTCCTTCCAGTTACCTGTGGGTTTGATCTTGCATGACCTTGCGCTTTGTTCTATTACTTATGCTTGTGCCTAGCTAGTGAGAGTGGAGAGTCCAATTTGGTAGTGTTGCACAGCATCACAGCTCTCATTTTATCCAGGTGAAAATTAATCTTTTGTTTCATCCTGCTCTTGTGAACTGTTCTATTTAGTTATAACATAGGGAATATAAACAAGGACTAAGGAGCACAACTCTTTGATCCACCTCCGAATCATTCTGTGATTAAACACAGTGTTTTGACTCCATCCTGCACAGCTACAAACTATGGGCTTGATTCAGATCTCCTTACTGCAGCAGAATTCCTGTTGAAATGATTATGGGTGGATGAATGTATTTCACTTCCTGTTCCTGTCTCCCACCTGCTCACCCACATAAAGTCTAATTACTCTGGTTTTATGCCGGTGATGTGAATGTCACCACTTGGAACCTTTCAGCTTGGTGCCATCTTCCCTGCCCTATGCAAAATCAAGTCCTAAATTAATTTTTTTAGTTTTGGAGGTTATCACGCAGGCCTGCATTCATTGTATGCTAAATATTCCAACTAATGAGCTTGATTATGCAAACCGCACTGCCGGTGGTGAACATTTACTCATGCAGAGAGTCATTAATTTCACATGAGTAAGAGCTCACCCCATGAGTAGTTTGCACAGTTGAGCCCCAAGGCATGAAAGGAATGTAGGTATAGGACCACAAAGACAGAAACAAATGCATCTCACTATCATATAACTAATATAATCGGCGACACCATCATAGCTATGGAATGATTATGATTAACAACTATACCGTATTAAAGCATGAGCACAATAGTTTCACTCCCCATGCCAATCAATCAACTCAACCAATCAACCCACTGAACACACTATAGATTGTTCAAAGATCCTAGCAGAAAATAATCTGGGGCTCTTCTTCCAGCTTGACTGCTGAATGTACAAGAGTGCATAATGTAGAATATCATCAGATACAGTACTATGGATTAATTCAAGAATGCATGAGCCCCAGCTGGCATCAATGACAGACTGTAAGCTCTTTGGGTTAGTGACTCTCCTTTTGTTTGGGGTTTGTACAGTGCCTAGAACGATGGGTCCACAAGTCCACAAGTAGGGATCATAGGTGCTACAGTTATACAAAAAAATAATACCACGCAGAGATCAAAATTCAGCCTGCTTTTTCCTGATGGCTATATTAGGAAAATGATTTGGTGAAAAATTTTAGGACTCTGAACTTAACTGGTGCGGACGATCCTCTGCTATCTGACCAATAAATAAATATTGGAATAAAAAGAAACTAAGTCTTTCCAGTGCCTTCATTGAGCTTTGGATCAGGTCCAAATTGAAACAACTAAACAGAATTGCCAGGGCTCTGTAGCCGGTCATGAATCGGATTGATTCTTCCTTTACATTCTGCAGGCTGCTGCTGAGGTTGCATGGTTATTTCTTTTCAATGTCATAGCACCAGTCATGGAAATTTTTCTTGAAGACGCCTCTGTTGTCACACTTCATGCTGTCTTTCCATTCATTGGAAAGGGGAAAAAACAATTTACAGTATAACATAAATAAATGTTATTGTTGTCAGGAGGAGGAAAACCTTTGCTCCCTGGAATGCTGTAACTTATTTCAATGCTACTTTAGGTTTCAAGTCAGAATTGAATACAATTGAAATACTACTGTATATTGTTGGGAGTATAGGCAGCGCATAAAGCTGGCCAGCAAACGAAAAAACTGGTAACAAAATTATAGCTGAAATCCTGTTATAAATTAATTCATTTCATGGCAACATGAACAATTTTTCATCTTAGTGTCACTTGCCATTAATTAAACTTATATTATTGTAGAACAATGGCTCTTTTAAAAAATTACTGTAGAACCCATATTAGTGAGAATTTATTACATTGAAAATGAGAAGAGTTCTCCATCGAATCCCTAGGTATAAAATAAAAGAATGGAACTCTCTTGAAACACTCTTTAAGCTCTCTTAACAGAATATACTTTCTAGGCGATAAAAGGCAAAATAATCAAGCATTGCACCATTAATTCAAATAAGCGGTCAATGCATAAATATCTCTAGATCCCAAATGTGCAGGGAAGTAATGGAACCATTAATATTGACAAAACAGTTAGAAAATACGTTAATTACATTGGAGTTTGGATTTTATTTTCATTGCTGTTTAAAATATCTGCATAAAACTTTCTACACAGTGCCAAAATATTGAAATACCGTTTAGATCAAATGCCTCAGTAGGAACATGTACCCAGTTATATCAAGAGATATCACAATGATCCTTTTCAGTTCTCCCAGGCACACACAGCTGATAAGCCAAAGGAAAGTCAATATTACTGTCCATGAATCATATGACTGGATTTCCTATATGTAAGCAGAGCACATGTTTGAGAAGCAGTTATCTTCTGTTGATCATGCAACATGTCTCAATACTCAATCTCTGTAGGTTCATCATGGAATTCAAAAGATACATTTAAAAATGAACTGTACATAACCGAAATGTAAAATATTAACGCAAGTTGATATACCAAAACGAGGAACATTTTAAAGTTATGTACAAGTTGGAATGTGCAAGCTGTAAAGAAAGAACTAAGTCTGAATAGAAAACTGAGTAACATTCACCATCACACAGAGGGCCAAGCAAAAGATCTATGCTACAGCAGAATGAATAAGGAGTTTTCAGTTCAAGGACCAAGCTGAAAAATGCCCCAAAAATTCAGTTTGATTTGAACCAAAACCAATTTTTTCAAATTTTTTAAGGCTAATTGAAAGACTTGGGGAAAAATAGTTTTTAACTGGCCAACTTGGAATTTTAAACACTGTTTCAGAATGAAAGTCAAAATAACATTTTTGAAATGAAACATTTTGACTTTAAAAAAAAATCATTTTTCTCATCATCAAATGCAAACTGAATTCACAAATAATTTTTGAAGCACCAAAAAAATTCATGTTTCAACAAAAATCCTACTTGTAAAAAAAAATAAAAATAAAACAAATTGCCCAGCGCTAGTCAGTGCGCCACTTAAATCCTTCTTAAACTCTCAAAATAGGTTTTAAATGGTGAACCGGCTGTGTGCTGGCCCTGGTGATTTCACTTTCTGTACTGTCTGAGAGAACACCTCATTTTTAACTTTATTTTCAGTTACTTGTAATGTTTTCCTTTCTTATTAAGTTATTTTTATTTACAAATTAAAGACTCAGAAGGATTTTTCTTGCAAAAGATTATGTTAGTGAAACGTTAAATTTGAAAATCCAGGCAAAGCGGAGTTAAGGCTGATTGGTCATGTTCTTGGAAGCTGAATGGTTTAAGTATATTGTTGATGTGGTTTAGTCATACCAAAAAGATTGTTTTCTTCAGGTGTGGTGAAGTAGAAAACTCATTAAAAAGCCGAAATTATATGAAGAGCCAATGTACCTTGACAGCTATGAAAATACACATCAGTTGATCTCACATTGCCACTGGCCGTGGTAGGGGTGAAAGAATGATGAAAGAATGTGTGAAGAAATATGCAAGTGTCATAAGAGACTATGGAACGTCCATATCTTTGTGAAGATAGTGGCATGTCAGTGTAAACAAAACCGCATACACCTGCAATTACTGGCTGGGAGAAGTTCCCTGCTGTTTGACAGAATGAAATGAAGTCTAATTTATCCTTTGGGTGGTTCATTAAAGGAGCAAAATTTAGGCATGAGATTAAATGCCTGGTCTTCTTCACCTGTCAGTTGACCAAAAGCCTGAAAGCTTTGCTGATTTGGTCAAATGCTCAGAAGAAATAGCTATTTGATCAAATAACTCAGGCCCTGATTCAAAGCAGCACTTAAACACATGGCTAATTTGATTTCAATGGGAGTTTGGTGCCTAGATGCTTTTGAAAATCCCTCTAGAGGTTGCATTTTCAGGCATCCTTTTAAAAAAAATCTGCTCCTTAGGTTCTCTTGAAATTTTTACCCTGATCTCTGTTCTGTAGAGTTTACTGTCAAAACATCAAAGACAGTACGTATGATAGCAACCGAAAATGGGGTAGAAATGGGTGTCAATGGAGGACAAGGGTTACAAAAGGAATGGAATGTAGTTTCTTAGGTTTTACGTGCATATCTTGGTGGCATTAGTTCATCTGTTTGAATTCTGCTGTCAGTTACAGTGGTGTAAAGGCCTGGTTTTTGAGAAGCAGCCTAACACTTTGCATTCACACATATTTACAGCTGTAAATGAAGATTTCTGATCCCTATTTGCACAAAAGTGCACCTACATTTTTCTGTACCTGCTAAACTGAGGATGCAAAATGGAAAGCCCGGCTGAGGTTCCTTTCAAAAGCAGGCCCTAAATCGACAGTGACTCCATTTGCTTCGGTGTTATCATATCAATACAACTGGACTAAATGAGAGCAGAATTAAACTCAGTATATGCAGTGGACAGGAGTTAATGCAATTATAAGCACTCTAGCCTTTTTACTTCCTGTCATTTCATCTCTGTGTTTGCACTGTAATGCAGATGTGAATTAAAAAGAGTTCAGGAAACTAAGAACTGCTTGAGCTTACTTTTCATATTTAAATATTTCTAATTAAGCTTTGAAATCTACGCCCATTTGATAATACTATGGTTGCATGACAGTTAAAAAGGCAGCAGCCCATCAGTTGTAACTTTGGGTGATTGGAACTTTTGAAGGGGAAAAAAATTAAAGCTTTTCTTTGAAATATTTTCAAAATATTGGAGCATGCAGAAAAAATTTTGACGAAATCCTAAAATAAGGGCATCTCCAGGAGTTTTCACCTCTAATTTTCTCTTGTTGCTACTGTTAAAAGTGACTACCAAGGAAAAAGAACAAAAATTACACTTGTGCCCTTCTTTTCTTTTTAAAATGTATAAAGTAGTCCCCCTAACTTCAAATTTAGGTACATAAATAAGCAGCCTGGTTGTTTTTGTTTTTGTTTTTTTAAAAGCATTGAACATTCAACAGCTCCCAGTGAATTCAGTTGAGTATGGTGCAACGACAGGCACAGCTGTGTTAAAATTGTAAGTCATCACGTTACATTTCAGAGTTTTCTCCCCCTTGGAGGCTAGGGGCCTCTATGGCAGGATAGCCATTCAGCCAGTCTTAAGCCAGAGAGTTTGTTTTTTCTGTGGTTTCGTCCCATCTGGTACTGAAACAAAACCGGACATTGGCTGGACAGGGGATGCCATTTTGAAAGGCACACTGTCCCCACCAGTGTGACCGCATATGCATGTTAGTTCACACCAGCAGAGACAGGTTCACCTGTTCCCAGAAGTATCAGAATGTGCAGTATACTGGGGATATGGCAGCGGGCACTGTACAAAGACGACTGCAATCTGGGTCTAGCAGCAGTCAGGCTGTAGCTAGCCAGCCAGCCTATAGTAAAGGAGCAAGTTGTGCCTCTCTGTTGTAGGGAACAGCTACTTTGTCTCTCTGGTTA
>ML675649.1:36813646-36882467 GCA_007922155.1 Mesoclemmys tuberculata | reverse complement strand
GACAGTCCTGTTACCACGGGCGCTGGGCCATCAGTCCGCACCAGCCCCTGCATCTTGTGGGCAGGCAAGCTCTGGAGTCAGGCTGCAGCTTCCATCCCAGTCCTGGAACAACAGGGAGGGATAGGGAGAGAGAGGAGCGAGCAATGTGGGGTGTGGCCTCAGGGGAAGGGGCGGGGCAGGAGATCTGTTTTACAGCAAAAACGTTTTCCCCCAGCAATTCAGCCACCTAGAGATCTCGTAATGAGCATCAAGTTCAGAACAGTACATGCTTCATAAAAGGCCTTACTTGACATATATACTAATCAGTGGATTCAGCTGCTTATTGGGTGTTCAGATGCCTTCTCCCCTGGGGACATCTGCACCCTGATTGTCACCCTTCATATTGGGACAGTTTGCTGTTGCACTTTTAGTGTGGTTTCTTTGAGAAAGTGCCAGCTCTCCGGAAATCCTAGCTATAAGAGTCAGAACCTGCAGTTATGTATCTGGTTTTCTTTAATGTTAAGGTGAATGACGATAGCCTGGTACGGAGAACAATGCATCCCTTGCACACCCTTGTGATACAAATGAGGCAGCCTGGTGTCATTTTACAAGGCAATTTCCTCAGTTAGAGAGAATCAGCAGAGACGATGGTAGCGTGCCTCTGCAGATATGTAGTATCAACCTAAGCCCACAAGAGGGCACACCCTGCCTATGTCAAGTGTTAGGACTAAGATTTCCCTACAGTGTAACTCTGGAACGAGTTATTCATGTAAATTTGTGCAGCCTAGAAGAGAAGAAAGTTGCATTTTGGCCACACCATGTATCAGAACGCAGGCTGGATGAAATACAAATACAAAAAACAGAAGCAGGTTTATTTATTTAGGTCCTTTTTTCTTAGAGCCTTCGTGGCTGAATTTCCTGCTCATGGAATGAGGGACAGCAGCACTATGTCCTTTTCTATCCTGTGCTGCAAATCCTAAAGCTCTGTTCTTTTCCTGAGGCTCTATAGCTTAGAAACTGGCAGCCGTGTTGAACTTTAGCAAACTGCCTCTTATTTTCCGAATCTGGACAAAAATGGGATATGGATAAGGCCACCCCGCTCATTTGAATTTGAGCGGTAAGGGCCAAATCCAACACTCACTAAAGTCAGGGGATCTGTGAAACTAGAGCCTTCACAGACTGCTACTTCTGTGAGGGCACAGAAGAGGGCCAAACCTCACCACTCAGCAGAGGAGTTTGGAGCAAACTCCATCAGAAGACCTTGCAGGGTCTCTGCCCACAGATAGTATCATAGAAGGGTATGATCTGGCCCATGCATTTTCCCTACAGTCTTAGATACACATGTAGTATCTTCCTTGTTTACTCTAAGTTCTCAGCGATAAGTCAACAATCCTGTTCATCTTTATTAACCTACATTATTTATAGACATTCACTTCTTTGAGGGTGTCAACAAGGTTGTGGATAAGGGTGATCCAATGGAGATAGTGTAGTTGGATTTTCAGAAAGCCATTGACAAGGTCCCACACCAAAGGCTCTTAAGCAAAGTAAGCAGTCATGGGATAAGAGGGAAGGTCATCTCATGGATCAGTAAATAACTGAAAAATGGGTGGGGGAGGGATCAATGGTCAGTTTTCACCAAGGAGAGAGGATATGTACTTTGCCCATCACTGTTCAACATGTTCATACATGATCTGGAAAAGAGGGTGAGTAGCGTAGTGGCAAAGTTTGCAAGCGATACAAAGTTATTCAAGATAGTTAAGCCTAAAACAGACTACAAGAGTTACTGAGAGATTTCACAAAACTGGAGGACAGGCCAACAAAATGACAGATGAAACTCATCATTGATAAGTGCAAAGTAATGCACATTGGGGAAAAAATAATCCCAACTATACATGTACGGTGATGGGGTCTACTTTAGCTATTACCATTCAAGAAAGGTATCTTAGACTCACTGTGGATAGTTCTATGAAAATTTCCACTCAATGCACAGCAGCGGTCAAAAAGGTTAACTAGGGACACTTCAGAGCATGGTTTTGCATGCCTGTCCTTCCTGGCTAATAGCCATTGATAGACCTATCTCCATTAACTTATTTAGTTCTTTTTTGAACCCCATTATAGTCTTGGCCTTCACAGCATCCTCTGTCAGAGTTCAACAGATTGTCTGTGTTGTGTGAAGATACACTTTATTTTGTTTTAAACCTGCTGCCTATTAATTTCATTTGGTATCCTCTCGTTCTGGTGTTATGAGAAAATAAATAAGGAAGTGTTATTTACTCTCTCTCCACACCAGTCATTATTTTATAGATTTTTATCATATCCCCCCAGTTGTCTCTTTTCCAAGCTGAAAAGAGCCAGTCTTATAAATCTCTCCTCATATGGAAGACGTTCTATACCCCTCATTATTTGTTGCCCTTTTCTTTTTCCAATGCCAATATATATATTTTTTTTATATGGAGCAACCAGATCTGCATGCAGCATTCAAGATGTGGGCATACCATGGGCATACCTCATGGCTCCTGTGCTGCACCCAGCACCAGTGCAAGAATAAATCCTTCAACTAAGGCCTTGTCTTCACTAGGCTTTTACCATGTGTTGGTTAGGACGTGTTAGCTACCACAAGATCATAGCACACCTCCCGCACAGTGTGGAGACATGCAGCGTAGAAGCAGGAAGAAGTCTTCAAACTTCTTGTTCCTCAGACCTTACTTTCCTTCCTCTCTAAAGGCTCATAGCTTAGGAAAGATCCTCTTTTTACTTCTCTTCTCACATGATTTTGCTTTGAGAGGACCTAGTGTTCTTGTCTGTCCAGATGTTATCATACCCCTGTAGCTCTGAGCTTCCTGCTCTAGTATCTTTTAAATCTGCTTAGTGCTGCAAAGAAACTTTGTCACTTTGTGCAAACACAGGCTACGAGGATACCCTGAGAAGTACCGTGCAGGAGATCTGTTCAGAATTCTGATTTACGAGTGTATTTACTGCCCTGAGAGATTTCATGCCTTCAACAGAATAAGCCTTGTGCAAAGACAGCTCACCACCTGCCCCAGCCCCAGTCAGCTTCCCAGGGTTTTAACTTTTCACTGCTTTGTAGCAAGGAATGGCAGTTCAAGCCAGTTTATGAATACAAATTGGAACAATGAGATACCTGCTAAAATAGCTCCCCACGTCACTTCCCAAGAGGGTTAAACAAAATGCAATATACCATGACACTAGTCCCTGGTAGTATGTTTGGGCAACTAATCTGTCTAGCATGATGATATTAAGATTGTAAAATCTATTCCTATGAAAAAGCCTGTACTAAATAAAAGCTCAGTAATCAATTCCTGCTCTAATTAACACAAACACAACTGATCAATGTTATGCCTGAAAATCCCTCTTTGAATAAGTATTTGCTACCCTGAGATTGGCACAAGTGTAACTACAGATACAGAAAGAGAAAAAGAAGGCATAGAGAAAGTAACTGAGCCTAACGCTAAGCCCTGCATAGATGAATGTGACTGATAATTTCATTTATGCTAAGAAATAAGAGGGAACTAAATCAATTACTTTTGAAACAGATATACATTGGTATGTTTTAATACTACTTGGCATTTAACAGACATGGTTCCTTGAATCAATCCTGTTAATTATTCCCATTTTACAGATAGGAATACAAAGGCTGAGAATTTAAGGCCAATGTCTTCAAAGTTGTCTACAGTTAGTCTCCTAAATCCGTATTTAGGTACCAAAATAAGCAGGTTGATTTTCAGACAAGCAGCAGAAGACAATTAGTGCCTTTGGAAGCAAGACCTCTTTGCTTAGATACGTAACTTTGGGACCTCAGACCTTTGGCCAGCATGATTTGTCCAAGGCCATAGTGAAAGTCTTGTGTCAGAGCCAGAATTAGATCTCTCAACTTCCTGTTTCCAACTGTGTTGCTCAGATCACCGAATCATGCTCCTCTCCTATTGTCAAATGCAAAGAAACTCCACTCCTATCAATTTATAAATGCCATAACTAGGCCACTGATTCTCATTCTGTTCGACAGAACCCCACCAAGAGTCTCCAGGAGATCTTTGGGGGAAATCACCAGCCTGCACCCAGTTCCTGTCTTCAGAATTGCCACGGAAATGCCTTTGCTCGGGTATCAACAAATGGTCCTTCTCAGGTGCCAGACGCATCCCATAAACCATGATACTGATTCCAGCTGAAACACACGGACTCTGCAGACAGATTCTGGGGCATAGAAGAGGAGCAGTGGTTGAATGCGGTGACAATATGAATCAGACACGTACAGAATTGTATAGTATTTGTGATTACTCTGACGAGCAAAGTATCGTATCTGGGTGAGAGACCACAGGTGGAATGGTGTCTCTATCAAGTAGCAGAAATACAGTACTCAGACGACATACCCCCACGTTGCAGTCCTGCTTAGCTACATTGCACAGTGCTTTTCTTAAAAGAAACATTGCCACTGGGGTGCACTATGCTCCAGAGATTACAGGGAAGGGCTGCAAAGGAAAAGGGTTCAAATCCACTCCACAGCAGCCACTCACCATATTACCCTGGTTAAGTCTTATGACTCAGGTAAGTTGAGTAATGCTTACCTAACTCGATTCTGGAGAAGTAAGAGTTCTTCACAGCAATGCCACCTTCCATCACCAGTTGCTTCACCTCACACACCACACTGTGAAAAGCAAGACCTCAGCAGTGAGCTCTCTGAAACCAGCGGTTGTACGAATAGGAAACCACAACTATTGCTTAAATATAACCAACCCCCCAGTGTTACCATCTGGACACTGACATCACTGATTATTGCACATCCAGTGACCTATGGAAGCAACAAGAATGCTTGGATTTTCTCCTGGCTTGGACTCCCTTCAGCAAATCCTGCACTCTGATAGGTGGGTGGCTGAAGCAGCCTATTAGACACAGTGATCGCAAGGTATTTAATGTACCTTTGCATGCTCTCACAAATCAATGCGTCATAAAGGCTCCTCCCTGAGACCTGTCCCTGCTCACGTCTGTGTACCTAAAGATCTAATCGCTAAACTAAACCCACCCTGTGAAATGTTGTCGAGAAGACAACATCTTGTTCAGCAGCAAGTTCTCAATAGCTGCTGCTGACTGAGAATATGGAAGAGCAGAGAGTCATATATGGCAGCTGAATGATACCTGAAATGGAAGAGAAATGGGGGCCACCTTACTGAGACCCAATTCTCTCATTTGGCTACATCTCACTTAACATCTCTCATCATGTAAGGGAGCTGTAGCTGGAATTCATTTCTCAGTTAGGACCTGATCCACTGTGCATTGAAGTCAGAGTCGTTCCATTGATTTCAATGGGCTTTGGATCAGGCCCTTCTTTTAACTCAGGAAAGTAGAAAGAGTTTAAAAAAAAAAAAACACCACTTTCCCCTTGTGCCATTATAGGCTTGCTGTCCATTTCTTTGCTGCTTATTAGATTGTTCATGGCTATTAGGTTTGTTTGAATAAACTCTTTTGTTCTATAGAGTTTTCCCACGTCCCTTCATTCGCTAGGCAGTCGCGTGTCCTCAGTCAAAGTGGGGCTGTGGCCATGAATTCTTAAAGAAACTTTTTTCAGAGAAAGACATCTGCCTTGGAAAGAATCTGCCAACATCTGCCACACTTTTTCCGTTTTCAAACCCCTTTCTTTCGGTCTTAAAAAGTGCAGGAACAGATGTTAGAAGTTGTTTTCTTGCTCCAGAGTATGAAATGTAGACAAATAGCAAAAAAGAGAGCAATGCAAGCTGAGCTGCCCCTTGCTTTTTGGGAAAGTGAGGCAGAAAGGCAGGCTCTGTTTAATCTGGAGAATCTCCTTTTTCAGGAAGATCTGCCAGCATGCAATGTAGAAGTAAAAAAGCAAATCGCAAAATACTTTAATACTGCAGCAACATTTGCATAGGCCTGCATATTTCCCAGACAATCCCAAGCACAGATGTCATACTGTCTCTGAATGCAGGGTTACTCTTCAGACTTCACAGCACTTTGATTTTGAAATAAAGGCTTGAGTCCTGAATGAGAAATGCAAGAGAACGGTTTACAGCTAAAGCCGCCTTTATGGACATTTTGGGTGCTGCCTGACAAATGAATTTTGAAATGATCCTACCAAAACCATAAGACATTTGCAAACATTGAGTCTATCTGAAATGAAAATATTAGATCTTGCTCTTCAAAGCACACGGCGCAAAACAATAGGCCAAATTTAGCCCCTCCAAAGAAGAACAACTACATCAAAGGAGTTACAAAAAGAATAGACATAACCCCAAATGGTCAGATAATCAGGGTGACCTTTTCCATGGGCCTCATTTACTGCATTTGCAATATGTGTGGGCTAATCCATTTCCACGTTCAAAACCCATCATTTGGGTCTCAAAGCTGCCTGGTAAAACTCTCAGGGACTTCGACAGTAGCAGAATCAGGCAATGCTAAGCATTCTTGAAATTCCCACATTAGTCTCCTACCCAAGCTTGGGTACAGCACGTTGTTAAGTACGTTTTCCCTTTGGATAGTACCGTTGATTGCCTGTATTGCCTAGCATAGCATAGCTGCCCTTTTACAAACATCACTTTCCTGTTTGCAAAGAATCAGTATAGCAGTGTTCCAGACTCTGCCTTCCTAGCTGGTACTGTTGTTGGAAAGCTCATTAAACTGAAGGAAGAAACAGACTGAAATATTGCTAGTGATGATAGCAAGCGACCAAACATTTAGGTAAGTAGCTGTATTTGAATATGCAAGTATTCATATTCTCATGCCCAGTTGTGGCTGCAGTTGCAAAAATTATAGCCTCCATTAAAGGTTAAGAGACAATATGTCCCAGTTTTGCCGGGACAGTCTCAGTTTTTCATATGATGTCCTGTCTCCATGGAACAGTCTTTAGTTTGCCTGAAATGCCCTTCCCCTTTTTTTCATTTACTTAATCAAAATGTTCAGGGTTCTTTGGTTTTTTTTATAACTATAAAACGTGTGTTCCAGAAATACTGGAATAACCAATAGTAAATGTTCCTTACATCTGTTTTTCTCCCATCATGGAAAGCGTGTGCATTTCGCATCAGCCGTTATTCAAGGTCAAAGTTTGGCATCACATGTCAGGCAATGACATTGCAGGAGGAGTCGGAGGAGTCCGTAACCCAGCTAGTCAACACAACCCCTTGCTCAACCTCTGGCCCCTCAGGAACAGGAGGGGAAAATACAGGGAGCAGGGGGGGCACAGGAGACTGAGGCTGGGGAGGGCCACAAGAAACGGTGCAGGACAGGCAGTGAGACCTGAGCCCGCGAAGGGAGAGGGGATGGAGCTGGACACAATGGTAGTTCTCCAGGGGACAGGAGAGGGTGAGGGAATCCCCACCAAGCAGCCAGCAGGGAAGCCTGCATTTGTATGTGTGCATCTGAGATCTAACTCCGCTCCCACCTAGATTAGGAGGGGGAGACTTCCCCCTAAAGGCTCAAATATCAAAAGGCAGGCAAAAAAATCCAGCGAGACTGATCAGTGTTAGGCCAGTCTCTGGATATTTTGGAGTCTGACCAAGGGGTTAAGAGTATAGGTTTGATCACCCAGGCCATGGAGAAGAGGGACAGGGGTGGTAGGGGAGAAGAGGCAGAGTTCAGCCTGGCTCGGATCTCTTTTGTCGCTGCCCACGAGTGCTCCGTAACCCTGCCATGACACTATCAGGTTTTGATTTTGAAAATAAGTGGCCACCTTAATGAGTCCCTTGGGAGGGCTGGTCCTGGGGATGGAGCTAAAGGCCACACAAATACTAGGTTCAGAGTGACAAAGTTGAAAGCACAGGTGCAATCACAGTGCAGGGGACACTGGGGAGGGAACAAGGGCCAGACCTGTGCTACAGGTTTTCACCCTTCTGTTAGGGTCCCACATGCGGCAACCTCAGGACTCATGCATGCTCACTCCTGATTCTCCTCACTGAGCCTGGATTTCCACAGGAAAGCCTGCAGGAGCGGGCTCTGGGGAGGAACCCCATGGACAGAGCCTCTGCTAGTTTCCCCCGTTGTGCCACTGGTCCCCCCTCAAACCTGGCAGATCACAGGAGATCTGGGAAAGGCCAGGGCTATACGTACAGAAGCCTGTGCTTCTACATTGGCTATAGCATGAAAACGATGAGGTCAGGGTGAGGGAACTGATAAGCACTGTCAGCAACTGGAAGCTTGTGACTTGAGTGCATTTCTAATCATAAGAACCAGACCCAGAAGTGGAACGAGTTCTCGGGAGGGAGGGGAGCTGGATCCAGCACCGGAGGACAACACTGGAAAAGGGCTGGAGCAAGGAATGAGTTTGATGGTCATATCGGGAAAAGATTTAAAGGAACCACATGACCACAGATCAGTGGAGCTCATGTAAATCAGCAAATAAATGGAGCTCATCCAGGGAAAAACGACGAGAGACCCTGGAGTGCAGAAAATCCCTCCAAAGGCAGTTAGGCTGAGGGTGGGGGAGAGGCAGCCCACCCCTATGCTCCCAATCTGAGGCAGTTGGTTATATCTTTAATAGAAACTTCAGGAGGGCCCAGTCACTTCTGCGATCCCTGCTGGGATCAGGTAGAGGCAAGTTATTACAGGGAGAGGGGAGCGTTAACTCCCACTCCCCACTGCGCTCCAGCAGGGGATGGGGCTGGAATAAGAGCTGAGCAGCTTTATGTGCTTAAACTTCATTTATAGGAGTTCCCTACTCTGAGCAGCTCTGCAGTGCCTCCCCATCCAACACGGGGTGGGCAGTTTCCCTTCTCTTCCCCAGACACTGAGCCAGCCTTTCCTAGTAGAAGGGCACTCTGACCACAGGTGGGTACATGACTTTCTGGGGCATAAACAAACTAGAAAAAAAAACTAACTGATGGTCAAGAGGGAACCTTATAGGGGCCACGCAGGCAGATCCTCCCCCAGACTCCAGTGCTACCAGCTCTTATGGTTTTATTGCAAGGCTCATGCTACGTGTTGTTCTTTCTAAAGCCCCAGCTCCTGGAGTCATCTGGGTATATGAGAATCTCAGCCTTTTTTTCCTTTTTCTCTTAAAGTAAGTTTCTAGTTCTCCTGCCCATGGAGAAAAGCTTGAAGACATGAGTTCCGAAAGCCCTCAAACCAGGGAGCCAAGCACAGGGTTTGGGGAGCCTGGCTCATGATTTTGAATACTTGGGGATGGCAGTACTGAGGACCTAACAGGAGTAGTTTCTGAGGGGGCAGTGTAACACCCTGTTATTTTCTATTGTTAGGGATTATTTTGTATAATCCACCTTTCACTGAAACCCTCACAGAAGTTGGGGTTACTCTCATTTGCTACTAAAAAATGGATTCTGGTGCCTATATCAATACACTCCTCTTGTATATCAGAGAAAGTGGGTCACAAGGTCCCACATTCCCATAGAGTGATGTCATCACAGCCTTTTATAAAGCAGGGCACTCATTTCATTGAGAAATAATCTGACAGCCTCTCCTTATTTTGACAGGCTAAGAGCTTCCACTAGTGGTATCACACTTGTGTAGATACAGGGTCCTATGCATGCCCATGCACCAACAGCAGAGCTGTAAATAAACACTGTATGTACACACATGAAATCACACGCACCTGTATTGTTTATAAGAGAGAAGATGTGTATATTTTGTTCTCACGGGTATGTGACCCCTCTGGGGGAGCCCGGGGCTGATTGACAGCATTCTGCAGTTGTGTGGCTGGGGAGGTATGGGAAGACCTTACAGTAGAAAGGGGAGGGGCTTTTAGTTCCTCTGAAGCTACCCAAGACTTTCCTGTCTGTTAAAATAAAGTGATACATTCAACACCTATTTAAAAGAGATTATCTATCAGACTCGACAGGATACCAGCAAATCCTGCTCATTAGCAACACAATCAGAAAAGAGCTTGTTCATGTAAAACACTGAGGTTTTCCTTTAAAGAAAGTATAAAAGGTAAAATATAGACACACAGCAAGGAGATGGGTTTAAGGGTGTTCCTTAAGCAGCCACATGCTTTTGCAATAGTATTTCAGAGGATGACCACCACATTTCCAATAGCATAGCCAGAAAGGATATTCTTATGGAAGAGTCCTGTGGAATTTAATAGGCATGAAACCCAAGCAGTTCTGTAGAAAAGCAACAAAGATCTATAGAAAACATCTGATAGTTGAAACATTAAATTCTATAGGATGGTTAAAAAATAGCAAGGTTATTTTCTGTTCTATAAGCTTTTTTAGAGTAATTTTATACAGCTGGATTACATTTCTATTGAATGCTATTGGCTTCACCCATATTACATTGTGTAGGGCTATTCCGTGAGGGATTTTCATATCTGTAAATGTCACGTTTCCATAACAGTCCATTGTCAATAGACAAAGGTAATGATGTCTTATTAGGATATCTGTAAGATATTTATAAAAATAAACCCTGGATCACATTCTATTTCTAAATGTGGAGGCTGTTTTGTGTTTCAAACCTTCCATGTGGATTTAAAGTGGGAAGAAATCATATTGTGCAAGTAAAAAATGGTTCAATGTGATAATAAAATGAATGATTAAAAAAGCCCAGAAACTTAGAAGAAATCCTCCCAGGTGTAACTCAATAGGTTTCAGCTTATTGTTGGTCCCTGGGAATCTGTGCAAATTGAGCAAAGAGCCATGTGATCTGCTCAGTGCTCCCATTTTATGTCTTCTTAACAAAAGATTTCTGCAAAGCAAAGCTTTGTAGGCAGGACATCTGTCGCTGTTTGGGGGTGCAAGCTGGCCATTGAAAAGAAGCAGTGACCTGTCAGCCTTGATTGATGGCCACAAGCCTCTGGTCTCGACCTCTCATGTGGGAAAAGAGGTCCGGCCAAGGAATGCCCTTATTCACATGCTAATTCTGGGCTATAAATACAGGCAGGGTACAGAAGAGTCAAGAGAAGCAAAGAACCCATCTTTAAAGGGAGCAGCCTGCTGCCCAAGTGCTTTCTTTCTCCCTTGCTCTGCAGCATTTAGGGGCAGACAAGCTGGATTATAATGACTGCCTCTGCTATGGCCAGCAATGTGCAGAAACTTTCCAACACCAAAGAGGAAAGGAAGGTAGGTCACTTCATATACAGATTTACACCCTTGCTGCCCTGTGTGTGGGGGGGGGGGGATTATGGATACTGCACACAGGTGTGTGGACTATTATGTGGACATTCACTGTAGATGGTGCTTCACAACTTGGAAAATGCTAGAAACAGAAATAATTCCTTTCATTCTAAAGGAATTCACAAGGTGTTTTTAACACGCGGGGCTGCATTTTTTTTTTGTACCTTTATGCTGGTTTTACACTGGTTTCTCTCTTCTGACTGCCATAGAGTTACTTCTAATGTACAGCCATTTAAGGCGAGAAGATTCTAGTTTAATATGTGTAAGAAAGAGCTAAACCGCAGTGTGGTAATGAGATTAGAGAGCATACAGAGGGTCTCCTACTTTATATCACACTACCCTTGGATTCTCTGCTACCACATGCAGAATGTGGCTCTTAAGGATAAAAATCAGGGACCCCATCAGTCCCCAATAGCAGTTCTGCCAGTGAGTGCAGCAGGAGCAGATTCAAGCCCTAGCAGTTCTGATAAAAGCTTGACATTCCACCTTGTCGATCCTATTTTCTTCATTCAGTTAAGAAAACCTCTGATTGAGCGAAAGCGAAGGGAAAGGATTAACAACTGCTTGGACCAACTGAAGGAAGCAGTCGTTGGTGCATTTTGTCTGGATGTAAGTGCTGAGTTTTTCATGTTTCCCCACACGCGCCCTCCCCCTTCATTTTCTAAAAAAGAAATCCAGCATCCTATAAAAAAATTCTTCTTTACCAACCCACTTATCCCTTTTTTTTAAATAGCAATCTAAACTGGAAAAAGCAGATATCCTTGAAATGACAGTAAAACATCTCCAGAATATTCAAAACAACAAGATCATGGGTAAGTTTCTTGGTTTTGCATTTTCCTTTCATTCACTGCATCTTTCAGATGCGGAATTTTTTTCCAGCTCGGGGAGGTTGTGGGGGGTGCTACATTTTTAATCAAGTGATGGCTGTGCAAAAATCTCTCAAAGCTGACCGCACCTAGATCTATGTTCTTTATCATATGTTATAGCATAGCTTCTAGTTTCTGCTCTTCACCACTAGATGGTGATCTAGAGCCAATGACTTTCAATAGATGGGTTGCCTTGTTTTTCCTCCAAAGCTGGTGTTCTCTTTCCTTTTTAGCCTTGCACCAGGATTCACAACTGGAATAAAATAAGTATGGTACCATAATTAATGGAATGAAATTGATACAAACTTTTTATTGCTTGATTTTCATCTTTCAACTATAATGATCCTTATGGAAAAGCCCTAAAGAATTGATCAGGGATTCAATCAAAAGGGTTTTATAGCAATTAAGCTAAATTCTATTCTTTCTGTAGAATTTTTAAACCATTTTATAGAATCCAGACTAGAACTCTAACCCTGCTATGGAATCACAGAGAATGGTTCAGCATTAAACAAGGTTATCAGTCTCTTAAGTTCTATGTGACTTTTTCAGAAGAGGCAATGTATTATGAACTTGTGGAATGCTTGTTTCGTCAAACAAACAATGTACTGCTAGCCCAGTTCTCTTAAATGACTTGAATTATCCCCTGTTCCATGCAGCAGATTCCAAAGTGGGCCTTGAAGCTCAGCAGAGGTACAGCACTGGATATATTCAGTGTATGCATGAGGTTCACAACCTCCTCCTGACCTGTGAATGGATGGACAAGACTCTTGGGGCACGTTTATTAAATCATCTCCTGAAATCCTTACCCAGATCCAGTGAGGAAACCTGCAAAGCAGCCTTACGGTCACCCCCTCCGGCTCAGCAGTACGCCGCAGTGCAGAAATCCCCACCATGCAATAAGGGGAACACCTCAGGGTCAAGTCCATCTCAGGACCAGTTCTACCCAATGGAGGAAAAACAGGCTTTGAAGAGTTCATTTCAACCACAACCACCATCTCTCTTTAGTTTGCCTGATGTGTTATCTCCAAGCCAGATCCTGCGGCCAAATTTTTCACATAACAACCCTAGTATGGGGTCATTAGATATGTGGAGACCATGGTAAAACGTATTTAAAATTTTCCCTTCTAATCTTAGACACTCCTATATGTATCTTATAGATATGACTCTTTAAAACACTTGTGGAGCAAATCTGTTCCAGTAGGTGTACTAAAGACCAGGGTACTTCAAGCCGAAGTAAACCTATTTGTAGCCTGCATTATAGAAGGCTGCTATTATTTTGTATTTATTTAATAAATCTAAATTATTGTATAGAACCCTCTCTTGGGCTTTTAGTGTACATTATATAAAAAAATTTCTTATGTTATTAAAAGAATTAACATTTAATTAATAAAAACAGGACTGAGGAATGACTGTCTTTTGCATTTTGGTTTCTGCAGACGTTTCTTTGAGATCTCACTTAAGCTACAGAGATCATCTCCTTGAGGTAAAGAGGACAGGCTAAACCCATTACTCCAGGGCAGTGGAGGTAACAAAGAAGAATTTAGCTCTAGCCTTCTAGCAGTGCTACATTCATTCAAAAAGCTTGGTTTTGAAATTTTTTATATTAGCATAAATTTAATCAGTGTTCTCTGGATTGTCTGTTAATGCTATGCTATAGCTTGACCACTTGGAGACTTAGTGTTTTATGAGTCAAGTAGATAGTGGGTTCTGTTTATTAAACTATGTAGTCTGGTGCTTTCTGTCTACATACTTTAAAAATAATTTGAAAGTTCAACACTGAAGTTTACCTGTCCACTTCTTCTTCCTCCCCCCATTGGGCACGCCCAATGATCTGTTTTTGTAAGTCTTTTCTTAGGTGCTTGGCTGATGGTTCATTTGTTAGTTTTCATTGTTTTTGTTTGAAAGGAAAAGCTAGCTGCACACACACATTTGAATAACTGAATGGATTTTGTTCACATGTGAAACTATAAAAAGGTCAGATGTTAGTCCCCCCATCAACCATGACAACTTCTTGAGATTATACTAGTGAATGAATTCCAGGCAGGATAGAGAGACCAGAAGGAAAGAGTCACTGAAAATCCTACCAACAAGTCTGGGAGGAATCTGCTAAACTTGTAGGCAACATTTGGTCACAGTTTTTCAAGTCAGAGGCAGTTAAAAGTTCTTTAAAGTTAAAAGAGCAAGGGATCTCTTAAACAAACACTCCGCATACTAATGAATGGCTGCCCCCTTTTCAGAATGGGGGGACTAATTATGCAGACTGAGCTGTTTGATGATGTGTTGAAAGAGTGAAAGTCCTCACCTTGGGTTTTTAGCATCTCTGTGAAGCTCTCCCCTTTTATCCAGCCCTCTTGAAAAGCCATTAGAAATGGTAGCAGAAGGGTGGCAGGAGTAACAACTGGCTTACATGAAAAGAAGGCCCATTATAGAATGCAAGCACAGCGCTGAAACAGGTTTCTGAAGCAACTCCTTTAGAACAATTGAATTGTCCAACTCTACCAGTGGCCTAAATTTCTTCCTAAATTTTGACTCATCATTGCTTCTCCAATCTGACATGAGCCTTCCAGAGGCAAGGTAACTTCACCAGTGGCTAGGTAGACAGACAACATGGCCCAGTCCAGCTCCCATTAAAGTCCATGGAAAGACTTCTACTGAGAAGAATGGGAACTGGATGAGGTCCATTCATCCAGAAGAGACAACATCAATATAAAACTCACATAGGCCATGGAAATCCCTTACTATTGTTACCACCACCACCTCAGGTTATTAGAAGTAAAGAATATTAAGCATTTGTACAGCTTGTTTCTTTATATTTGTGCATTTCAGTGAGTTTGGACTAAAGCCCCAATCCCGCATCAAAAGCCACTACTACAGTCCCAGGGGCTCCATGTGGTGGTAAGAGTGCATGCTAGCAGATGCCGGTACAGGATCAGAGGTCAAAACTGGTCAGTTTCCCTTTCATTTCTAGTTAGTTTCACTTTCTGATGTAGTAGTTTGTGTACACAACCTCACAGGGGGAATAAGTAAAAATATTTAAACTGAATATTCTAACGTCATGAAAATATTTATATTAGGTTTAGATACCAACAGTTTTAAGTCACCCCTATCTGAAAACTGTATACCCACTGCTGTTATGAACACCTAATGTTATTGTAACTGAAAAAATTAGCAACAGGAGAAAAAAATTTTAACATAGGAACTGGGAGTGGAAAACTTGATAGAGTGATCCAGGGAGCAGTTGTAATATCCTAAACTAATTATTTTAGCTCTCTAAATTTCAAAAGTTTTACATTCTCTTTCTACTCTGTATTTTTAGGACAAAGTCTAAATTTGGGGCCACAGCTGTTTGACTGAAACCCAGTGAGACCCGGAGCTAGATCAATCTCTTGCAGAATATAATCCATTTAGAACAAAGGGGATGTTCCTTAAAGCAAGGCAAAGGATTTGCAATAGTTCATCCACATAAATGTATATATTTGTGTGGAGTAAAATGATTCTACATTTATTTCAAAATAATTTAACTTGATCAAGCCTCATGTAATACAACAATAATAATCAATTTTGTACTTCTCTCTAGCGGAGGATCCCAAAGTGTATTGCAAGTTTTTATCCCCATTTTACGCACAGGGAACCAAGGCTCAGACAGTGAGTGACTTGTTCAAACTCACATAGTAGGTGTGTCTACTCTAGAAAAATTAGTGCCCATCTTATAGCAGCAGCCAGCCACAATGCAATCTTCTCTGGAGCTAAGCCATCAGTATTAACATCCAGGTGTTTTCCCATTGTGTTATGAAGACCTGCTCAGATAGTGAGGTTATAGCACCTAGTTACAGTCGCATCTGCACTGGGGCAGCTGTACCAGACAAGTATAGACAAGACCAGGGAGGTCAGTGGCCATGACAGAAATAGAACTTGTGTCTTCTAATAAGACTGTTTTCCAAACAGATAGCCCTATTTTGACACATCTGTCCCACATCTTATAAGATACTGACTAAGCTTGTCAGACAAGCTGAATTAGGTTAACAAAAATCCCCTTGATGCATTGCAGCGTTCTGACAGCACGTCATGGATTTAGGCCGCTTGCTCCGCCCTAACATGGTGCTATTTCATTACAGCAATACTGAGCTCACATTGCAATGTTGTGTTTTGGGATCAGACCAAGCCAGTGTTTGGATCCAAATTTTCCCGAAGTTTGGGAGTTTTCAGAGCCAAGGTTTTGGTTTAGCTCATTTTAGGCCTGAGTTCAGGACAGTGCTGAGACAGGTGCTTAACTTTAAGCATGCGCTTATGTCCCACTGATTTAAATGAGACCTAAGCACGTGCTGAAGTGCTGTCCTGAACAGAAGCGCTTTTCTCAACTGGACATCAAAGAAAGATGCCAGCTGCTAGGTTTGGGGCTGAATTCAGACCTTCCTATGCAGCTGTTGGAGCCGTAATTTAGCCCACACCCATCTAGCCGTAAGGCAATGTCATCGCAAATTTATGCAATGCCTTGGGTGTAGCAGGACAAATCCAAACAGGTAGCAATCCAGGGTGTATAACTACAACAGGGTGATCCACCTGCCGCCGGGACGGCACCACCTCATGGTCCACAGTTCCAGGCAGCGTGACCGTCTCTCGCTCCGCAAACCGCTGCCGCCTGTTTGTGACTGTGCCCTCTGGCTCAGTCAATCTTGTGGTTTCTCCTTCCACAGGCTCAGGCAGTCTTCCTATTTACTGCCCTACCAGTGCCACTTGCCCAGGCTCAGGGACCCTCTCGTCAGCCATCAAGGACTATTCCACCCTCTACCATGCTGCATTTCTTGGAGGCCAGCCCTAGCCGCCTAGCTCTCCCTGCCTTCTCTGGGTCTTGGATCAGAACGTAAGAATGGCAGACTAGGTCAGACCACTGGTCCATCGAGCCCAGTGTCCTGTCTTCCGACACTGGTCAATGCAAGGGGCTTCCGAGGGCATGAACAGGACAGGTAATCAAGTCTGCCAGCTTCACTGCTCCCTTCTCCCAGGGAGCAGAACCAGGCTACATGTCTATGCAGTCTCCAAACTCTCCACCCTCTTTCCAGGGAGTGACTGCAGCCCTTCTGTCAGCTTCCTGGCTTACATAGGCCCGGCCTGTTCCTGCACAGATGAGCTTCTTCTAATTAAGGCTTTTCTCCCAGTCTTAATCCCCCTTGGTTTGCCACCTAATAGGCTAATTGGCCCCTCTAGCTTGCCTTAACCCCTTCAGGGCAAGTGTTGGGAGGACACCCCATCAGTGACCAGTGGGCCCAGTCCACCTCGCACTGAAATCAATTGCATTGCCTTCAACAAGAACAAGATCTGATCGTTTAGCAATTACCCAGGAGACAGATGTAGTATATTGTCGTGTCTCAAAACACACTCGACCCTCTGGGAGCCTGGAGGATCCCAATATTTCCTTTCATCTCCCCCTCCCCCCCCCCACACAGAGCCATCTTTCTGGCCAGGAATGGTCATATGGTAGTCCCCTTACAACCAGTCCATGCTCAGCTTTGGAACGGGGAGGCTGAAAGACATTACCGGATTCTATTCCCTGCTGGACCTGAATACTCTGTTTTAGCATAAAGCTAAAACATGCTAATTAAGTGCCAAATTTTCATCCTCTATTTCACACCCACAATTTTGCACTTGCCAATAATAGAACGTAGACACAACAACCTAATCGCTTGTGCAAGCCAAGTAGTGGGCTATCGAAATCCTTTGCAGTCACAGGTGATCAGAATTGCAAAAGTAACTACTGGTGTAAAACTACATGCACAAATGTAGGGGCAGATTTTGAAAATTTCACCATCATGCCTAATTTGAGGGAAGGAAGCTAACATTTTTAAAATACCTCAGTTCATTTTACAGCTGTGCACAAATGCTCCTCTCTCCCATTATACCATATATATGATCATATTTATTTCATTTTCGACTTTCAGCTGAACGGAAACAATGCTGCCTTTGGGAACTAAACCCAAGTCCATCACTGTATTCAGAACTATCCCATGACTGCTGATACAGGACTAGCCTATGCTTGTATGGTTGTCTGTACTCTCTCTACTTTTCACTTACGATGTCGAGCCATGGTGAGAGCCAGCTTAAACCGTCTCACATGAAATGACGTTTTGTCTGTACAGTTTGGTCATTGACATATCCAAACATGACTATTCATCATGAGGAGATGTCTCCAGTGCCCGAGAGACACCTGAGTTAAGTATAATGAATCCCAGTATATGTCTTGTAGGGTGAAAAAATGTGAGCCAAATGCGGGATGACAAATATGGCCCAACAAAACATCCTGCAGTGGAATTCCACCATCAGCAGGTGGCCACAGTTTACAGCCCACAGTAACAGAACCGCAGAAATTAGAGGGTCTGCAAACGTTGTTGAAGCTTGGAGTGATCTCACAGGAAGTTTCCAACCTCGTCTATACTTGATGAGCTGCACAAATGTCTATAAGAGCTGGGGCAGTGCCTTTTGCTTGTTCCTTTCTCCTCTTGGGAGTCTGTGGGAAGGAAGCCTCTTTGCTTCCTCTCCATGGGGTCATCTCTCTGATCCTGGGGACCTGGCCCAACAGGGAGCAGCTGTTGTCCATACCATGCTCCTCTCGCTGCCAAGTGGATGGTCACACAGGAACTATTTCCAGGGGGCAAGGGGAGCAAGTGACAGCCCAGTCTTAATGGAGAGACATTATGGTGGAACAGGCAGCCTCAAGTAGAGGCAAACACCTCCTTTGCGTCTCCTCACCTCTGAGAGGAGCATTAGTCAGAAGGAATTCTGAGGAGACTAACTCAGATTTGCCCTTGGTGTTTTAAAAGCAGCATCATTGTACTTTTCCTCTGGATTGTCACAACAGCATGGTTATACTGTCCCCACACACTCCAGCACTAAACCATGCAATTGTAAAATTCTTTACAGGGAGGGAACAAACTCCTCGCCAGCAGGAAAAGCCTGGGGAAACCAATGTCTGTTGCAGCATATAAAGGAATCAAACCTAGGTTCAGGTGAAAAAAGATGGGAAGCAAATTCCAGAACCATGAACCTCTCACAGATCATGGCGCAAGCAGCCCCCTCAAGTTTCATCTTAGGTTAGGTGCCTTCAGTTTTTCATTTTGAAACATTTGATTTTGAAATATAACTAGATTTCTTTTAAACACACACCAACAAACCAACCAAAACAAAAAATTGATTTTAGATTAACCTGAAATTTCTCTTTTTTTTTTAACATGGAATCAAAAAAAAATCCAATTTTGCTCAGTTCTACTCACAGCTACATGCAGAATTCAGTTCTTTGGCTGTGTTATGTGTCTGTTGAGGAAAGGCTAAGCCAAAATTACACACACACACGCTCTCTCCCCCCATCTTATGGTCTGGAAAGAAAGAAAGACTTGTTTCTATTTTTAAATACTTGGGAGGGAGCTCACATATCACCGGGATGGAAGACATGAGCACCTAGACAGACAAATAGACCTTATCCCTGCTAAAATGCCATGAGGGGAAGGGAAAAAACACTTTCTGTTTTAACAATCAGTTCAACTCTGTGCATGTGAGCATAAATCACTATGGTTACATTTATGAAACCCCCTATCACAATCCAAATAATTGTCTTTTATTCTGGAAATTCAGCAATATGGATTTATTTGGGGCAGAGAATTACAGATGCTGGAAAATTGCTCTTCAATGTATTTAACTCACACCTTTCCTATAGGTGCTTAGTTTCCCATGAACAATGCATCCCCAATTATTCGGCCTAACTGTACATAAGACAGTTACAGAATTAGATCACATGACAGCAGAGACAAACAGAATTAAAGGGGCATAGATAAAAGTGGCACAGGAGATGTAAAATCGTACATGAGATGGAGAATTGATGAAGCAGAGAGGAAAGCTGATCTAGACTGAAGGCATTGCAGAGAAGGCTCTTAACAGCACCAATGGCAAGTATTCATAGAAAGACTCAGAGAAAGCAGTGCTAAAGGAGAAAAAGAGGACGTAGAGATTATTCAAATTAGGCTGAAGCCTGTCATTGAAGATTTTATTTTAAGATTTACCTAACCCCTTTCTTTAGTCCTATCCACATGAATATTTTTCACTTGTCTACTTTCATCTGTAGATCTCAAAGATGAATAAAATCAACACTCATCTCTGATAGGAAATTGAGACACAGAGAAAGGTAATGATTCACTTAAGGTCTTCTGGTAAATCAGGGACCAGAACTAAGTCTGTCTTCCCATCCAGTCTAACTACTAGACCACACTACTTCCCCAAAGCTACATCAGCTCTGCAAATGGTTGAATGGTTATGTGCCATCAAGACAGAAGGACACAAGATATGCCATGGAAACCTGAGGTTTTTTCTCTGGGCCTTTTGGATGAGACATGATGCACTAAAACCAAGAAAGTGACAGGTTTGAAAAATCTAGACAGCCCAGGAACTACCTCAGCTAAATGAAATTTGAAACCAGACCAAACAGTTTAATAGGGGGTGTTTGATCACAAATCAGGAAAAGCTTTCGGGGCATGAGTGTAGGTCCTTCAGCCCACAGGCCAAACAGAATGGAGAGTTCTGGGAGCTGCAACCATTTGACCTCCACTATGAAGGTTCAGTCCTGTGATGGGCCTGTTGGACATGGCTTCCCTGGAAAGATTCATGCTCTGTGGGAAGGGGGGCAACCACACAAGCGTGAATATACAGAAGCCACTCTGAAGAACCATCTCTACTTCACAGCACCTTTGACAGGGGTGTGCTCTTGTGCAATGTTTTAAAAAAAGTCTAGCGTAGCTCAGAAGCATTTTTCCCACCTCCCAGAGCTGTACTGTATTTGCTTTATGGTCAATTCCCAGCCCATGTCCCATTGCCAATTTTTCCAGGGGCTCATGAAGTGCAACCAATATCAGAGCACCATGTTTTGTTGCATGCAAGTGCTCTCTTCCCTCTTTCCTTCCTCCCCTCCCACTTTGGTGCTGCTTCAGCCTACAATATTAATCGCATAACCCTCTTGATAGCCCTTTCCAGCAAGCAGCCATGGTTTGCAGGTCTCCACTGCAAAGTGATGAATTTCTGTTGCCTTTTAACTATTGGCACCTTGGGCCATAGTGATTAATTATGAAAATGTTGCTCAATTCTTTGAGGTAGTTGCACCAGTGTGGGAAGGGGCTAGAAAGCAGGAACACATTCTCCTGGGAATTAAACCCAAACAGGAGGCTGGGATGGCAGGATTTTTTTGGGGGGTGGGGGTGGAGGGGTGCTGCGGTTTGCTGACAGAACTTGGAATTGTGTCTCGTGGGGGCTTACGCCAATTTTTCATAAAACAGTAGCTTATCAAAAACTAATGTCAGCCAGCCAGTGAGACAGACATACGGGACTGTTTGGGCCATGTTGTGTGATCTCAGAGTTGAAAGACAACCCTCACTCACAAACAAGACCTCTACAGAGAATAGAGCCCTTCCGACAGGCAGGAATTAGTTACTGGCAGAGGCTTGGAATACTACTGCAATATGGGCCGGGACAAGCACTCCTTGTGCTAGATGCAGGGTATGAAGTGTGACCCATGTCTTAGTATCTCTGATGACTGCATATCTCGACCACATATTTCCTCACTTTTTGATTTCAGCTCTATAACCAAGGGCTCAGGGTTGGAGAGAGAGAGAGAAAGAAAGAGAGAGAGATCCCACAACTCCCACTGGCTTCAGGGGGAAATACAGGCACCCAGCCACACCCAGGATCAAGCATGAAGTATTTCCATAGGCCTTTTGCATCACAGCCATTGAGTTTTAACCCAAATCCCTCTGGAAGAAATTAACACATCTTGCACCTTCCATCCAGCATTAAATCTGGATCTGCTTCCAGATCCTGGCAGACATAAGGGGCCTCACTCAGCCAATTTGCTCATATTTCTTTCTGTGGGTCAGACATTTTTCCAGACAGCTGACTGGTACTATGGGCTAAATGCACCTGAGTGCATCTAGAAGCAAGTCTCAAGTACAGTGTGCGCAGGGGTCTCTTTCTCTCACATACACACACCCGAGTTGCTCTCAGTAAATGATTCATTTGTGACAGCCTCTGGATACTACATCGTGCAAGATGCTGTACAACGGTGAGGAAAGGATTGTTTCTACTCTGAAGAGCTTACAATTTGCAAGCTTTTTGAAACAAAATGCATGGGCTGTCTACAGACTGCTCTGTGCTACTGTGTCAGGCGAGGAGAGTAAGTGCCACTGTGTACGTGCTTGGGAAGCTGTGACAGTTAACACAGGATAGTCCATAAAGCCAACTCCTTTTTAGGCAGAAAGAGGAAGGATGAGGAGATGCTGCAGCACTTCACCCAGTCCTTACAGAACTGGATTATACGGTAGGCTGCTCGGTTTCTAGGTATTACAAACCTGCCATTGTTGCTCCCTCTCATTGTAACCAATGAACTCCAGCACCTAAAGAAGAAAGCCACTGAGCCGAAACACAGGG
Organism: Mesoclemmys tuberculata; assembly: GCA_007922155.1. Classification (NCBI taxonomy): domain Eukaryota; kingdom Metazoa; phylum Chordata; order Testudines; family Chelidae; genus Mesoclemmys; species Mesoclemmys tuberculata. The sequence goes on along the minus strand of ML675649.1, from coordinate 36,860,074 downwards.
GAATTTTAAGAGCTTTTTCAATCAAATCTGTGCTCTGCAGAAGCAGAGATCAGAACAGATGGCAGAGTTCACTGCCGTGGGGGTAGTTTAACCCTGTCCACGAATGACATCGGGGTGGACAAGTCTGTCAGCCAGGAAAGGGCTTTGAAGCAGGGAAAGCAGGAGAAAAGTTGAATGGCCAGAGAGGGTCTGAAGCCCTTTGATGCATGGGAGAAAGCCGCTTCAGACAGGAAACCTGGACAGGCAAAGCTAATAAGCTTAGCTCCATTCACATCAGTGGAGTTATGCCAGTTTCTACTCGCTGAGATTCTGGCCCGTATTTTTAAGACTATCTGAATATTTTGGAATACAGGCTGAGACGCTCGCCATGGCCAGGCCCGAGCAGGGACCGGGATCACCGCAGAGACAAATGATCACAGGCGAAAGTTAAACAATCCCATAGAACACACTTGTGACCAAAAAGGGGAGTTTATTTGTACACTTCCTATGCAGCTTTCCAAAGCTCGGTGCAGCAACAAACTTGAATTGCTTTAAATTAGTGTTTGTAAGAGTGCAGATTTCTTGCCGAGTCAGCGGACGACGGGCAGAGCCAGTCCTGGTTACCTTCCGCACCCTCAGAGGCTCCGAACATTTGCAAATGAATCAAGCCCTTAGAAGTCAGCATCCATATCCCTGCATGGCTGTGCTCAAAACAAGTTAACTGTTTCATAGCTGATCCTCCAACCACACACGCCATGCTGCTGCTGCCCTCCTATTAACTTGCCTCGAAACGTACAAGAGATCCCCTAAACTGATGCTTGTACCCTTCAATTTAGCAAATCTCTCATACAATATTTAGTAGCTTCACGGGATCTTGCAAGATCCCAAAATTTGATCTAAGTCTCTTTCTCACTTTGAGGGAAGAGAGGTTAGGGGATGGTGAGACTGGGCAGATTAAAATATTTAGTCTATTGTTTGCTTTTTTGAAAGCTTCACTGTACTTTTAATATAAACAACTATGAGGCAAAAGCATACTAAAAAGATAGAAGACATGGCAGTAAAACATGGAAACAGCCACCTTGTAAGGGAAAAAAATAGAACATGAGGCAATACATGAGTCAACCACACACACACACACTTTAAAGGCCTCTCCTGCATTCTTCGCACACACCAAATTTGACCGAGAGAAAAAAAATTAGCAACCCAGCACTGCCAGGAACCCTAGAATAATAAACCAATGTGCACACGTGCAATTGGGAAAAATATTGTTGCAAGCTTACAGATATTAGAATCACCTGTGGAAATTAAGAGTCTGAGACTTGTTTCCTATGGGTTCCCCCTCGCCCTTTTTCCCCAGTAGCTCATGCTACTTGACTCGGGAGGGCTCGAATTTTCAGAATGCAGGAAAGTGGATCATGGCAAATCTGCCATTTTTTCCTCCTCCAACACTCATTGAACCATCAGTTCATATTCCTGCTCCTCCACCGGTTCTAAAGTGAATCTAAAATGGCAGTTGTTTTGCATCTGGCAGCTCTGCTTGGTAAAGGATGGCGTGCACACATTGTAAAGGGGCATTGCATTCCTCTGAGCAGAGATCCTAAGCTGTTAGGAAGGAATCCTTTCCCTAGTAGGTCTATGCACGGCCCAAAACAAAACAAAACCAGCACCCAATTGGCAGCTTCACACAGATGAATCTCGGAAAGGAGTCTGAATGTGAATCAAGGTGGCAGGAACCACTACCAAAATGCTTGTTTGTTGTCAGTCAGTAGAGACCACGCAGCTCTCCAGGTCACAGCTAAAGGTGCAATGTCACAGCCGTGGCTGGCAGACCGCATTTGTTCCCAGCCCTTCTGGGCATGCTGTAAGGGACAGATTTTCAAGGGTACGTAGCGCACACAGTCAGGGCCAGATTTGCAGAAGAGCTCAGCACTATGCTGCCCTTTGGGTGGGGGGAAATTATGGAAATCTGTCTGCAGCTGTGGGTGCTGGGCACTGTCCGGCTTGGAGCTCTTCTGAGCCAAAATCTGAATGCCTAGCCCATTAGGATCATACCCCTCACACAGGAAAAGCGTGTGCATGCATGCACACTTGCACAGAGGGAACACTGCCACCAGGTCTGCCACTCCCCGCCCCACCCCACTGCTGATGCAATAGAAAGTCCATCACCAGGTACTGAATCTGCATGGGGGCAGGGAGAAGGGAACATCTAGCTATAGATGGGCAGGAACCAGATTTTCTGTTACATGGGATTTGAAACAATTCCCAAAGCAAAGGATTTTTCTAAATTCCATGAAATTTATTAAAAGCTTGTCACCAACAACAAAACGGTAAAAAAGTAATTTTGCATCATTTGAAACATTTCTTTTCAATCAAGCAGAAACATTTCATTCCAATTTCAACCTTTTCAAATTCCGAACAAGAATGTTTCTTCCATAAAATGAGTCATGTTTTGAAGGGACATTTTGAAAAGAAACAAAAAACCCAACTTTTCCATTATGAAAACGTTGAACAGTCATCCAAATGCTTGGTTTACTTTTTTCACCCCTCTAAATGAAACTGTCACAATCAATGTGTTTTTCAACTTAGACCAAAAAAAAAGTCATTTTCGGTCAAAATATGTTTTGACCAAAAAAAACTCCAGCCACCTCCATAGGCATAATTGTCTCCCCAAAGGTAATACAGCCCCAGGTACCTTCTGACCAGAGAACTTTTGCACCCAGGCATCTCTGTGGGCAGCCATCACTTACTGGTGATGGACTAAGTTCAGACCTCATGTAAGTAAGCACAATTCTGACTGAGTTTGGCCCCATGACTTGCTGCCTTTCAGACCTCGTTTACAGTTTCATTGGCATAATCATATCAGCAAAACCTTCCTAGTGTTGATGCAGTTGAAACCGGCACAGAAATGTTTCTGCCTGGTTAGCAAGTCCATTCCCCTTTGTAGAATTCCTTATTTATAAGAGGGAAACTAAGGCATTAACGTGACCATGTCTTAATCCCACCACTAGGAACATAGAGATCAGCTTTATCACAGAGCATGTCACTGCAACAGCATGGCAGAGTCTCCAAACCTGTGCAGGGCTCTTCTAATCGGGTGAGTTGGCAGGAATAAGAACTGAAAAAAAATGGGTGTGTAAATTCCACTGACACAGCTGCGGATTGTAATTTAACTCTGATATTAAAGACTTTGTGCACCCTCTGCTCAGGGAGAACCAGGGTCAGCGACAGGGAGCCTCTACAGGGAACACTAGCTAAGCAGACATGACTGTTCTACCAGGTGTTGCTGGGAGCAACAAGGACTGGGCTCAAATTTCATAGGAGTCCCTTCGTTAGAATTAAAGAACAGTGGGCTGAGTCCTACACCAGAGACTTGGAAACTCTAGAAACCAGCCTGAGCACCCTTGATGGTGAACCTCAAGCACTGAGTCCAAGCGGTTAAAATAGACAGAATGCTATTGGTGGGAGTAGGGGAGAACAGATTGAATTCGGGAAAGCCAGCAGTTAATAAACTAACACCATCTCCCTTCTTCAGGGGAAGATCCGTGAGGTAGATAACTGTGGGAATCCTGTCAGTGTAGCCCCATCGAAGGGGAAGAAACTGCTGCATGCAAATTTGGGGCCTCTGCACAGATGGCCCTGGAGCTCTGTGGAGTTTAAATGCCAGCACCTGTTCAGGGGGGCTGTAAACCCCCAGCTAATGGGCACAACTGGGGAGAAAAATTTCTGCAAACAAACCATTCATTTTCCTCTTGAAGCTTTGGCCTCATATTTTTTATGCGCTGAATAAGGTCTGGGTAAAATGCAACTGGGTAAATGAGACTGTCCCTGAAGGCGGAAGAACTAAGGAATGAGTAAATAACTAAAGGGTAGATCCTATCTAAACCAGAGACAACCCCAGCCTGAGGAGTTTGGATTTAGATACAGATTTAGCCCACGCTCATTCTCAGTTCAGCAGATTATGATGAGCGTTTGGTTCAGCCCGTTATAGACCAAGCCAGATTCCCAAAAGCTCTGTGTTCACAAGTGAGGCCAATTTCCAGGGCTCACCACCCAGCAGTTCCCACTGTGACACCTATGGCCAATTTTTCCTGAAGAGTTCAGCCTTCAATGTGCCCCCAGCCAGCGGAACTCCTCTAAAAATCTGGCCAACTGTGATCATTAGCAAAATTGAGTTCGAGCTAGTCTGAATTTTTACCAACCCTCCCCTAAAACTCAGGAGCTTTAGGATTTCATTCTTGTAATCAGGGCAGACTCACCTCTGCCGTACTCATGATCACTGAGATGCCTAAAATCACGGGATCCTTCACAAACCCTACTCTCTTTCTAGTGGATTCATTAACTTCTCTTAAATAAATGGAGTTTTGCACACAGATATCGGAGACCAAAAGCCTCTTTGTGAGAACGGCAGCATAGCGAGTATGTGGAGGGTGGAAGCATAGAATTGTTTCCTTTTAAGGTCACCACCTTTAACATCACGCTTGATTACCAATATATTTCAGTAGTTCATCGAGCAAGGTATGTGTTAGAATCAGGGAGAACAGAAGAACAAAATATTACCACAAACTACATAAGGTTCCGGTCTATGATTTGCGCTCAATTTACAGATTGACCTGATTGAAACCACCCCAAATAGCCTCAGTGGAGAGTTTCAAAGCAACCTAAGGGATTTATAAATCAATAGATTCCAAGGCCAGAAGGGACCATTGCAATCATCTAGTCTGACCGCCTGCATAACACAGGCCATAGAACTTCTCCAAAGACATCTTCAATTTAATGGAAGATGTGTCTAAAATCCCTAGATTGTTTTAAGATCTTAACCTAGGATGTTTGGAGACTGGCTGCAGATCCCTATTTTTTCAAGGTTGGGCTCATTTGTAGTTGAGAGAATGTCTTGCTGGAAGTTTCCAATTGGAAGACACCACAGTAGGGCGATCTAAGTTTATAGGTCTATAATATCTGCAAAAATACACTGTGGCCTGCCCTAAATCACTAAACAACAGTAATCTATTATAACTACCTTTGACATACTACGTACAGAGGATGCTAGTTAACACCTGCTTTATATTTATATTATGTCACACCGCAACAGCTGCAGTATGCTTCTCACATCCGAGATGACTTGGAAAGTAAATATAGCAAGTATAATAAAACATATGATGTCTTGGCTGCTGGAACAAACATTTGATACATCCGCTATGCTTCAAATCTTAAGTGAACCAAAGTGTGCCATAGAATCTCTATGACTCTTAGTTCCATGCGTGAATAAGAAGAACAGAGCAGTAGGGATCTACCACCAACCCCTTGACCAGAATGGTGACAGTAACTGAAAGTAGAGATGCTATAAAAATAATAATGGGGGATTAACAACTATCCCCATATTGACTGGATACATGTCACCTCAAGATAGGATGCAGAGAAAGTTTTCTGACACCTTAAATGACTGCTTCTTGGAGCAGCTAGCCCTGGAACCCACAAGGAGAGGCAATTCTTAATTTAATTCTAAATGAAGCACAGGATGTGGTCCAAGAGGAGACTATAGTTGAACTGCTTGGAAATAGTGACCATAACATAATAAAATTTAATATCCCTGGCGTGCCGGCGGGGGGGAGGAACACGGGACGACACAACACCAAAGCAGCCCACCACAGTAGCGTTTAATTTCAGAAAGGGGAACTACACAAAAATGAGGGAGGTAGTTAAAAACAGAAATTAAAAAAGGCACAGTGCCAAAAGCGAAATCCCTGCAAGCTGCATGGAAACTTTTTAAAGACATTATGATAGAGACTTAGTTTAAATGGATATCCCAAATTAAAAACCATAGTCAGAAGTAAAACAAGCAGTTAGAAGCAAAAAGGCATCCTTTAAGAAGTGGAAGTTAAATCCTATTGAGGAAAATGGAAAGGAAAAAACTCCAGCAAGTGAAATGTAAAAATAGCAATTTTTTTTTTTGGCCTTCCCAATTTATATCTGATCTTCAAAGACCCAAAAGTAACAGGAGAAAACATTTCAAGTACATCAGAAGCAGGGAGCCTGTTAAACAACCAGTGAGGCCATTGGACGATTGAGATGCTAAAGGAAGATGAGGCTATTGAAGAGAAACTAAATGAATTCTTTGCATTGGTCTCCACAACTGAGGATGTGAGGGAGATTCCTATACCTGAGCCATTCATTTTAGGGGACAAAGCTGAGGAACTGTCCCAGATTGAGGCATCATTAGAGGTGGTTTTGGAACTACTAACTGGTATGTAATCTATCATTTAGATCAGATTCTGTACCTGATGACTGGAGGATACTCACTTTCTTCCAAAGAGTTGCTGTCTAAGAAAGAATAAAAAGGTGGGACTAGTACATTTCATTTTCTAGAGCTTAACAAAATCCTGAAGTCACACAAAACTCCAGCCAAATTTAAATGAAAATTATTGCAACAGCAACAAAACAGCTGAGCTAGGCCAAATTTTAGCCCAGAAGAAATTTTTATAGACAACTTCTGTATACATGCTGCAAGGTGGTGTTTCTGTATGGATTGTGGAGTTCTGACTAGTTAGTGCATAGAGTTTGTGCACATGTACCTTTTTGTATATTCAAATCTAAAGGGGGGGAACTCATACAAGCCTGGGGAGACAATTGTAGTTCTACTGTTCCTTTTAGTACTGCAAGGAAGGCTGTGAGATCTAGTGGACACTGCACTTGACTGGGGCTCAGAAGACCTGTATTCTATTCCTAGGTCTACCACTCACCAGCTGTAGGACCTTGGACATGTCACTTCACCTCTTTTTTCCCCTCCCACCTTTCACATGTGCTATTGATTTAGACTATAAACTTTCGACTCTGCGTTTTTTCAGTGCCTGGCATATTGTGGCCAGTCTAACAGAAATAATGTATTATTCAGTAATTGTTATAGGTGGAAAATACCTACTACCTCATTCATTCTGCCTCTTTGCAAGGGTAGGATAGAGGAGATTATCTGATATAATCTTAGACAAGAAACTCGACAACTTTTAATTCCTGTGTTTTTAATTTATCATTTGACTGGTAATTCTCTCTCTCTCTCTCTCTCTCTCTCCTCCTTCATAATTTTGAATTCAGTGTAAAGGTAAAAAGTCACCCAGACAATTCCTGTGCTTAGAAATCATCATGAGAGTTATTTTCAATGGCACTTGTATATATTTAAAGAAAAATAAGAACAATGGTATATAGAGATAAGGACCCAATCCTGTTCCTATGAGATCAGATTCTTCCACTCACTCTTAATTACACTGTATGGTGTTGGCCTCCATTTGTAATCCCACTGAATTCAGTAGGGCTGACCATGTGGTAAAGTATTATTCATTGTAAGCAAGGGTGTCGTAATCTAGCTCATTGGCACCAAATCTCCCACTAATTTCAATGGGAACAGAAACAGACCCTTCCAATGGAACAAACTCTTACCCTTAAGTATAGCTGCAACAGTGGTGATGGTTTAAGGTACAAATAAATAATTTTTATCAATAGATGGTACAGGAGAAAGGAAGATGAAAAAAGGAAAAAGAACTGAAGACAGACACCCAATAACCAGCTGCTAGATCTACAACCTAGGTGTAAGAATGGCTGAGCCTCAACAAGAGTATGTCCAAGTGCCAAATGCTCCCATGTCAAAAGCATAGTAATGCAACCATAGTATCCGTTGGTTTTCATTATAGTGTTATTGCTTGTATGGTGAATTACAAGGCAGCAAATGTAGTGATAGAAAGAATATGACTTCCATGATAATGACAAAATGCAGATATAGTGGGCATATGAACAAACTTCCTAAAGCCCAATTCTAAAATAGCTAGAGTTAGAGCTTGTCTACAAGGGAACACTCAGGAAAATTAATCCAAATTAACTGAAGGCATGACTTTAAAGTGGATTAATTACACTGGACAACAAAGATTTTGCTTCCTGAATTATTTTGGGTGTATCCTATGGATTTTGGGCTGCTGATTACGAAATTCACCACTAAATTTCCATATCATGTACCATTTTTGAAATCGCCTATATTTGTTATTTCAATTCATAATTTAAGTCTATTAAAATGTTGCCCACAATGTAAGCTGAAAAGTTTTCTATCTTGTGTCCAAGCATGCCTGGGCATACAGTGACACTGCAACTAGTGCAGGCCACACATGCAGTGGGGATGCTAAGGCTTCGTCAGGGCAGATGCTGGCAGGATAGGTTTTAGAAAGGCTATAAAAGCATTTTGCACACACCGTTCTATGCGTTGCGTTTATATCAGTTTGCATTCATGTTGATGCGCATGCTCTATGTGCATAGCATATTGTGTGTACTCAATAATAAAGCAATTGTATTTTCAGGAGGATTCATGATAGCAAAATGTCTTGCCAATGTCGCAACAGCCACAATACGTTTCTTGCCAACTGCAGAGCACCAAACTAGATGCAGCTGGTTGACAATATGCTTCAAGCATACAAACCCATGAAGTGCAACATGTCACTACAGATTCATTTTCTGCATTCACATTTAGACTTCTTCCCTGCAAATCTTGGTGCAGTCAGTGACGAGCATGGTGAAAGGTTTCACCAGGACATTGCGATCATGGAAAAGCCTCAGACACCGAGTACAAACGAAAATCTTCAACAGTGAAGCAGACATCTAGAGCCAGTTTTTGCTCTGATTTATACCAGACTAAATGCAGAAAACCCCCCATTTGAATTAAGGACATCATTCTAGATTTACACTTGTATCAGAGAGAAAAATCTGGCCCCTTTTGGATAATATACAATTTTTACTGAATTTCTTTTATCACTTACTGTCTTTTCTAGTGTATTTGTTTGTGCTTCAGATTTCTACACCTTTTCTTCTGATTAGTGCCTCAATTTTCTTTTAGAGCCGTAAATTGCAGTTGCCTAATTGAAATTAGGCGTCTAACTTCCCTCTGCATTAACTCTTATTTATGAACCTGAAGCCCCTTAGAGTTCTAAAGAGCCACCTTTTTATTTATACAAGGTACTGCTATGATCTGTAGCACCACACTGTTACAATACATAGTGGCAGGGCATAATAGTCATTCATATACTATGGAGAACCATAATTTTGTTAACAGTATATTAATACACAGATGAGTGTACAATCAAAGATTTCTGGCTTAATGCCTGGGTATGGCATTTCTATATCAGACAGTGCAACATAGGCCAAAGTTTAGTGATGTTTTTCAGATCATAAAAGAAGGGTTTGGCTAATGTAAGATTTCAAATCACAGAATTGGATCAAGACACTACCCACATTTGTAATGTCTCAGAAATAAATTGGGCTGCTGTAAAAAAACAAACAAAAACAAAACAAAACAAAAAACCTAACAGCTGGAAAGGCAGCTCTACAAATTAGCAAGAGGAGATAATAAAAGAGTGTTAACAAGAGTTCACAGTGAAAATTATTTGATGATCAGTACTGCACTTCAGTAAGATATTACAATAGTACCAACATACTCAGTATTATACAGATACAAAGGAGAGAGTAAAAACTGATTCAGCCCTCTAGTGGGGGATCTGAATTCACATCCTGATCTCAGTCCCCTGTTTCTCCTAAGTATGGCATGAGCTGGGAACATCATGAATCATTCATCACCAAATACCTCAAGACAATCACTGGGGGCTTTGCTGCACTACAGAGGTATCCGTGCATCAAGGAAAAGTGATTACTAAGGGGGGATACAAGAGAGGGTCTAACATCTTGATTGGGGTGGAGAAAGTGTATAAGGAAGGGTTATTCACTCCTTCAGATAACACAAGAAGGAGAGTTCACCCAATTAAATTAATAGGCAGCAGGTTTAAAACAAACAAAAGTCAGTACCTCTCCATGCAACACAGTCACCCGGTAGAACTCATTGCCTGGGGATGCTGCGAAGGCCAAAACTATAACTGGATTGTAAAAATAGGTAAGTTCATGAACAATAGGTCCATCAATAGCTAATAGCCAGGATGATCAGGGATGCTCCAGTGTCCCTAAACCTCTGGCTGTCAGATGCTGGACTGGGTGACAAGGGATGAATCACTTGGTGATTGCCCTGTTCCGTTCTTTTCCTTTGAAGCATCTGGCATTGGCAGTTGTCAGAAGACAGGATACTGAGCTAGATGGACCATTGGCAATACTGGGTCAGATCATTCTCATGTCCAATCCCCTCTTTAGCTGGGGACACATTCTGAAGTGGAAGGTGGGAAACGTACAAAAGGAGAGAGAAGCCTCCCAGAAAAGATAGAGGTAACTCATCAGTTTAGCAGTGATAAATCACTCCATACCAGCAAATAATTGAAGCAAGATGGAGTACTTGGGCACTAAAATGCAAGGGTCCCTTAACAGAGCCCTGCAGCAGACAGAAATCTGTTTAGAGGAATGGAATGTGTAACTAGCAAATTAGCAGCTATGATTTGAATCAAGCTAGAGCAATTCCAGACAATCTGCTCTAAATATTCCAAAAAGACGCCACGGTCTATGGTGTCAAAACCAGCAGACAGATTAAGGAGCATTAATATAGAACATATGCCTGAACCAGCCTACAGCAAGAGATCATTGCAAATCTTCAAAAGGGCTCCTTCTTAAAGCCAGACTGCCAGGAATTCGTCAGTGACCTCATGTGTGTGGAGGTGTGATTGAAGCTGCAATGCAATGGAAAGAACTGATAGGATGGATATCAGACAAAGGCAGACAAATCAACTAACAGATGAGTGAGTGAGAAAGAAAGAGAGAGCTGCTTCTAGACTGGAACAGAGGCATCCAAATTTAGCATTGCAACAATATGATCAAATAGCAAACACCAATAGGGGCCATGTGTTCTAACCACCAAGTAGCCAGGTATGCCATGGATCCGAAGAACAGCACCTCCAGTATGTCTGCATTCTAAAGCAAGTTTTCCTATTTGGTATGACTGGCTGACTGCTCTGATTTAGGGGCAGGATATGGCCATTAGAGAGGGAGAGCACAGTGAGATTTAACATTCCAAATGTAACATGGGATATTCTTCAAGTCTCTGCATTCAGACCATAAGCTGATTTCCTTTCTCCCCACCTACATACAGCAAGTGATAATTGTATTCCTTCCCCCAACCCTCCCCTGAAACAACAGATGTAGGCTACTTGCCAGGCAGGTTGTCAGACTCAAGGAGATCCAGTGGCAAATCCTCTGTTCTGTGTCCTCTATAGCTGATCATCACCACCCCACATTAGAGCAGTGGTAATATCCAACGATGGCATACAACAATCATATGTCATTTGATATCCTTCATCACTTGACATGACAAAGGGAGTAGTTTTTTAGATGAATTGTAACATGTCCATTTGAAAAACTGAGAGAGGCGGCTATGCAAACTAGAGAGATGTAAACTAAAGGTCATGTTATACCTCATTCCCTACACCACATCCCCAACATGTTACACATTCCCCAACAGATATGGTACATGTACATCCCTCTCTCTAGACATGTAGGTTGGCTTGCATAGGGACTCTCATTCATTTTCCAATATCTAATTTACACATCACTTCTGAACCCCAGTCTAATAGTCAACACTGGTGTGACTCATATGCCAAGAGGTTAAAAGCAAGGAGCAGAAGAAAAGCAGCCAGCAAGAAGATGGAGTAAATTAAAATAGGCCATTTCCTAATCCATTTTAGACCTTCTAGCTCTTCAGCATACATCATGCAGCAGCTTAGCCTCCCTTACATTCACTCATCACCGTGTGAGCGTATGTGGAGCTGAAGGATCTGATAACCACCAATCACATTGTAAAGCCATCTTTTTCTCAGGCACTGGGAGAGGAGGCAGTTATTAGTAAAGTTGTTCTTTATTATTTAGGGAGTATTAGTTGGCAGCATACTTTAACGATGGCATCAGTGGTATTTTAAATTAGCAGCTCAACAGTCTGGTGGGGCATTTTTCTATTGTTAAAAGTGAAATAAGGGAACATGTACACACAAGGAAATCTAAAGGATTCTTACCAAATGAATGCAAGAGACCATCAGACATTTTAATGTTGAATCTGCCCCAGTTTGCAGAGGACAAGCCTGTTCTCAGTCAATTTGATTATAAATTCAATACAAACTCTTATTGACCTACCTGAAAAAAAATGAATGTTTCCTATTGTTTGTGAGGTGATTAGACACACACACAGTATTGAAGCGTGATATTTTATTAGCACTGTACCACTAGGCAGAGACGTGATTTTGTACAATTTGCATGTATTACTTTCAAATTTGGCTTGCTTAGTAGATATTAAGATTTAAAAATCAAGCCAAATCTGAAGACTAAATATACTTACTATATATGAGTCTATTTTAAAAAAATAGTCTATAAACGTCAAGTTATTCAATTTATAATATAGCTCAAAGACCATATTTTGAATGAAGCACAAGCAGAAAAGAACAGTTAGAGTAATTTAGCTCACAGCATTATACTGAACGTTAATTATGATGCCAGCTAAGATAACATCGGTGCATTTAGTATGTGATCTGTCAGTTGCTAGTAAGCAAAGTATGGGATCATAGTAGGGTTTAGCATGATAGTAGGAGCTAAATTATGGTGCTGTTTGTACTGTGGTTTTTTTTTTTTTAAATCAGCTAGAGACTGGAATTTCCTCAGAAGTGCAGTGTCCATCTGTGATGCTATCTGGATTAGGAGGACTATTGATATTATTTAACAGCAGTATTTCACTATTTACCATTCATATGAGATATGCCATGTCAGATACTGTTAAACGTTATAATTTGCTAAGTAAGAGGATATTGTGATTGTGTCAGATTTATATTGAAAGTTATGGGTATGTTGGATGTATCTGTATCTCAACTTGTGCTGTGTGTCCAGGCGACACCCCAGACAGAATGGCAGCAGCACTAGCCTGTTTAGTGGCTCATTAAGGAAACTCACAGGTACAATGGGCCCAGGGAGAGAAGCCAGGGCTACACCTGCTAAATGACCAGAATATGTAAGAAAATGCCCCATGGACAGGGACTCTCTCTCTCTTCCCCTCTCCACTCCTCCCCACCCCATATCTCATGCTGAGGGCTTGTTTGAAACAAACCACATGGCAATCCACTATAAAAGGAAGCTGCACCACATCCATATTGTCCTCAGTCAGCCTTCACCTACCTCTGGATCAACTCATCTGCAGCTGAAGCTATGAATCAAAGGAGACCCACCCAGGTACTGGATGTACTCCAGAGTGACTATACAAGCCTGCAAACGCCACAGTTATAATGAAACCTGATATATATGGGCTTTCAAATCGTTTGTATGTATCTGATTGCTTTAATCATGGAACATTTCTCTTATAGTTTCTTTTACAATAAATGCTCAGTTACTAAAGGATTGGCTGGCAGCGTGGTATTTTGAGTAAGATCCAAAGTTACATTGATCTGGTCAAGAGAACCTTTTTGGTAAAGAGCAGAGAGTTTTAATAATTTTTCTCTTCACTGGACATAGTGGTTGATTGGGAGCCTGAAATGCAGTAAAGGGGGCTGTGTATATTTTTATTGTGGCTTCTTGATAACAAGTGTGAAAAAGTCTGAAGCACTGTTTGTGACTGATTGGGAAGTCTAACTTCAGTGTTACCCACCAGGGCCGGGAGAATCTGCTCTCTTCATGGAGAGCTCGGAGCTTGGTATTTTCAGGTGGCTACCCTAGCACAGACAGGTTACACCATCAGTGACAGATATTAATCATAGTTACAAATGACTTCAACTTTATCATTTATTGTTACTACAGTAGTGCCAAGTAATCCTTGTCATGAAGCAGGACCCCATTGCGGTTGGCGCTGTACAAACATAACAAAAAAGACAGTCCCCTGACAGACTTTTTAAAAAGATGCTTTTACAGGTTTGTGTGGGTAGGATGTCATTAAACAACATTAACTGGGTATTAAAAGGTTTTGTTTGCAAGAATTATTAGACTTGTAATGTACCTGTACATATTTCACACTAGAAGAAAGGTTTCCCAAAACAGAGGGGCTCATTCATTCCCTCCTTAGTTATCAGGCCTGCTATGCCAAGACTAATTGCCAGGAGAAACATCAAAGCCTGCTGCTAGTGAAAAGCCTGAACTAAAGGTATGTTTTCTATAACTAGGCCAGGTATGGGCTCAAATGAATTTCCAGCCTTGGAAATCCCAGGCTACTAGAACAATCTCTTGTCCAGAGTTCATTTTCAACTCTTTTACAGAGGACTCAAATGACCTTCTCAATGACATCACATTGCCCTAAGTAAGATGCAGCAGGGCTCTCTCCAAACCTGGTTTACCATGTCAGGTAGAGATCGCCACACATGTAGGCCTAGGAGCTCTCAGTGAAGACTCAGACAATGCACTAGCAGACATAACAGGATAAACAGCTGCCAGTAATTCATGCCCTGCTAGCTCCAAAGGAATAGCATGCCACACATGCAAAGCCCCAAGTAATCTGTTACCTGGCAATTGTGACGGGGTCCACTCATCACATGTAGCACTTCCTCCTGGTGGCTCAGTAGATTAGCTCTTGCTAGGCACTGCCTTCTTCTGGCAGAGTCTCTATTCATGGTCTCTTTCACCATGCAACCCCTCTCACTCCTAGAACTACAACTTTCCATTCATAACATGGCCCTCTGACCACATTACTAAGGTCCTCACCTTCCAGGGAAAAAGTCCTTCCAGACCGGCTTGCATCGCCAGCATACTACACCCTTTCCCACTAGCTAGGAGGGGAATCCAGGCCTGCCTTTTACACTGGGTTCCAGCCCAGAGACCTTATAACAAGCAGCCAAGATCTATATGGTCCTTCCCCTTGCTGCTGGCTCCCTGGGCAGCAAAGCAGGTACTGGCTTGCTACCCACTCTTTCTGGGTTTGCCAGTCTAGGCTGCTTCCACAACCCAGGGAATGACTATAGACTACTTCCTAAAAACCATTTGCTACTCACCACTCTTGGGTTTTATACAAGCCCCTCCTGCTTCTGCGCAGCTGAGCCCATTTCCAGCTAGTGGCCTCCTGCCTCTCTCCTTCTTCAGGTGCAGCCTGGGCAGCTAATTGGCCTGCCTAGCTACTTCAGCTCCTCCAGGGCTCGTGTGGGGTGGGACTCACATCTCAGTAATCTTTTGCTGTTTATTTGTATCAGCTAATGACCTGGATGATCCACAGAATGGGGAACTCTTGGCTGGTTATTTACCCTCCCCAAAGTGGAAATAATTGACAGGTTACTCAGCAATGCAGAAATGAGTGAACTGACACTCAATAGATGGGTTAGTTTAACTAGCCTTTGCATACAAAATCTGGGCCCAGACTACAATTGTCTTAGTTAACCAAAAACATGAAGTGCTGCTATAGTGAAATATCTGCAGGCTTGTGACAACTGCTGCATAGCAGCATGCATTAGTGAGAAGAAAATTCTATTCTGCTGTCTTTTCAGGGAGATGGGCCCAACCGCCACATTGTGTACGGGGGGAAGATGCATTGAGCCATATTTTCAAGTGCTCAGCGTCCACAACTAGAATCAGATTTTTAGAAGAGCTTAAACTACCATTTAGGCATCGAAGGACCACATTTTCAGAAGTGCTTAGCACCCAGCGGCTCCCGTTGTGACACTTACAGTCAATTTAAAATGAAATAAAAGCTCAGTACTCAGATACTGAGCTCTTTTCAAAACTTGAACCCTTCTGAAAATGCTAGCCATAGTGACCTTTTCAATTACAGATTGTCCAAGTGAGTTAGGATAACTTTCTGCTCTGCGTATTTGAGGTATATGTATCCCTTGTCTCGTCTCCTCACTTAGCCAAAATAGCAGCCTCTGGACACTCGTGAGTGCCCTGGGGCAGTTTGGAGAAAGAAAATGAAAAGCTAGCTCAGCACCAGTTTTTTTAAACCACTTCCTTCTTAATTTCAACTCAATAAACTTGTCTGGCATGATAGGGAGACAAGTGTTACCAGAATTAAGTGAAGGTTAATCAAATATTTTCCTAGTCTAAGATTAATGTAAATATTGTGAAGCCTTATACTGGAATGATATTTGATTGCACAAACAGAATAAACTGGTCACCCAACTCAATGGCATTCACAAGTGCCTTGGAACATCTGGCCTGAGCATTCCAGCCAGCAGCTTCCCAGACACCATTATTAGCTTCACAACTCCTCTGGTGCTTTTTGTTCACATCATCCCCCTTTCTTCTTCCTCTTTCCACTTTTACCCCTTCCTTGCCTTTTTTTTTTTTTTTTTTATGCCCAGAGTGTACCAGTGGAATATGATTGGCTTAACAGAAGTTGCTGCAGGATTCCAAAATTCCAAATAGGTTCTTTTTGATTAGAGGGAAAGCTAAAAACATAACTGCAGTATGCTAGGTTACTGAGTGCGCAGACACTTTCACTTTCCTGCTGTATTTGAGGAATTTGCTGTATTTTAACATGCCAGAGAACAAAGGATTGTTTTGACATTCTTTGTAAAACTAGTCTATGACAAAAAAAAATAATTGTACCGTCTCAGGACTTCCTGTCAGTGGACATGAAAGTCTTTTGAATGCCACCCATTATTAAGACTCCTGTGTGTCTGAATCGCCATTCTGTGTACCATCTGATGAACACAGAGAACTGCATGAGATGGATGGGACAAATTGCGTGGCTGAGAAAGGCTCGGAGGACCCCACAGCCCACACAAGAAACATTCAGCCAATCTGGTTTGTGAAAACAAATGGACAAACCTCAAAAAGTAGCTGAATGGAAAACAGGGAAATTTATTCTGATTATATTGGTCTGGGTGAAATGTTCGCAAGGCTGAAAGTAGAGAGACACTGATAGCATTAGAAAGAACCACGTACCAGCCTGATAGGGACACAGCAAGCTTCTCCATACAGCTGTTTTAATGCACTTTTTTCGTAACTACAAGCCGCTCTTATTGCATGTTTAGGACTGCTCCACTGTATGTGGGTTTAGTGATTTAGACTAATCTTCAGTGGAAACAGTGCTGAAGCCATTGTTGTGGGAGCCAAATTTTAAAACCAGACCCAGAAGTGAAAAGTCTAGGATCTAGGCCTCCTGCGGAGTTTTTACTTGTTAGCAAACTGGTAAACTGGGTGACAGTAAGATGATGTCTAACTGAGCATCAACCTAACATTTACTACTATTTACTCCATCCACCATTAACATTACTAATCTTTGCTAGTCATATTCAAAATAGTGACATGTCTTAATGCCTATATGGCTGCAGCACTTGCTTCCAAAAACCGCTGGATTTCTGCAGTGTTGCAACCTATTTAAAGAAACTGCCTCCTGAGAACCACAGTTTACATGCTTCGTTGCTTTGCCCTGAGCTAGGGCAATATTATTAATGAAGAATTTTGATTACTGCCTGAAGGTTCAGACTGTGGGCTTCAAGCCTCAGAAGATGGGTTGAGACTTATTTGCATAAATAATAATCAAAGCTGCAAAAGGCGCATTACTACCAGTGCACACTTTTCTAGTGGCTATAGCCTCTTTAACTGCAGTTCATGTTTAAAAATGTACATGAGACCTGTGGCTATCCAGTAGAATCATGTACTCCTCCTTGTGCTATCCCATACCCTTTCCTCTTAGTTTGTATGAATGCCCTTGGCTCCGTGACGGAAGCAGTAGGATAAGCATAACAGAATGGTGTCTTAGCCTTTGATGCCAGGGTGCTTTAACTACAATGCATTATTTTGAAAGAATTGAAAACAATAATTGCACTATATATAGTAGTATATTCGGTATAAATAGCCGTGTATAAAAATGCACATGCAGCATTGCAGATAAAGTTGCTCCCAAAGCACAACCAACTTCACTTAGTTACAAGGAGCTTTGCTATTAACTGCAGTAGTAGTAAGGTTTACATCTTTGTGGCCTACAACCTCTAGTAGGTGATAGTTCCATGCTTTTGGGAAGATTTGACATTCCATCTAGGAAAGATGGTAAGCTGGTAAACTTACACAAGCTATTACCGTCAATGGACAGATGGCTGTTAAAGAGCCTGTAAAGAATTTAAATAAAGGGACTCCAGTCCGCCTTCTCATAGGTGAGACATCCTCATCCAGGATTTCCCACCTACGAGGAGTTAAAAGTGGTGCTGAGGGAGTCATTTTCTGTTTGATGCAAGTTCATGTTCACATTAAAATGTATGAGGTTATCTTGAATTGTTCTACCTGTTATGATGTAACGCATTTAATGTGACACAAGAATGTCACATTTTTTCTATGGGAAGCAGTGGGTATCCTGCAAAAATTTCCATGCAGTTCCAACTGGTACAGTAATACTCTTGCATTTATCTAACATACCTATTTTATGTACAGCAAAGTCAGCTCCAGCATTTGTCAACTGGTACAGCTATTGTCTTACCTATAGCTTTTCTTAGGGGTTTCAAAAGGCCGCCCCCTCTAGAAAATGTGCCCCGTCAGTGCAACATATAAATCAGAAAAATCATGTTGTCATCATCTGTTCAAGTCAACTGTAAAATGATATAAAACTGATGATACTATTAAACTATTATCAATTGTATTGAGGATTCTTAATAGATTTCAGATTGGCTCATTTATTTGTTTTATTGCTCATTCATTCACTAAAGAGCATATACTGTACAATCATTCCAAGCACTGATCTTAGGATTTCCATGCCTAGAGTGGATATAGATAAATGGATGTCACTAAGGGCCTGATCTAAAGCCCATGGAAGTTGGTGTAAGACTCGGCCTCCACCCCCCCACCCCCATCAACTTCAATGGACTCTGGATCAGGCCCTAAATCAGAACTAGGTTAAACAAATCTCTCTCCATGTTTTTCAGTTTGGCTCACACAGCTTTAATTTTTTACATATTTTCTTCAGACCTTGCTGGTGTCTTCCTGATAGTTTGGCTGTTACTCATGCATTACTAGTATCTTCTGTCTTTTTTTCCACACTTTCGCCAGTCTTCTGGGGTGCAACTTCCAATTAGTTTGACATGAAAAACTTTTGAGCTGCTGCACTTGTGGAAACAGAATTATTAAAAAAAAAAAAAAAGCTGTCTCATTTACATGTCATAAGTCTCTTGCTTTCTCAAGCACTTTGGAAAAACACTTTTCACTCTGAACTTGCTTTTTCTGATTGTGCAGCTATGAGACAAATGAGAAATTCTAACACTCAGCACTTATTCAGTGTTTTTCATTATAAAAGTCTTTCCCAAATGAGTTGAGCATCATAGCAGCCCTGCAAGTAAGGTTAGTGCTATCCCATCCCCATTTTACAGGTGGCAAAACTAAGAGGTAAAGTGGTTTGCCAAAGGCAGCAGCAGAAAGCTGTGTCATATTCAAGAGTAGAATTTAGGAGTTTAGTGATCCCTCAGACATTCAGTGTCTCATTAGCTAGGAATTTTTCATATTAGTTTCATAGATCAGCACTAAGGTGATTTTGGCCCCATGGTGATTTAACACCAGCGTAACTCCGTTGACTGAAATTCAGTGATGTTATTTCTGAATTAAGCCAGTATAAATGAGAATAAAAATAGATCCTAAATGATTTGTACTGGTAGCTGGGCACTGAGACTGCTCTCATGGTGGTGCAAATCAGGTATAAATACACTGAAATAAGTGACAGGAACAACAGACACATAATATTTTAAGGTAGCAGATTACAAATATTAAAAAATGCTAAATGTTACATAAAGAAAAACCAGCTTATAGTGTCCTTTAGGATTCCTTATTTGTTACAAATCAAATACTTTATACTATATGTTTTATACATTTCCTCTGTTTATTGCATCTTGCTCACTTTGTATCCAAATTAAAATCTACCCAGATACAGAGCTTTTTTCCAGATCTGGGAAACTTATTCAGTGTCACTGCTAAAGACAAGACGGAACAGATCTGTGTAAATGCGAAAGTTTCTCTCTCACACAACAGCAGTTGCTCTAATAAAATCTATTACCTTACTCACCTTGTCTCTCCCATACCCTGGGACTGACATGGCTAAAACAACGCTGCAGAAGAGCTATCGTGTTCTTTTTCAGTGTGTATGAACTTATGCAACAACTTTATGGTACAAGTCAACTGTGCCAATCTGTGAACGATGATCAATACAAGGAATAGCGACGCACCCTCACACAAGTATGGACATGTTTCCCTGCAGGAAACAAGTGTGTGCTTATAATAAATACAACCATAAAGGACAAGTGATCAAGGATGTAAGTGAGAAATGTTTGTGTGTTCTTATGGCATTATCTGCAACTCTGCTTCTCTCAAAGGGAGCGTAAGTGTTTTCCATGCACTGTATGCACACACTATTGGCATGCTTGCAAAAATAGCATGTGCTACCAGCATTCATGAACTCAACAATAAAAGCAGCATGAAAATGCTAAAAATGCACTGTGGGGGTTGTTTATGGCAAGATAAAGTCCAGAGCAGAAATGAAGTGAGTTATGCAGAACACGTACCCAGAGGCGGGCCCATGCATACACTGGCCTAGATCAATGCATGGCATCTATCTGTGCCTGCCTCTGATGGTGATTACACACACAGGAGATGCATCTCATTTTCTTGGATAGTCAAAATATGACAGACATTACCAACAAGGAACAAAAGGAGGGCACAAAGCAGCCAGAGCAAACACCTGTCGCTCTCCTTGGGGACAAGCCCTAATGCTTTTATTTGATTCAGTCTGTTGAGGGGATTGCAGCTGCCAACTGTCATCAGCATCAAGTTACATTCACAAAGCCAGACGATGTCATTCTTTAGGTTACGGAACAGAGGAGGCGACCAAATCCAACAAGGAAGGGAGGAAGTTTTCACTGTGTCCTAGGTGCTTTGGCTCGTGATTCTTTATAGCAGGGCTGGCCAAATGTACTGATCCTCTGAGCCGCGTACAACAATCTTCAGATGTTCGAGAGCCAAGGCATGCCAGCTAGGCCTCGGGGCTTCCGCCCTGTGGTGGAAGGATTCTGCCCCACGGGGCATGCCTGCTGAAGCCTCGAGCTCCAGCAGGCACCACACACAGGGCAGAAGCCCCAAGACCCCCAACCCCTGCAGACCTGAAGCCCCAGCAAGTGCGCCACATGGGGCAGAAGCCCTGAGCTCCGGCAGGTGCCTCTTGAGGCGCAGAAGCCTTTAGCCCCACCATCCCACTACGGGGCAGAAGCCCCAGATTCCTCACCCAGTCTGGTCGGCAGAGAATGGGGCCGGGGCATAGGGGGCTCTGCGAGCAGCACTTTAACAGTAAAAGTGCTGCATGCAGCTCACGAGACACAGTTTGCCCACTCCTGCTTTATAGGGTTTCAACCTGTGCTTTCATGATCAGTCTGATTTTGAAAGCACGCACACAGTATTCATGCTAATTGCTAAGTAATTCCGATATTTAAAAGAAGAACATTGCCTAGCAACATTTGAAATTTGCGTATGAGTTTATGCAAAATAGACAAATCTCTCATAATGTTGAATCATGACGAGCGCCTGCTCGAGACCTTGACTCCCATGGGGGTTTTGACTAAGTAAGGCCTTCAGGAATGGACTCATGGCTTTTTGCTCCAAATATTTGTATCTGCTGTCCTGCTTATATATAAATTGCCTTCCTCACACCCTTGTTGTTGGTTACAACAGACCACTTACTTCTTCCTAGGCCTTTAATAATGCACATACTGTTAAGAAATAATTGTGAGGGAGATTTATAGTAACAGTGTACAGTACACATACCAGTAAACAGAAATTGGTTCATAGTATCTGCTAAAGACAGTGAAAGATATTGCCTCAGATTAATAGTTGTTTTGGTTTGTAGGGTTATGAAAATTTAAATGGGTGTTTTAAAGGGGAACAATGTAACTCTGAATATCATTGGGAATGTAGCATGAGTGCTGAAAACAGTAACTATCAGACATTCATGGTATATCCTGGAAGATTTGCTACTAACAATAGAAAGCCTTTGGTGCGGGGGGTTGTTCCTCACACTCCGATACTCTATATTAGTTGCAAGGATAGTAAAAACCCTTATAAATAATAGATCAATAATCTGCAGTGACGGTATTGTAAACTTCGTTGTGGCTTTTTCACAGAGGGTACATTGTGGGATTGCATTGACTATGCCTTGTTTCCCCAGTAAACACACAAAAGAATCAAAGATTTAGCAAATCATTTTTTAAATTTTCCTAAAATGAAGAGGGAACTAGAATTTCTGAACATATTTCCATGTTCCTCAGAATTTGCTGAATGCATGGCTTTAACTTGTACTCAGTTTGACACTATGTATAAAAACGTTTTCCTACTTCCTCTCCTCCATAACGCATGCAGGCTGCCGCTTTTACAGAGACTCCTCAGAGGAAAAAAAAATGTAGCGAGTGGGGCCTTTGAAATCCCATCTTTCCTTTTGCGTAGTTATTCAACTTCTATTTAAATCTAAAGGCTTGAATTCTGCTCATAGACTGGCTTATTTGGGCATTAAATACAAATACCTTAAGACAGAAGGTACCCCCCACAGAAAGGTTTATTTAGATTACAGGATCAGTTTTGAGCCCTCCATATGTGAAGCAGTGAGTGTAATGCACAGCATGTCACCTTTTGGACAGTCTGTTCTCTACTGGAACTTGGGGCACGCAAACCTGCCACGGTCTCACCGTCCGCATCCCCCAGGTGGTAATGCCAATTAGCAGTGATGGGGCATAGCAGTTTTGCATCTGCTCCAAGTTCCATAGACTGCAGAGCAGGGCAGGCTGGCGGCCCGACGCCTTTTAAGCAGTGGGCCCGTGCTCCGTCGGTACAGCTGCTGCTGGGCTGGCTTGGAGCATTGCGTCAGCGGCGCGGTGGCATGGCCCCTCCGTCTGGCCTGGCCGCCCCCTCCGGACGGAAGGGTGGCCAGGGCAAATTTTAGCGCGGGGCATTGCGAGCTGGGGCGCGTGGTCACGCCGCCACTCAGATGTGGCCCAGGCGCCCTCCGTCCAGACCAGCCAGGCCTGGAGGCCCCATAGCATGGCAACCTGGGGCAGAGCACAAGGGGCCCGCCAGGGACCCGGCTCCTGGCTGCCCCATCCCAGGCACTGTGGGGTGCCAGAGAAGCGAGGACCCTGGCAGAGGAAGGCCCAAGGGCCATGACAGAGGAGCGAGGCCTGGGGACCTGCCAGGGGACCCCAGAGACCTGGGCCCCCCCCTGCTCCCATCCTCCCTTGGAACCCGGGCCCAGCTAGAGCAGAGACGGAGCCGCTTCCCTCTGCGCCGCGCGCCCCTCCCCAACCCGCCCAGACAGGCCGGCCACGGCTCAGCCCCAGCTCGGTCGGGATGAAAAAAAACCCGACGCGGGGGGACCGCAAGCAAGGCCATCAGCCGGGGGCAGCGCGCCCCACTCACCCGTCCCGCGGCAGAACGCCTCGGGACAGACAAAGCGCCCGCCTCTCATTGGCCAGTTCGCCCAACGCTCCCGCTTCTCCCCGCTCGACGTGGCCAATGGGCTCATTGAAATGCAAATCAGAGGCTATAAGTAGGGCCGGGGCGCCGCGGCGCTGAGAGGGGGCGGGGGGAGAGGGCGGCGGGGACGTCACCGTAACGGTCGGGGACGCCCGTGCACCGCTCGCCAACGGCGGCCGCCTCCGTCCGTCCCCGTCCCCCTCCCCCAGCCGCGCGCGCCGGGCTCCGCCATGGCTCCGTCCTTTCGGCCCAGCAAGCGCCGGCCCGGCCGGGGGCAGGAGGAGGCGGCGGCGGAGGAGATCCGCGGCGCGAGAGGGGAGCGGAAGGTGAGCCGCGCGCGGAGGGGGCGGGGCGGCGGCATCCCCTCCCCCTGCCGGCTGAGGAGGCGGCGCCGCAATGAGCCTTTCCCCGTCTCTCCCCCAGGCCCGGAAGCCGATGGTGGAGAAGAAGCGGCGGGCGCGGATTAACGAGAGCCTGCAGGAGCTGCGGCTCCTCCTGGCCGACACGGAGGTGAGGCGGCGGCGGCGGCGGGGGGAGGGCCGGGCCGAGGCGGCGGAGGCGGCGGCGGGGGGGGAGGGCCGGGCCGGGCGGCGCGCGGCTGATCTCCCTCTCCGGTCGCGCAGTTGCAGGCGAAGATGGAGAACGCCGAGGTGCTGGAGCTGACCGTGAAGCGGGTGCAGGGCGCGCTGCAGAGCCGCTCCCTCGGTGAGTGCCTCGCGGGGGCGGGGGGAGGGGAGGCCGGTGCCAGCCCCGCGGTGAAAGCGGCGGGGGGGGGCGCCCGGTGCGGGGGGGAGGGGGATGGGGCGCCCCCCGTGACCGGAGCTGTGTGTGTGTTTTCCTCGTGGCGGATGCTGCTGCAGAAAGCGACCAGCTGAAGCGCGAGGCCAGCGAGCGGTTTGCAGCCGGCTACATCCAGTGCATGCATGAAGTCCATACCTTCGTCTCCAGCTGCCCCGGGATTGATGCCACCGTGGCTGCCGAGCTGCTGAACCACCTGCTGGAGTCCATGCCTCTCAACGAGGGCGGCTTCCAGGACTTGATCGCGGACGTTTTGTCAGAACCCTCCCTCAGCCCCTGGCCTGGCAGTGAGGGGCTCTCCCAGCCCACGGGGGTGTCGCCTGGAGTGCTGAGCCTGCCTAGCCCCACTTCAGCTCTTCTTTCCCCTTCCTCCAGTGAAGAGACCTGCTCTGATCTGGAAGAGACAGAGGGGGAGCAAAGCCTGACCTCCCCAGCTGGACTGGACCCTTCCAGGACATGCAACGTGCCTTCATCGAGCTTTTCCAAATCTATGTGGAGACCTTGGTAAATAAAGAAACTGCACAGGAATCAACGAAGATCTACCTAATGATGGGAGAATACTTGAGCACTGTGTTCTCCTTACAGCCATTGGAATGGACAGGGGGGCTTTCAGATGGTGCATTTATGTGTCTAACATTACTGTATTTCAGAACTGCATAGATGGCACTCTTACACTGTCAAACCCTGGCAGGTTAATTGTGAAATATGTTAACATTTCATCTGTGTGTGTGTGTGTGTTCGTGCGCGTGCGAGAGAGGTGTTTTGTAATGCTTGGGTTGTTTTAAGGGAGGTGGGGAGGGTATTTTTTTTAGCAAAGCTCTTTGGTGGATGCACAGCAGTATATTATAGCCTTGTCTCTTTTTCTAGGACCTTATAAATGGTCCAAGTATCACTTTTCTGTTAAGAAAAAGCCCTTGTGCATTTTGTATCTTGGTGGTTAACTCAATGAGAGGTATATGACTTAAGGGTGCATGCACAATTTTAAGAGTTATAGTGATAGTAAAGATCCCTGAAAGGGATTGGTGTGGTTAGTATCTCTATTTAGTGGTCTAGAATCTTGCCTTCAGTGAAGGAAGAGTAAAAGTTCATTTGGAATTAAACAACCATTTAAGATATTGGTGGCAGGGTGCCTTTTAGAAAAGACTGTCTCATGCACATTTTGCTTTTAGCACATCTGAGTTTGTGACTTTGTATATTAGGGTGTCAAATGTTTTAATCTTTTTAATAAAAATATTGAATTCACAAGTGATTGCATGTATTTGAGGGTGGTACACGTCAAACCACTTTAAAATTAAAAATCCACTTCCATATCATTTGCTATTTACAAATTTGTATCTGTTAAAACAATGCTGGTAATTTAGCACTTATTCTTGTACTAAGCATTGTTAGCTCAAGTTTTGGAATTTGAATGTTTTTATTTAATACTGAAAGATGCTTAGGTTATTGAAAGGAGCGATGTGGTGGTGTTGTAGGTTGACTTTAGGACACCAGAATTCCTGGGCATGGTTATGAATGCCATTCTGAGGAAACTACTCTTATCTTAAGTTACAAAATGAGACTTCAGGGGGGAAATCAAGTATTAGGCAGATGCTCTACTGGGAGCTTGACTTCACCTGTATGTTTTGTCTATGAAGGAATGACAACTATTGAAAAGAAATGTGAAATGGTTTTGAAAAACTTCAGAAAGAAAATATTTCCAGGGACTACTGGAGTGTCAACATTCCTGTACACAAGGTCATACCCCTCAATGTTTATTTTTGGAAGTATTTGAGCATAGAACCAGCAATGAGAGGAAGCAAACTAAGTACATGGGGAGTACATGTAACTTTCCTTTGTCAATGACCCTATGGAACAATAAAATCGGATACCTAAATTATTGGTAGACCTCTGATTTGTAACTTTCTTTAAATTATCTGATGTGGGTGTTTCTTCTTCACAAGTGGGTAGAAGAGTTATTTGTTTTCCCTAGTTGTGCTAAAATTCTCACCTGCCTTTGAACTAGCAAGAAGGGTAGTGCAAGGACTGCATGTAAAGACCTTTCTGCTTTAGAGAGGGAGGCTGGTGTTTTGGTGTAAATAGAAGCAGTAGCATGGACAGTTCAACCACAAGTAACACCTTAAGCATAAAATGTCTCCTAGGAACTGGCAGCTTGCAGAGTAAATACAATCCTAGCTTTGCTAAGAAAAAAACCATCTCCTTCAAGTAATACCTTCATTTTGGACACTTTATTCTCAGCCTCTGCTCACTAGTACTGCTACTGCTTTATAGCAACCCCTCAAAGACATGTGTATGTATCCTGCAACATTAAATATTTGGCCTTACTTTGAGCCTTTGGTAAACAGTTTATTTACCACTCTCTTGAGGTGAAGGTAAAACCACAGGCTGTTTTTTTTTCAGTATGTCAAAAACAAGCATTTTAAGCACAAGCCAGCCGGGCATTGAAAGATTAGGGCAGGTCTCCCTCATGCTGATAGGAAAGGGGAGACAAAGCTAACACTGTCATGAAGAGGTGTAGGCAGCACTTCCTACAGCTTAAACTAAGCACAAGACATATAATTGACTTAGGTTATATGCAGTTACCTGAGCTTAGAGCATTAAATCATCATGAGGAATGTCCAGGACTTCACCAAAGGTGTCAGTCTCTGAGCATTTTTACCATCAGTCACACATGTCTGACAAGCTGCTCTGGCAATGGCTGTCCTCAGGCTCCTCCAAGCTACAGCTCCTGAGGAGATTCCCTGGCAGCAGGGGAAGTGCTCTGGAGTCTAGGGGAACCGTAAGGGCAGGTTAGGTTGGTTTCATTTCCATGAGATGAAAGACACTTGGTTAGAGCTCTTCTGATGCCCCTGTGAAAGCAAAGTGCAAATCCTGACACTTCCATGCTGGAAACACAGCCCAGAGTCAACATCAAAAATGCCAGCTGTGGTTCGGCAGTGGATTTTGTGACTAGCAATAGTCATTTTTCCCCCTCTTTTTTGTAAACTGACACTATAGATCTAGGGCAAAGGCCTTTCCTTTATAAACCTTGGAAAAGGGAAGCTAGATGGTAAATAGTATGATGCCCTAGCCCCATAAATACCCAGTGTGTTTCTCACTCAACCCCTACCTTTTGCATATTCTGCATTTTGCTACAAGTGAAGGGAGAAAGCACTGTCTGGTGCATATTTAGCCCACTCTTGAATGTTAGAGCAGTGGATTGATGGCTTTCTGTAAACCTGGTGTAATAATGAAATACTCCAGTCATCACCACTGCATATTTGATTTTAGCAATGCAAGTCCCTGGTGTGTTTCAGACATTGTGTTAGTATATGGAAAAGTTCAAATAGCAGTGAGGGAGGGAGGTTTAATGTGAGGCATGTTAATTGAGGGTTTGTCTGGTTTTATTTAAAAAAACAGAACAGTTGGGTATAAATAACAGCAACAGAAACCAAGTTTGTACTCTGCCCTATCTGGAGGGAGGGAAATCTACTTTACTGTTTATAATTCTTAGTGTATTAGTTCTAAGAAAGTCAGCCAGGCAAAGCCATACAATTAACCCCCAAAAGTGTCAAAAGCATTTTAGAAATGTGCTAAAATAGGGGAGTGTTTTTTTAATCCACAAATTAGGTTCACAGAAAATTTACATCCTCTGATTATGTGTTGCTGAATTTCTAAATTTGCATTTCTGTACCTTACAGGAAAGGTGTGGGATCTAACACTTCCCTTACAAAGGCAGGAAGAGGTGAGCGTTTGGGGGAGTGGGAGGGGGTGAGGAGAGGGGAAGGAGAAGGTTTCCAGCAGCTCTGATGAAAAAAAAAATCAATGCAACTCTTTTCATGTCCCTCTACAGAAACTGCCTTTATTCTTTTCCATTCCAAAGTAATATAAACACACACACTGATCTGACACCGTACCACATTATAAAAGGAAAGAGCAGAGCTCACAAAAGGGGGAGCTCGTTTGATATGCAGTAGAAGGCTTATATAAAGGACAAACTCATTCACTTTCCCCTTTTAGTGCATGTCAGTTACTCACACCTGTTGCAGGGAAGAATTGATCCTTGTTAGAGCAGAATAGTTTTGATGATTGAGTTTCACATTCTTATAACATAGTGGCAATACCATGAAATACTTTTGAGCAACTATATCTAGGGCAGGATGCAGAACTTAGCCATCACTTAAAGGTTCACAATCAAGGTTGATCTATTCCAAAAGTTGACCTGCCTTTTCCTTAGTTATGTTAACCAATTATGTGTAATTTCCTTGTTTCCCTTTCCAAACAGATGCTTTAATTCTTTGTCAACTGAAAACAAAGAAATAAAAATGTCAGCCCTCGAGAAACACCAGGATGCACACAAACAGAGGAGAGAAAAACAAATCCAGATAAACATTTCATTTCAAGCTTCCCAGAAGTTAGTCCAATGCTAAAGACTAAGATTTTAGTTACAAAAAAAGTGTTCTGATAAGGAATATAAACCATTAAAATTGATTTAATATGCATGTTTATTTTTAGCACAAGTATTTTTTATGAAAAACATTAAGGGATTATTGGAATTTAATCCTGACACCTGAAATACCTCCTGTGTCTTGTACCACCACTAATCTCACTCCTTTTTCTCCTGCAAATTCTCTGTCAAACTTTCTTCTTTCAGGAAGCGTTTCTATTACTAATAGTTTGTATTACAGTAGTGCCTAGAAGCGCCCATGGAGATGGGGCCTCATCACACTAGGTGCTGTACAACACCTATCAAAGAGCGTCCCATACCATCTAAAAGTCAAAGGGTGGCAGAAATAGAATTTAATTATTCCCTTAGTGCCTCAGTTCCCCATATGTACAGAGGCTTTGCCCAAGGTCACATAGAAAATGCATGGAAGAGCCAGGTATTGAACCAAGACCTCCTCACTGTCAGGCCAGTGCCTTAATTACAAGGCTTTCCTTCCTCTGAGAATCGGACGTTGCTTTCCTGCACCTGAACCATGGTTCCATATCCTATTTGTACGCTGCCTGCTATGGAGGGTCTGAGCCCATAACCCATTACATAAATAGTTCTTGCTCAGATAGCTGAGCCCAGTGAATTCATTTACCTTTAAATGTAAGTCTTCCAGGCGCATGTGTGCTGCCTGGGCAGGGCTTGGACACACTGGAACAAGACATTCACTCTCTCTGGGACGGTACCTCTGTATACATCACTGGTGAGACTGACACTGGAATAGTGGAGTTCACATTCTAAAGAGGATATGGAAAAACTGGAAAGGGTGTGGAAAAGAGCTGCAGAAATGATTCAAGCCCTGAAGAAAATGCTTTACAGGGAGAAAGACTTAGAGTTCCAGCTGTCCAACAGCTCTCAAAAAATGATTCAGCAGTGACTTAATTACTGCATATAAGTATCTTCAAAGGGGAAAAATACCAGGTACTAAAAGGTAGGACAAGAACTAATGGCTGGAAGCTAAAGCCAGAGAAATTCAAAGTAGAAATAAGACTTTTTTTAAACAAAAGAAAAAGAAAAAAAGTGATTGATTTTCCATCTCTTGCTGTCTTCAAATCAAGACTAGAAAATATGCTTTAGTCAGACAAGTTATTGGGTTAAATACTGGGGTAACCAAGTGAAACGTAATGGCCTGTGATATGCAGAAGTTACCTAATGTTCCTTTCTGGCATTAAAATAGCTCAATCCATGATTCATGAAGATTTTATATTTGTTCTTTATAAGAATGGCCATAGCCCAATATCCTGTCTTCTGACAGGGGCCAATGCCAGGTGCTTCAGAGGGAATGAACAGAACAATTAATCAAATGATCCATCCTATCCCCCATTCCCATCTTCTGGCAAATAACACTGCTACATTCATTTTCTGCACACCAGTCAGGATTTTATAGACCTCTATCATATCCCCTTAGTAGTCTTTTTTATAAGATTAAAAAGATTGGAACTGTTCATCTATCCTCTTATGGAAGCTGTTCCATACTCCTAATCATTTTTGTTGCCGTTCTCTCTACCTTTTTGAGAAGATGTGACCAGATCAGCACACAATATATTCAAGATGTGGAAGTACTATATAGATTTATATAGCAGCATTATGATATTTTCTGTCTGACATGTCCCTTTCCAATACGTTCCTAATATTCTGTTAGCCTTTTTGATTGGTGCGACTTGAGCAGATGTTTTCAGAGAACTATGCACACTGACTCCAAGATCTCTTTTTTGAGTGGTAATAGCTAGTTTAGAGCATCATTTTTTATGTATAGTTGGGATTGTTTTCCAATGTCCCATTACTATACACTTAACATTGAATTTCATCTGCCATTTTGTTGCCCAGCCATCCAGTGTAGTGAAAACCCACTGTAACTCTTCAGCGTCAGCTTTAAACTTACTAACCTGAGTAACTTTGTATCATTTGGATACTGCCTCTTCACTATTTACCCCTTTTTCCAAATCATTTATGAATACATAGAACAGCACTGGTCCCAGTATAGATCCTTAGGGGACCCTACTATTTACCTCTTTCCATTGTGAAAACATTCATTTTTTCCTGCCCTTAGTTTCCTATCTTTTAACCAGTTATAGATCTAGAAGAAGACCGTACCCCTTTCCCATTACTTACTTAAAGCAGGAGCCTTTGGTGACTCACCTTGTCAAAGGCTTTCTGAAAGTCCAAGTTCACTATATCAACTGAATCACTCTTGACCAGTGCTTGTTGACACCTCAAATAATTCTAGTAGATGGTAAGGCCTGATTTCCCGTTACAAAAGTCATGTTGATTCTTCCGCAACATACGGTGTTCATCTGTGTGTCTGATTATTCTGTTTTTTATTATCATTTCAACTAATTGCCTAGTGCTGAAGTTAGGTTTACCACCCTGTAATTGTCAGGATCACCTCTGGCATCCTTTAAAAATTGACATCTCATTAGATATTCACCGATCATTTTGTACTAAGACTGATTTAAGCAAGAGGTTTCATGCCACAGTTAGTAGTTCTGCAATTTCATACGAGTTCCTTCAGAACTCTTGGGTATATACCACCTAGTCCTGGTGACTTATTACTGTCCAGTTTATCAGTTTGTTCCAAAGCTGCCTCCAATGACATCATAATATGGGACAGTTGCTCAGATTTGTCACCTAAAGAATGGCTCATGTGTGGGAATCCCCCTTACACCCTCTGCAGTGAAAAGCAAAGAATTAGTTTAGTTTCTGTGCAATGTCCTTGTCTTCCATGAGTTCTTCTTTAGTACTTTGATCATCCAGTGTTACTGTTAATTTTTGCTAGTCTTTTGCTAGTTGCTCTTCAAATTCTTTACTTACCTAATTATACTTTTGCACTTGTCAGAGTGTCTGTTCCTTTTTATTTCCCTCATTAGAATGTGATTTCCAGTTTTTAAAGGATGCCTTCTTTGCCCCTCAGCTTCTTTTACTCTGCTTTTTAGCCATTGTGGGTTTTTTAGTCCTCTCACTGTTTTGTTTTTATAGGAGATATACATTTTGTTTGAGCCTCTATTGTAGTGTTTTTAAATAGTTTCTGTGCAGTTTGCAGATTTTTCACTCGTGACTGTTCTCTTTAATTTCTTTCTAACTAGCTTCCCTGTTTTTATGTAGTTCTACTTTTTGAAGTTAAATGCCATTGTGGTGGGTTTCTTTGGTATTTTCCCCCTACACAGCTGTTAAATTTAATTACAGTATGGTCACTGGTACCAAGCAGTTCAGCTATGTTCACCTCTTGAACCAGATCCTGTGTTTTACCTAGGACTAAATCAAGAATTGCCTCTCCCCTTTTGGGTTTCAGGACTAGCTGCTACAAGAAGCAGTCATTAATGGGATCTAGAAATTTTATCTCTGCATCCCACCCTGGGGTGACATATTCCCAGTCAGGATGGTTGGGGATAGTTGAAATCTCTCATTATTGTTGGCTTTTCTGTTTTTGTCGCCTTTCGAATGTCCCTGAGCATTTCACAATTACCATCACCATCCCAATCAGCTGATCATCACCGTACCATATTCCCACTGCTATTCTTTTCGTACTCAAGAATTTCTATCCTTAGAGACTCCATTAGTACAGTTTGACTCATTTAAGATTTTTACTATATTTGTCTCTTTGCTGCCTTTCATATATGGTGCTTCTGCATCAGCACAACCCACTCTCTCATTCCTATATATTTTGTATCCTGGTATTAGTGTGTCACATAGACTGACTTTCTTTCACCAAGTTTCTGTGATATTTTCTATTAATATCCTCATTTAATATCAGGTGCTCAAGTTCACACATCTTAGTATTTAGACTTCAGTTCTAGGATTTGTATACAAACCCTTATAAAATGTCAGTGTTGTCTGCCTTCATGTGATATAATTGAATGGGACTCTTTCATTTGACTGTTTTTCTTCAGTTCCTACTTGTACTTTATCAACATTTATCCACTCCTTTTTACTAGGATATAGAGTATCCCCTTAATAAATCCTCCCCTAAGGGATGTGTGTCTGAACCATGTGCTCCTTTACACCTTTGATTCTGTTGGCTTTTCCCCAGCCCTTAGTTTAAGAACTCCTCTATGACCTTTTTAGCATTACATGCCAGCAATCTGGTTCGATTTTGGTTTAGGTGGAGCCCATCCTTCCTGAGTAGGCTCCTCCTTTTCCAAAAAAAGTTCCCCAGTTCCTAATAAACCTAAATCCCTCCAACACCATCATGTCATCCATGTATTGATACCCTGCAGTTCTGCCTAAGGGGCCACAAGAATGCTACCATGGAGGTCCCAGACTTTAATCTCTTATCTAATAGCCTAAATTTGGCCTCCAGGACCTCTCTCCTTAATTTTCCCAAGTCATGGCTATGTACAGGTACCACAACCGCTGGCTCCATTCCAGCACTGCACATAAACATCTTTCTAGTTGTCTCAAGAGGTCTGCAACCTTTGCAACAGCTAGGCAATTCACCATGTAGTTCCGCCAGTCATCACAAACACAACTGTCTGTATTGCTGATATTCAATCCACATTACTTACCTATCTTTCTGTTGTTCTGAGTTCCCAAAACATAAATGAAGGGGTGGACAACTTAATTTTCTTAAGTATTTAACGATCCAGGAAGCAGAAATTCCTTAGCAACTTATAAAACAGTTAAAAAAAGTTTTGCATAAAACCCCTCACTGTTGTTTTGCAAACAAATTATTTCTTCAATTTAAAGTTTATGCTTTTCACAAAATCCCAAAAAAAGTAAATATACAAAGAGGAAGAACATTTATAAAGAAAAAACAGGTAGGCCCAATTAAACATATGTTTAAAGCTAAGCTTGGACATAAGCGTTTTTGAGAACAGAGCTTTATGTTCAACTGCAGTTAAAATACACAGTTTACACTGCACTAGTTTTATTATAAACAATATGATTTCAAATATTAATTAAAAAAGAGTTCATCCTACCAGCTTTGATAGCATGGTCCCTTTCAAATGTATAGTTAAAGAGAGAAATGAAGAAATCTAGTGGTCACTATCTAACGTAGGAACTCTCCAATGCTACCGCCTGATTTTGGTGACTGAGGTTATTCGAGTGTCTATGTACGTTCCTGGCTTTTAAAGGTTACTGATTTCTAACAATCAATTCTTAGAAGGTACCCTTATAGGGTATAGGAGAGAGCAAAGAATCAGGTAACGACACTGGAGTGGAGGTGCAGTTTCAGGAAGGATAAGTTTCTACCTGGAAAGCAGCTTGAGTGCAACTAGCCACCCCCTACAACCCCTCTTGCCAACAGAAATTCTGTGCACAGCAGCTACAACATATGGTCTTCAGCATACAATATGGGCAGTAGCACTCCCAGGACAGAACACCACAGCAGCTTCAGAAAGCAACTGCCACGTACACGCTCCAGCTGTCTCTTGAAGTCCCATTTCCTCTTTCCCATATACCCCTTTTTGAATAATTTTACAATGTTATTTTTAAAAAGTTATGAAAAATGATCAGTGTGAACTGTTGTCTTACTCCTGCAACCAAATCTACACAGGTGGGCCCCCGTGCATGGACAAAGCACTCCTGAAATTAATGGGGCTTCCCACGGGTGCTGTAGTTGATACGTGCAGATCCAGCTGCCAGATCAGGACCTTAGTAGAGAAGGGTGTGGGGGGAGGCGGGGGGGGGGGGAGAAGATATATAACTAGTGTAGATTTGGAAATCAAGGGCTTGTGTTCAAGTTTGCTTAAAACTTGACATCCAAATTGAAATTTGAGGGGATGGTGGGAGAGAAAGGGGAAGGAGGAAGAGAGATGGAAAATGCAAACTAGAAGTCAATCAACAAGCCCTTTTTTTTATAATTATATAGCAACTTGAGGCCTTACCTTCTTCTAGCTGCATCCAAATAGCAACACAAGCGTAAACACTTTCAGGATAGAGGCAGCCAAGAGAATAGAGTTCACAGTAGGAAGGACAGACAGTTTGGACAAGGCACCAGGACAAATCTCGGCTCATCTGAAGTGGGCAATGGGATACTGCTCTCCATTGGGAACCATAAAGAGCTCAGTCAACCCTTTCAGGATTTGAACCAGTGGTTCTATGAAACCTAGACATTTCAAACCTGATACTTTCTCCACTAAACCAGGAAATAGAGAAGGAACACCGACCAAACTCTTACTTTGATTTTCTTCTTAAACTTTTAAATAGTTTGAAATATTCTCTCAGCTTCATGACTGACCGACCAATTAAGAGACAATTAGTTGTAACATTCCAATGCAGCATTCAGCGATTCACCAACAGGAATTCCATTAACGCTAAGGAGAGTTGCGTGGCTGATCACCACACTGAAAATGCACTAATATAAAAAAGCCACTACCTATTCCAGGTGACTGGAGTACACCCTTCCTAGTTTCATTTCCTGTTGCCTTTTGGTTCCTCTGGTCTTTTTGTTGTGCTGGTCAGTATAACCTAGGTCTATTAACTGAGTTAGATGTGCAATTAATTTACATTCCTTCAGCGTACATTATGTTACATTTCTCCCTGCTGAGTGTGGCCATTCGCTTTGCTTTGTTAGGTCCCTCTGGAGATGTGCAATTAATTTACATTCCTTCAGCGTACATTATGTTACATTTCTCCCTGCTGAGTGTGGCCATTCGCTTTGCTTTGTTAGGTCCCTCTGGAGATCCTCAATCTTCTCTTTGTTTTGACTAGCTTAAAAAATTGTATCATTTACAAAGTTTTACCACTTCACTGCTTACCCACTTCCCCACCTCCTCTAATATTATTAGTTATACAAATCCAGTCCTTGTTAGGAACATTGTTTACTCTAACCTTTTACCATATTGAAAATTGACACTCTAAATCCAGTTCATGATGATATTTTGCTTGTAATCCCTGGACTATTCAGTCCCCTTCATAGCCTCATGAGAGATTTTGTCAAAGAATTTCAGAAAGTCCAAATACAATTGTGAATAGATTTTTTCCTTTATCCACTATTTTGTTAACACACAAGTTAATTCTAGATTAATGAGTTTTATTTTACAGAACTCTTCTAGTTTGTTCAAATCAGATCTTGTTTTTCTGCGTGATTTATAATTCTATTTTAATTTAAACAGGATTACCTGGTACTGAAGTAAGGCTCACTGGTCCTTCCAAACTTTAGGATGTGCCATCTGCTGCCCATCTGCTTCTGGTGGCTTGTTGCTAATTTATCTATTTGTTCTGGCAAGTCAAACATCACAGAATGCTCCTCTAGTATTCCTACAACTGGCAGCACTAGGAACTGAAATGCCATTTCTCCACCACCACTCCCCTGATGGGAAGGGAAAATAACACTCGGACAAATCAGAAGTGGGAGAAGTGCTCCTGTTTGAGAGAATGAAAGGTCCAAGTCGTTTCAGGTAATACATCTGTCCCCAGTTACCCAACCTGTTTGATGCTTTTGTAATGTTTCCTATTTTTAAGGGTCCGTCCCCCCCTTATGTGCAGCTGTGTGAAAGTCCCATCCCCACAAAGTACAAAAGGAAGTCAACTGACCGTTCCCAAGGAAAGCAAACTGATCATAGATAAAGCATCGTCAAATACACAACAAAAATAGATTTTTTTTCATTCTTTTTAGGTTTTATTTGGGCAGAAGTAGTAACACCAAAAATAATTTAATCATTATTATGAGCCACCATAAAGAAACAGGAGCACTTGTTCTTGTGCATACTAGTCAATGTATTAAAACATACAATGAAGAAAATTTGAGAGAAAAGCATGCTTTGTGGTTGCTAACTATGCCAGGGAATTCCTTTCCCCGCTCATCTCTTTGTTACCCTCGCCATACAAACATGTTAAAGAGCAAAGCAGCACATGCCTTAACTCAAGGCAAACACTGGCTGATGCTATGCTGAACAGTAGCAAGGCCTTAATGCAAGGCAACACTAAGGGCTAGTCTACATGAGAAGTGTTGCATTGGCACTGCCTGCAGTGCTGCAGCATGTCTGGTGAAGACTTATGCCAACGGGAGAAAGCCTGTTGGCATAATAAATCCACCTCCCTGAGAGGCAGTAGCAATGTTGGTGGGTGAAGCTCTCCCCGACACAGTGCTGTCCATGCTGACACTTAAGTCGGTGTAACTTATGTTGCTCAGGGGAAGCTTATTCATACCCGAGTGATGCAAGTTACACCCAAGTTAGGGCCTAAAGGTCTCTTTAGCAGCAGGTGCTTAAAAAGAGTCTCACTTCCCAAACCCATTATTCCTTGGCATGACTCGGCGATTCACAGGACCTGTGTTGCGCCTGCTGTATGCAGGGTACCAAAAACAGGGATGCAGCACTTGCTTACTCCGGCTGATTCAGCACGGAGAAATGTTTGTTCTTCTGCAAATGTAAGAGTGAGATTGCTTGACTGAAGCCAGCGTCCTAATGACTTGCCACCTGTGCTGCTCCCTCTCAGGGCCTCAAGCTGGTCAACTTTCTCCCTCAGGAGGTATTTTGCATCGAACAGGTGCACGTTGGCCCGCGGGTACTGTCAAATGCTTGCAAAGCTCTGTACTGTTCACAGAGATGGGACATCCTCTGTAAGCCACGGGTCATACTTGACAGTCTTAAAACAAATATAGTTAACATGATGGAAGTAAGTCCATCACATCATCTCCTCCTCCTTCAGCTAGTGGCAGAGCTGACCACTCTGCACGTCAATTCCTTTAGCACATAGGTCCCCAAACTGTGAGATGTATTCCCACGGCTGCATGGAAGAATGTTAGGGGTGGGGAGAGACACAGCAGGGTCCTGGCCAACCACCCTGCACCAAGCCCTGCTCCTGGCTCCGCCCCCCACCCATGGCTCCACCTTGGCTCCTGGCCCCACCCATGGCTCCATCTTGCCTCCTGGCCACCCCCCTCAGCCCTGCTCAGCCGCCAGCTGCCATGGCCCCGCTCCCCCCATTGGCCCCTGACCATGGTGCTGCTCCCAACTACAGGGAGTGGGGGAGAGCAGACTGCTGTAAGAGTGGGTATGATCAAAAAGGTTTGGGGACCACTGCTTTAGCAGGTGCCATAATAAATACAAAGGGCTAAAATGTTTCTTTTACAAATTCCTGTTTAAGTTAGGCTTTTTCAAATAACTCAAAATAAAAACCAGACAGTATTCAAAGCAAGGACTATGGGTAAGTCATCTTCATACACTTTGTGCATTCCACATGGAAATGCTGGCCCATGCCACAACCAGAGCAGGTAGCGAGGAGCTGACAAACTGTTCAACTATCCTCTCCTTCAGCAAGAGATCTAAGGTATTTCTGAGGCTACTTTGGTAAGCACTGGATTCACTATTGGAATGCAGGATACTTTCTGAAAGCGATGTATATAAGGTGGCATGCTGCTGAATGCAACTGTTGACAGGTGGAACCCATCCCACTAGCTAAGTTGATCTCACCCAGAGCAAACCAACTTGACAGCTGCACACACGGAAAACAGACAGATGGGATTACTGGAGATGAACATCTTTCTGATGTTCAGCAGCTACTGTTGAAGTCCTCCAATCCACAGCAGTGGTGTGTTGGCTGAAATTGCTCTATTTTGAAGTAGTTTAAAAGTGTGGGGTAGATAAAATTTGTATTTGGAATGTGGAAATGTAAACTGAACCAATTAAAATAATATTTCATTTGAACTACTTATTTTAAATCCAGGCCATGGATCTAACAGGAGGATCTAGCTTTAAATGCACCAAAAAGAAAAATAACCATCCCCCAAAAACACCAACAGTACTAAATCATTTAATACAACTAAAAGAAGCAAAAGAAAGTAAAATAAAAAAGGAGTAAGTGAAACTCAGATGCAGCGAAAAAGGCTCCAGCAAATCCAAACATGGTAAGAGTGACACTTATGGGCCATAGAAAGAAATCATTCCATCCGGCTATCGCTTGTGCGTGCACATTAAATTATTCCCAACAGTTTTACAATGCAAAGAAAACCACTGGTCTTTAACGGTGTCAGAGGAGAACGTGCCAAAGTACTACTTTTGACACGCATACACCTCTCACACAACACCTCACCCACACTTCTGTAAGAATTCTTCACCCTCACCTTGGCCTTAGTCAGAGTCAGCAGTTTTTGTTGTTGGCTTCAAGCATTGCTGTTGACTGTGTCTTCTAAGCTGATGCAAAAACTTGTCCTCCTTATAGGGCTTCCAGATTTTTCTGGGTTTTCCCTGGGGTCTTTGTTCTGTAATTACCAGACAGCATACACTCTGGAGCAACATATCCCAACTTTAAGTAACACTAACATAGAAAATTGCAGACACAACATCAGAAGCATCGGTAGTACTGGAAAGAGACAATATGAAGGAAAAGGTATATTAAGTTTAATCATATTTAGGAAAATCTTGCAAAATCTTGGTATTTCATTGCATTGTTGCTTCTTTAAACATTTATACTCTTCCCCGTTGCTATAGAACTGCTTGCAATTTATGCATCATGTAATGCATTTTCCTCATTCTTCCACTTTATATTTGTGCATTTATTTTAATTATAAAATCAAGGTGAATCCTATATATGCATAGTATGAAATTCTGGAGACATTTTGATGCTAGTAAAGGTTGCTATACAAGTACAAATTTTAAGGCACTTTGCAAACTCTTAATTTGCCAAAAAGGTGCATTGCCAAGTTTGTCTGAACAAAGCACTATCATTTTCAGGCTCCAAAGGAATAGGTTTGCAAATTTAGGCCCTGATTCGGCAAACACTTGACACAGACTCAAGTGGATCTTATATCTGTTCTGCAAAGCACTTAAGTACATTCTTAAATTCTCTGCTGGATCAGGGCCAGAAAAAGAACGCGTGGTGTACCAGAGACCACCATTTCAAGTTAAGAAAGGCCCTTCTGAAAGTGGAATCTGTGCTGGCGCAGCACTGCCCCAACCTGGTGCTCAGTACCGAAAGGGAGCAGGATGACTCCAACTCTGGTCTCAGGGCTGCCTCCATTAACAAGGTCTTCAGACGGATATCTTGGTCCTTTTGAGTTCTTGGTCTGAACACCTTGCAGATGCAGCATTTGTCCCTTCAATGAGACTTCCCAATGCAGTTTAAAGTGTTCATGGGGACTGCTAATCAGGAAGGCCTTCCCACAGGATTTACAAGGGTTCAAGTGTGGAGATCAGAGCATACCCTGATGCCAGATGGAGGTCCCTAACTACAAACAGTAACTAACAACTATCTAAACAAGTACTTATAAAAGCAAAGGGCTACAGCTAAGGAGGCACTCCCTGAAGCAAGCAAGAACACAGTTCCAGGAACCATCAGTGGCAGAAAGAAGGAACTGAGACGGCATAGGGCCAGCAGCGCCTCATATACCGCGCCATGCGCACAGGACTCCAGGGGGTGCCGAAGCCAGCTCTACGGGATCTGCTAAAGGGAAAAGCTTTCCGGTAACTGTTCACGGGGCACACATGCACCTACAATGGAATGGACACGAGCAACACATCTCGAAGAACAGTAACAA
The DNA here is from genome assembly GCA_007922155.1 of Mesoclemmys tuberculata. NCBI lineage: Eukaryota > Metazoa > Chordata > Testudines > Chelidae > Mesoclemmys > Mesoclemmys tuberculata. The sequence continues at coordinate 36,820,070 of ML675649.1, read as the reverse complement.
GGTAAGTTACTGACTTTTACTATTTTTTGGCTCCACAGCCTAGTACAAATATTTCAGTCTCTACTGAACCTGGAAACCTTTTTGATTTTGAAAATATCTGAGTAAAATATAATTTCCTATTTTAATTTCTGGCTGACATTTTTACTTGCTTCAATTTGTCTTGGATATCTGTTTTAATATGGTATCTTATGTTATATTGTACTTGTGCAAATGTGAACAAATCACTACTTTCTCTACCTAATTATAGAACATTTTTATACATCTGACTAAAAAGGCCTGTGATTAACAACTAAAGAACCTGTCAAAATTTTTATCATCCATCCAGCTGCTGTTCAGCAACCTATGTGAAATTAGTTGGTAGGCAGTCCACAAGGCAAAAACCATCACCATAATTGGCACTTTGGTTTGTCACTTTCAAGAAAGATATCAAAGTAGGCCAAATTATCCTCAGACCTATGAAAGTCCCTGACAGAATGGGGCAATCTGGGGAATCCCATACTGCTGCTATATGGACTGCACCAACTCTGGGTAAGTTAAAAATTGTGAAGACCAAATTTATTTATTAAAATAAAAGCTCGATTTACTTTAAAAGAAAGCACTGAGCTCAGCCTAGCATACTTGACCCCCAAACCCACACTTTCAAGCAGGTTAACCAAGTTGCACATTTTAAAAAATAAATGTAAGATGGGCTTGTTAGTTTCTGTGGCTTCTGAAAATATTTATTAATTCCCCCTGATACAATGGGTTTCTTTTGAAGAGCAATATGATTTCAGAGTTCCCTTGTATAGTACTTTTGTATAGTAAACCAATACACTCTGCATTGTGGTCACTGCAGAAATACTCTTCCCTTTAAGACAGTGGTTCTCAACCTTTCTAATGCCGTGACCCCGCAATACAGTTCCTCATATTGCGGTGACCCCAAACCAAAAAATAATTTTGGTGGCTACTTCAAAACTGTAATTTTGCTACAGTTATGATTCGGAATGTAAATACCTGACGACGTCAGCAAGCGCCGGACACACGTAATGCGCTGCTATGGACTGTGGAGCGTTCCCCCCGCTTCCCCCGCCCCTTAGGCCCCGGATGGATGATGCAATCACGTCTGCGCATGCGCGCAGGCATTCAGTTTGGAACGCGCATCCATAACGGTGTGCGTTCCAGCTGAATAGCGCTGCTACAGATGGTAGCGCGACTTCTCAGCGGCTAAAGCCATCGGAAATATGTATTTTCCGATGGCTTTAGGCGACCCCTGTGTTTTGGTCGTTCGACCCCCGCCGGGGTCACAACCCACAGGTTGAGAACCGCTGCTTTAAGACTATGAGAAACCTTGTAATTCTACTCCTTTCAATTAACCTTTTGTAGAACACCTCTATTATTAAGGCTTAGAAATTGCATGACGTCATGGTAATTTGAAAAATAGAAACAATTCGGAAAACCTGAGCCTAATTCCGTTTTTTCTGTGATATGCCCCAAAGTTAGGTTTTATAAAAAAAGCTTTTAATCAAATTTAAAGCCAACAAAACTGTTCACTGGAGACTAATTTTTAAAAGCAGCATTCCCAACTCAAACACAGCAGCATGTACAAGAGCACAAGAATGCAAAAATGAAGTTTGTTAGAAACTGATTAAAAACAAACATGAAATTTATTATTTTCATGATCTAAGCTAAAGTTCAAAACAAATAGAAAAAACCATACAGGAAAAGTAAGTTATTAAAACGATGACTTCAAGCTAATCTACAGCATTACTAACTCCACAAAAGAAGGTTTGTCTAACAGGAATTAAACATGACAGTTTCAGGAGGTAAAACTGGAATTCTGGTTTCCTAACCTGCTCACTACAAGGCTGTAGAGGGGTTAGAGAAGAGGTAATGATAAAACCAACGAGAGTTCTATAGCACTTCAAAGACTAACAAATTTGTTTTTTGCAGGCATAAGCTTTTGTGGGCTTTAACCCACTTCGAGCTTATGCCAGCAAAAAATAAATTTGTTAGTCTTTGAAGTGCTATAGAACTCTCGTTGGTTTTGCTGTACACAGATTAACACGGCTACCCCTCTGGAACATTTCACCATGGGAGGTTATGATAGTCTATTTGACATTTAACAAAACAAGCAAGAGAACATCACCTACAGGTGTTTTTGAACACTAGCACCCATTAATTCACATTCAAACATACTGAAGTCAAATGGGGTGCTTCCCCCACTACTCACTTTGTCCGGAGTCCCAGAACTGCTAAACCAACATTTTCAGCATTGAAAAGATGAATGTTCCATTTTGAACATCAAGTTTATTATTCAGAGAAGTTGGCAAAGATTTAATTTTATGTGCTTTGGTACAGTAAGCTATTAGTAGCTTGTATAATCTTCATCCATTTGAAAAAAATAAATAGTTTACTTATATTAGTTGCAACTGGAATATTGCTACCCACAGCTGTAAGAAGTCAAAAAAAAAGCAACTAAAAATATATCTATTTTATTTACCAGTTTTCTAAAAAGCAAAGAGTCATAAAAATTAGTCAAGTGATAAACCAAAATATATTGCACTGTGTACAGAAAACATTTGTAACTTGACATTTTGTCAACAATCATATTACAACACATTGGGAAAAATTACAGCTTATCTAAAAATGGAGATTTGTAATTTTAAAGTCACGGAAAAGTATTTTAATACCACCCTGTAAAAAAAAAAACACACTAAAGGATGCAAAGTTCTGTAAATACATCCACAAAATGCTCTAAATACACCCTTTCCCTCCGCTTCACTGTTACAGTTACAAGACGTTTATTAAAAATTAACCAGAAAAGCATGCTAATGGTGAAGAAACATACAAGTGGTTGAGAAGTCCCTGAAAGTCATTTGTACACTTACAATGCACTCTTAAAGCTTTATTTCTCAAACACTCTGGTCCAATTAAAATAATATACATTTTTACTTGTAATAGAATATGCAATATGCTGGTATGTCTGCCCTGCTTAATTTATACACAAAATATCTAGTACAGTAGAACCTCAGAGTTACAAACTGACCGGTCAACCACACACCTCGTTTGGAACTGAAGTATGCAATCAGGCAGCAGCAGAAACAAAAAAGGCAAATACAGTAGAGTATTGTATTAAATGTAAACTATTAAAAATAAAGAGAAAAGAGCATTTTTCTTCCATAGTCAAGTTTCAAAACTGTATTTTCAATGTGCAATTGTAAACTTTTGAAAGAACCACCAAAACGTTTTGCTCAGAGTTATGAACAACCTGTATTTCTCAGATGTTCATAATTCAGAGGTTCTACTGTACACTGGACTTTCTAAACACCGAAAAAATGAAATTGGGTTTCACACGAGTTAATATTTACACGGATTTAAGTTTGATCTTGTTTCACTATTAAAAACAATGGGTATATGACATCTTGCTGGTCAATGTTTTATACAACATTAAAGTGAATTGGTCACTGTTAAGTTGTGGTTCTATGAGTTTAAGTTCCCCCTTTCAAGCTGTTTAATTACAACACTGTACTACAATGCAGAGTGTTTTCTGTGGTATCACTGCACAAAGTTCTCTCTGGAGGTTTCCCTCCCTCCTGCTTCATGGCATTCCCCCCCCCCCGATGGAAAACACCAGAAATGCAATTGTATTAACTGGAAACACACTAAGTGAAGATGCATTAAAACTAATGTTTTCGCTTGACTGCAGCTGAATCTCTTCATACAGCCTCCTGCCCCCCGCCCATCCCCGGACTCAGTGCTGCCATCTAGCAGTATTCTAACTACGCTTAACTGTTCTTTAATCTCAACATTTATGGGCAAATCCACCCTTTTTTGGTCTTCTCCTCATTGTCAAGCAGTAAAAAAGAACAGCTCCTGCACTTAATGTGCAAATATCCAGGTCAATACAATTGGAGAGGCACTACAAGTAAACTTGTAATAGCAAAGCCACTTAGCTTAAGATCACTTAGCATTCCAAATATAATGAAACGAGAACTGTTCTAAAAATCTCTTCCATGTATAACTATCTTGATGTCAAAGGAGAATTTGCTAATCCTCTGAACACCTGCATGTTTAATATTTATTTAGCCAGAACTGAAAAAGTCTGGTGGCCCACTTTATGAATAAACAAACTAGAAAGGGTACACAAATTTATACCAAGCTTTAACAAACAGGCAGTGGACAGGCAGTGTTCTTTTCTGCAGTTCAAGTTTTTGTACATATACTAGATATAAATTCTCAGAAATAGTATTTCAGCGTAATGAATAGTTCACAATGTTTCAATGGTTATTAAAATAAAATGTTACAAAGTTCATGGCACTCCTTTATGTTCTCTTATACATTCACAGTTTTAATCTATGACCTAAACATTTTATGAACATGTATTTGGATGTTAGTAACAAGCCATTAAAATATTTCCAGTATCTAACTAACATGAATGAGAACAAAGAAGATGGGATCCACTAATTGGAGGAAAGATGGGAATTGTGCAAAATACTTGCAGAGCATCAAAATTTTTCTTCAATATGTTGCAGTATTTCAATAGTTAACATTTTTGAATCACTTAACTCAATTAATGCTGAATCATTACTAACAGAAATTTGAAACAAACAATTAAACTAGGGTATTTTGCAGCATTCAGTAATCTGATTACCAAATCTACAGGCTTTTATGAAAGCTTTTACAATTTATAGAAAAGCTTTAGGCATTTCAGTGTGGAAGTTTAATCTTTCTTTCTTTAAATAAAGATTTTTGTTTCTAAAACTGCATCATCTTCAACAGAGTACTAGAGAGAGAAACGATTGACCCCGTTCAAAGATTCATTCACAAATGAGCTTTTTCTAGAACAAAAAATTCATTTGTTTTATAAACCAGATTCATTTCACTAGAAACAAGTTTTGAAATTTTAGACATGCTGATGCATCATTGTAATTTAAAGCAGCTGCGTTTTTTAAACAGTGCCAAATATTAGGTTTGTTCTTCACTGACTTGACTCAGGATAGCCAAGTTGTTTTCTTCACTAGCTTCAATCATTTCATTCAGCTCCATGTCATGGATTTCCTCGTCATGTGTTGTATAAAAGCTGCTTCGTGTGTTGTCCTCACAGTAAATACACTCCTTAAAAAAAAAAAAATTTGAGGCTCTATCACTAAGTAAATCAATACTAAAAAATTAGATCAACATAGCAGTGGCGCATAAGGGTGTGAAAAATTAGTTAAGAGGACCTAAACCCCCTGATATAGATGCAGCTAGGTCAATGGAAGAATTATTTTGTGTATGCGAATGTTCTATATGATGGAATCTTTGACAGTCCATTTGTGGTCACTTGTGAATTGTCTGTTGACGAAGTGGTGGTCTAAAAACACATTCTCCAAACTTGCCAGATACTAGCATGATATGCTGCTAAATGCATTAGTTTCAGAGGCAGACAACTTCTTGGCAAAAAGGGGATGGATTCCTGTCTGATATAAAACATTGCTGTTGTGTTGTCTGGATTACCTTTTATTGGACCAACTTCTGTCAAAGAGAGACAAGTTTGTGTGCCTCCCGTCCCGAAGCAAAGCTCTGTGTAACTCAAATTGGTCTCTTTCACTGACAGACCTTGGTCCAACAAAAGATCTCACCCATCTTGTCTCTTTAATATCCTGGAACCAACATGTCAATGACGCTCTCACACATTTACATGAAAGGGTGTCTCTTCAGGAGCAAGAGGCCTTAGGTCTGAAGGTGAACTCCCACATAAAACATGGATATCTGCATAACCAGCATCTTACTAGGTAGCATCTGAGAAAAGGGCACTCCTTTGCATACCATTTGTGGCTCCTTCCACCAATTCAATGAGAAGACATCTGAGAATTTGTACTTATGTCTGTGATGTCAGCTGGGTAGACATCGATTTTAACCATCTCTGCATTCAGCACAGGTTATGTCTGGTATACTTTGTTATATGTGCAGGAACCAACGTGACCAAGAAGCCTGAGGTAGACTCTTACTGATGTTTGGGGGTGAGCCTGCAGCTGGTAGACAAGTTCCTCTAGAGGGCTGATTGTGTCTCAAGGTAGATAAGCCCTTGCTGTTGGGAATCTAGTACTGCCTCTATGAACTTAGTTTTCTGGGTTGGCAGACAGGACTTCCACTTGTTGATCCTGAGGCCCTTGTTGATCTCTGGTTGGAGTAACTGAGGCCTGGACAGGTTTTTTGTTTCCTTTTTGAGGTGCTTGCACGTATATTCCCAAAGATCACCAGTGCTCATGAGTCTTTCAAGCATGCTGAGCGTCTGTTTTGATGTTAAAAAGGTCACAGCCTTCAAATGGGAGATCCTTAATGGTTATATGGACCTCTTCTGGTTCCCCTGAAGACTGCAGCCACAAAGCCCTGCACATGGTGAATGATGTGGCCATCGACTCATAGACTCATAGGTCAGAAGGGACCAATATGATCATCTAGT
>ML675649.1:36798114-36808646 GCA_007922155.1 Mesoclemmys tuberculata | reverse complement strand
ATTCCTCGGATCATCCTAGTAGCCCGTCTCTGAACCTGTTCCAGTTCCATCTTTCTGGATCCTTGTCTCTGTGCTGCTTTGGTGGTCTTTGCTGTCTGGATCTCTCATGGTCTGCAGCTACAAAGGACACTGGTAACAAGACTGATAAGGTAAAGGGCTGGGGGCTACAGAGTGGGTATATGGAAAATGGTCTGTGGGGGTAATAATAGGTCCTAAACTCAGTCTGACCAGTAGGGGTCATATGAATAAGATAATGGCAAATGGGCAGGGGATGCCTTCCTGCTGTGCTCCAAAGCAGAGGAAGTGAAAAAGTAATCTTCTAGAAGTGATGCTATTTTAACAGAGGGTCTCGGTACAAGCTATGGACTCTGTTCTTGCCTGCACTGAGGAAATGCTTGGTATCATAATGGTAATTATTGGGCACGATAATAATTAGTGGCTGGTAATGCAGAAGGCACTCTTGCCACTGAAGACAGTGGTGACTGAGGCTTAGTCTACACTTACCTGGGCAATTTGGCAGCAGTCGAAGGGACTTACGCAAAGAACTTGCATAACTCCCATCGACTTCTGTGCTTCTCTTCTGTGCGCCATCTTCATTGCACCACGCCGACAGGCTCCGTGTTCCCATCAACGCAGCACTACGCCACTTGAGGAGGAGGTTTTAGTATGCTGACATCTGGATCGACTGAGCGGTCAGCGAAGACCCGTCAGTTGATCCAGAAAAGTTGATCTGATGGTGGCAACTTTGCCAGTGTCCATGTAGACATAGTACCAAGTGACCTAACAGTGATTGCTCTGCCTAAGGCTAATAGCTTTGGGTGCTGCGAAAATCTGTGCTGAGAACAGCTGTACTTTGGTTACCTGCGTAGAGTCATGGGTGCTTCAGCTACTGGCACTTGGTACACGTGTCAGTTCTGAAAGGCTGGTAGTGGTGAAGTACACCGCTCTACTTAAGATGGTACCACTGCAGCCACCAGCTGGGAAGTGTCAGAGCGTCATGTGAACTATTCTTTGAAGAAGCAGGTTGAGGTCATCTCTGCCTCTTTCTACTACATCCCATTGAAAGTTTATTCTCTCTAGAGAAGTGGTGTTCTCTTACCCTTCTCAGTGGACTCAGCTGTTTTCCTGGTTTATCTGAGACCTTCTCAAAGCAATGAGCCTTGAGGCTCATAGCTGATCCAAAGCTCACAGCAGCACTCTGAGATGAAGGTCTGACTGGGTCTTCTCTCACTTCATCTGAAAAGGCCCTAATCAATCACTCTAGGACTAATGAATTAAGGCTGTCTCTCTTACCTTGTGTGTTCTTTTAAAGGAAAAAAAAGAGCAGATCGTACATATACAGAGGATGTGTCCCTGAGTAAAAAAAGGCACCCTGAATTTCCATCGTTCATCAGGATAGCTGTATTACAAGAGGGACAAGTTTTGAAAATCAGAGACTTTAGTTCATAAGGACTTGAACCCAATATCATGTAAATCACTAACTCTACTCTTTTGACGGGGAGCAAGGAAGAGGTCATAGTCAACAGGCATTAACAAATACCTGTATTACCTATACTAAACACCAAAGAAAAAAAAATGCTTTGGAGTCACAGTGCACAGAAGAAGCAGATACTGCTAAGGGTTCCATCTTGCAACTACCAGGGATAGGAAAGAACTGAGGGAGAGTTGTTCCCTCTCTGCACTTTGGTAGGGGGTGTTGGCATAGACCCAATAGACACTGCTGGACCAGAAAAATCACCTAAATCTTACAGGGTGCATGTGCACCCAGAAGCAGAAACGTGGACAATCACCTGAAGAACACATACTGTTACTCAGCAAAGACCATGCATACATCATAGTTGAACTATTTTATTCAGACAGTTCTGAAAAGTGCACAAAACATGTCATGGTTGACTCGCTCTGGTAATGCTCATAACAGACAGGCTGAAACTTCAACTGGTGAAAAATGCAGCTGCCAATTCAGCAGTATTTCATGCACAGTGTGCATTACATGTGCACCTCAGAGATCACATCGGCTTCCAATTTATTTCCAGTTGCAATTCAAGGTTTAAGTTACTCTGTAAAACCATAGTAGTTGAGTTCCTATGTCATTAAGGATGCCTGACAATGGAGATCTGCTGGAGTGCTCATGCAGACAATCCCCAGATAGATTATAGATCTAGTGGGGGGAAAAAAAAATCACTCAGCAGGCTCTTGAAGCTAAAATTTCACTTGTCTATTCACTCAGGCTTTTTCAGAAGGTGGGGCAAATGGAGGCTTCAGTCTTTTGTAGAATGAGATCATAATTTTATTGACTGCTCTTTAAATATTGTTCATGCACCCAGAGATTCTGAAAGGTTTGCACTGTATAAATTAAAAAATTATGTTAATTATCCTGTCTGGAAACACCACGTAACATGAATGCATGGCTTCCCACAGTAATAAAAAGTCATGTTATATTATTACTTATTTGTATTACAGTAGCACCATGCGGCCCAGGTCACGGACCAGGATCCCATGATGTTAGGCCCTATGCAAGCAGAAACACACAGAATTACAGCATAAGTCATTCTTGGCTACTTCTGTGATAGATTTCTAATAGTTATGCAAGCAGTTTCAGAAATCAAGGAAGTTTCCTTTACTGCACCTGCTCCTTTGCTAATTTGACTCCTCTATTGGAAAGAAAACTTACCATAAGTTAAACTCCAAACTGTTGCACTAAAATTTTGAATTAAACCTGTCTCTCAATATAGTTGATCAAATTTTCAGCATAACTGAACTAGAAAAAATGAGTCTCGCAACAGCAAAAGAAGACTTACATACTAGAAAGTAGTATTAATCCATTTAAACTTACTGAGTAAGCAACTGCTTTTGGAAGTCCACCCTTCTGGATCCATGGATGAACTTCAATAAGCTCTCTCTTTTGTTGTTCTGTAAATTTTGGCTGAAATGTCTGCATTTGCTTTAGTTTCTGTTTGTCCTCTTTTAAAACCATTTCCACAGCTCTAAAATAAAATTATTTAGAAACTGAACTTCACATTTTAAGGACTTAAAGTCTCTTTTATTTGGCTTGCATACACAAACATCTGTGGAATACTAACATTTTAAACCTTTGTTTCCCCCAGAATCTATGTTAAGCTTACAACCAACTGTAAGTTTGAAAGGTGTCATGATTGTGCCTGCGTCTTCCCAAATGTGCATACAGACCATTCCTGTGCCTTTGCTGCTGGCTTGCTGCTTTTCTGACCTGCAGCAGTGAAAACAGACTATCAGGTTTCAGGGTTACCATTGGGCAATCAGCTGGCAGCATTTGTGAAACTGACAAGAATGTTGACAGTTGCACTCTGCTGCTACTAAAGAAAGTTCTGAGCAAGGGCAGATATAGGCACTACAGGTGTTCACTGAAGAGAACTCTAAATAGACTGGATGTCTGATGCAGGTTAGAACAGAAAAAAGGAGACCTATCCCTCTACAACAGGCAGCAGCAGCCAGGCCATTCTGGAATTATAAGGGACAGTGAGACAGAAGACATTCCTCCTTTCCAGGAGCCACAGGGAGTTTTTAAATGTGAACATTTACTAGTCACAGGCTGATATGGAAGATGAAATTCCAAAGTGGGGTCAAAGGATAGCACCCTGGTAAGAATCCCAGTATCCCCTTTTCTGCCAGCAGGAACAGGAATAAATTGGGTGTTGCACTTCCACTGTTCCCACTATCTTTCATATTAGCCCTTATGCTGGTGGGTTTACTAGTTACATTGCTCAGGGCTATGAAAAATTTCATGTCATGTGCAATGTAGTTAGGTTGACCTAACCCTCACTATAGACACAGCCAGGTTGACCAAAGATTTGTTCCTTCAACTTAGCTACCACTTCTTGAGGGAGTGTATTTACTACAGTGACAGAAAATCCCCTTCTGTTGCTATACTGTCTATACTACAGTCACGCAGCTGTGCCACTCTAGCATTTGAAGTGTAGACATACACTAAATCTACATATCTATATCACATTAATAGAGAGCACTCAAATTAATAACCACCTGAGGCTTTAAAAATCTAGACGTCAAAGCTCAACCTGCTTTTCACTCTGCATAGGAGGTAACAGGATTCTCATATACCTACCTTAACCAAACTGCAGTTACGGAAAGAGAGAGAACCCAAATCAAATGTTTTAATTTACGGTTTTACTCACTGCTTCTGAGTCCTTATCCTTTGTGAAGTGCACAGAGTGAGGCTTTGAGGAGCAGGGAACGTGTGTGTTTGTAGGGTGCGGAAAGGATTAAGACAGGAAACAACCATTTGAGTGTGGATGTTTTAAGTGAAATAGCCAGAGTACAGTGGTTTGCATACTACAATAACCACACTGATCGATGCATTCCAACTGATAGGGGTCTAACTAGTCAGAATAAAAGGATTTGTAAGTATGCAACTGTCAAGTTAGTAGCTGTACAGCATCCTCCGCTAACAGTGCAGTTCAGTAGGGTTTCTCTCTTCGTTTCTATATCAAATACATCCATCTTTCTAATCTTTTAGGCTACTAAATAGAAGGCACAATAAAAAGGGAGCAAGCCTGAAAAGCAGAACATAACTGCTTAATCGATTCAGGATCAGATTATCTTTACTGAAATAGCAGTTCCTCTTTCTCGACCTTTGCTGCTCTGCAACTCAGAGGGAAAAACAGTTCTTATAGTTACCGGGATGGTAGCTGGTAAGTCATCATAACAGCATCATCTGCATTAGCCATTAGTAACCAGATAGGATCCTGAAGGACATATTTAATTAAATGTTCACGGTCTTCCATTTCAGTGTTCTTTTTTGTATTATGATTATTTTCTGACGAATCGATGCTTCCAAAGTATTTGCTGGTATGACTTGTCTCACTACTGCCTTTAAAAATAAAAAATGGCTTATTATAAAGGTCAAATGTTCCATTTTAATACATAGTTTAAACCATGCTTTGTTCCATAACAGGAGAACCCTTTTAGCCAATCAAAACGCCTGGTGAAACTGTGCAAAAGAGAACACCCTTAAAAGTCTCCGAGTACGATGTCTGTTACTTTCTTACATCCTAAAAAGGGAAATTTCCCAAAAATAGCAGTAGCTGCAAAACATGGAGTAGAAAGTCTGGAATTAAAAAAAAAGGAAATAGAATACATATTCATCATCCTGTGGGCTATGACCCCAGAAAAGACTGCAGCTAAAAAAGGAACCCTATCATACTATCTGTAGACAAAATCCAGTTCAAAACAGGACTGAATATTTTAATAGGGAGAATCTGAACACAGGACAATGTTCCCAAAAGTGTGTGGGGTTATTTTTTTTGTTTTGTTTTGTTTTGTTTAAAGATTTGAACCTTTAGTTTTGATTAAAGAAATACATCTCTCAATTTAAAACTAGTTCTTTTAAATAGAAAAAAATGCATTTATTAATTGGTCACAATTGTCTCAATTATCTTAATGGGCCTCACAGCCCCTCTACAACTAAGATAGCATAAGCTAGTTGTTCCAAATGCAGCTCAAAGAAAAAAATTAAACAGAAATCAAGGTTTTCAAACTATTAGAGCAGCCCAAGACAAATAAAACATGAAATTTTAAAGTATCACATATGATTATGACTATGAACTTTGTGAACAAGATTAAGAATAGGATTTTTCTGTAAAGCACTTGAGGTCAAAGTGATATCTGTAATAGCTCACAGCCCCCCCCAATGTTTCACAAGCCATGATTACATTCAACCAGTAAATGTCACCTGTTCTGCTCCCTGCCATGCCATAGCCATTGGACCCAGATCCTAATGACTCAGCAGCTGCTGATACACCACTTCCAGATGAAGCTGAGCCAGTGCCGGAACATGCATCCTCTTGAAGTAAAATATCAAGTAACTCACTGGACACAGAAAGAACATCGCTATTTAGAGCTTCCATTGGAGAATCAATCTGGGAGAGAGGAAGGTGGAAGTGAAATCAAGACCACTTAATTCACTAAACATTTATGTTGAATACATGGGACAAACTTCAGTTCTTTTTCTAAAAAAGTAGTTAGCGGTATGACCCCTTAGAGTGCACTAGTTATATACCAGTATAAAGATGCTTCTACTAATATAGCTTCTTCCCCTAGGGAACTGTGTGTAGACAAGCCTGCTACCTTTTCCCTCCTACCCAGCATGAACAGCAATGGTGATAGCTGCTGTAGAAATGTCTATTAAGTTAAGTTATGATAGGGAGAATTCTTAGTCTTCTTTCTGTCCTGGTAGTACCTAGATGCTGCAGATGAAGACTCAGATGGCTCCAGCACAGTGAAGTACATTAATACTGTTCCTCTGACAGATTATTTCCTTACACTGAAGAGAAATATTTAAGCTTTAACTTGTTTCAAAAAAGCATATGTAGTTGAATTCTAAATGAGTTACTTGACTAAAATACTGCCTGACAACTTACTAATCCACTTCCTACCTCTTTAATTAGCGCATGTCAGATTGGCTGTGTTGTACAGCTGTCCCTTTTCTCTTATGAGAAGGTGCATTTACGTTTTATGTAAAGAACTGTTACCTACCCTGCTGAAATTATGGCTCCTCACAACGTTGTGGATAGTATGGAACCCACCATAGATTCACACGCACCCTATGTGCACAAGGCCGGAAGCACACAATCAATGTGTGCTGGGGCTGCACAAGCACTCTGCCTCCTTGTGTACCAGCACAAGATCATAAAAGAACAAAGTGGCCACAGTCCTCTCTCAGTTCCCAGTACTGCTGAGGAGTGCTAAAAGTGGCAACGGAACAAGTCGCGGGATACATCTAAAAAAGCCTGTCACTGTAAGGTAAGTAACCGTTCTGAGTGTGACAATGTGACACTCCACTCAAGGTGGCCAGGAAGCAGTATCTGCTGGCAGCAGTACCTGGTAGTAGGAGGGAGTTTTGTCTATATCAGTCAGAGACTGAATTACTGCTCCTCTGAAGTTGGCATCTGCCCTGGCAAGCACATCCAGTGCATAACGCTTGACAAAAGTTAATGGGCTGCTCCACATATCTGCCTTTCAGATCTCAGGGACTGGCATGCTCCTGGCAACAGGAAGCTCTTGCCTGTGCCCTGGCAGAGTGTGCCTTAATCTCTGGAGGAAAAGGCTTGCTTGCCAACTGAGAGCAGGTAGAAATACATTGTGTTCATTGACAATTCTAGCCTTGACCTTTCAACACACTGGATATGGCCACGCAGAGGAGGGGGGAGAGTCTGAAAGGCTTAGTCCTGTTGAGGTAATAGAACATGGTCCTGCAAACATCGAAGGTATGAAGCTTTTCTCCCAGCAAATAATGTAATTTCAGGAAGAAAATCAGTAAGGTCAGAACTCCACCTGAACCAGACAGACCATTTTAGGTAGGAACTGAGGATGCAGTCTCACCACCATTGTGTCCCTGTCCACAGATGCATTCAGTCATAAATACACTTTCCATGCCGATATGACAGCCACAAGACAACAGTGAGGTGGTATAACAAGCACTCTGATAATACCATTATCGGATGTTCCACAAGTTGCTGGAGGACAACGTGGAAGTCGCATAGGGGGTGTGTGTGTTGGGTCTCTAACTGGAGGCAGATATGAAGGCGGCCCTTGAGGAACCCTTGACACTGTTGAGTCAGAGAAGATTAAAAGTGATCATCAGAGCATGTCACACTGATGACATGGCCAGGTGCACTGAGAGCTAAATGCAAATCCTGACTGTTTTAGGAACAGTTTGGCATCAGGACCTGTGCTGGATTTACATTATTTTGGGCTGTCCCTATGGAAAAAAATCTTTTCCACTTTGAGGAAGCAGTCCTCCTCTTAGAGGCCTTTTGGCTTTGTAAAGCAATCTCCTGAACCTACAGGGAGAAGTCTGTCAGTCCTACTCATCCAACCAACATCTAAGTAGTTACATAGAATGACTGCGGGTCAGAGTCAAGTATTTGACCCTGGTTCTGAGATGTTATGTCTGGACATGTGGGTACGCATTCTGGGAGGCTGGCTGAACAACTGCATGAGATCCAATAACTAAAGCTGCCTTAGCCAGGAGGGCTACAGGACTGTAGGCTTGTCCCATCTTATCTTGGATATTATCCTGGGAATCAGTAAGAAAACATAGGCGTTCTCAAGATCAAATGAAGAAACGCTTCTAGAGGGGCACTTGGGTTCACACTCCTGCTGGAACAGAAGTCCCCACACTTGACATTGTCCACTGTAACAAAGAAGTCTACAGTAGGAGGTCTCACTGGTGGAATGTGAAGTCTAGAATGGATTTCTGCAGTGACCTCTCAAGACTAGTCATGTTCCAGCTTAAAGTCTGCCAGGTCATTGCTGACTCCCAGAAGATTTACAGCTACCAAGACTGCCCCATGGTAATGATGCCATTCCCAGAACTTAATGCTTGCAAACAGAGAGGGGATGATTGAGGGCCTCCTTGTTGGTTTATATAGTGCATTGCCAATGGGCTATCCATCAGCACCTGCATCACAGAGTTCTGAGGAGCAGGCAGGAAAGCTATATAGGCTAGCTTGACCGCCCTTCATTCCAAGAAATTCACAGAGCTTCAGATGATTCTGTGACCATGAGCCTAGCATCTGAAGGTGTTTCTATTGGGTGCTCCAGTCTGTTTCTGGTATCTGTAATTAGCAAAATCACTGCAAATGAACTGAAAGAGCACTCTCGTGTTCAGTGGGTCTAGCCACCATCTGAGGTCCTGCAGGTCTTGAAACAGAACTGTAAACTCATCTGGTCATATGATGCTTGAATAGGTAGTAGATGGTCCTTGACCACAGTTGTGGAGGCCACAGATGAAGCTTCAACACATGTGAAGGTATCACACATGTGCATTCAGTCATGTGGCCTAAAAGCTCAGGGCATGTATGTGGTGTTGTCAATTTGTCAACAAGTCAGGAACTAATCATCTAAAGGTACCAGAATCTGTCCTCCAGCAGATACCCCACTGGGATCTGGAGTTGATTAGTACTCTTATGAACATTATCAGTAGCAAAGGACAATTTCTTGTAGTTCACCAGCAGTCCCAAATGGGAAAAAAGGGGAAGAAGGTGATCCAAGGCTGATTCAATCTTTTCCTGGGACCTGCCTCTGATCATCCAATTGCCTAGATGTGGATTCTGTGCCATCCTTATAGCCAGGCAACTGGTGAACACTGAACTGTAGGTATGTCCAGTGGGCCAGATGGATGGAAATGTGGAAGGATCCTGCAAGTTGAGAGCCATGAAACAGTCTTGAGATTGGAGCAATGGATGCAAGAGTTACCACCCTGAAGCTAAGACAGCATATATATTTGTTGAGTCTCCTCAAGTCCAGGACAGGACGATGACCCCCTTTTTTCTTCAGAAGTACCAAGAGTTTAAAGCCTCTTCCCATGTTCCTGAGGAACTTCTTCTACAGCTTCTAAATGAGGCCACTTCTGCTTCCAATAGTTTCCTGTGAGAAGGATTCACAGAGGGATGGGGAAGAAGGTTACGTTCTGTGGACTGGTTCTGGTGCATCATCTGAACACCTCATCGATTCTAAGGCTGTCAATGTGGCAGAGGATGGAGTCAAAGTCGAGAAAGCTGTTATTCCCTTACTGTATCTCAGATGCTTCTCTGCATGGCATTTTGTTTATCTAGTGTCAGAATGCATATGCTGTCTCTTCAGATATGCAAGCTGAATGAGGGAAGCCTTTCAACGGGGTGGAGAAGCACAATGTCACCTTAACATCTTTCAGCAACACTAGGATACTGTCAATCCTCTCAATGAACAATTCTGAGTCTTCAAAGGGCAAGTCCTGAGTGATAGCTTGTAATTTCATGAGAGGTATTTGAAGGTTGGAGCTAAGGTCTTGCAGATCGGACAACAAGAGTCAGTCTTACCACCACTGGTGGTAAAAGGGAACCAAGGGAAGGTAGAGGCCATGCCACCCTTTAAGCCCTCGTACAGCAGCATGAGGCAGCACAGGGTACATGTGCAGTTATGGACATGGCTAGTCAAAAAAATCCAGTCTTGCAGACATGAGGCACCTGGGCACCTGAAGTGGCATCCACACTGACACATAACCAAAGAAACACCAGTATAGTTACAATGGTATCAAACCTATGTGTAGACCAGCCCAAAGTTTAGTGGGGTGACTAAAAACTGAGGTTGGGTAGAGGATTTAGCAAAAGGTGGAATTTGTATGGACTAATTCCAACAGCAAAGTTAAACCTGTATAAAGTATTACCTGTCTTTCTTCCATCTTGAAAAGAATTTTTTCAGTAAAAGATTTCACAGCAGGTACAATAAAACTGTTTTGGAGGTTTATGAAAAAAAGTACGGACTGAATATTTTAGAAAGCTCAGACAAGTAAGGTAACTTCACAATGAAAGCAAGTATCAAGAAGATGAACTGTTAGTGTTTAAATAAGACATGGGGAAACATTTTCTACCCCAACATCTGCATCTCTGACAGCAGGTTCTAACTGAAGCTGCCAAAATAGTTACATTACATTGCAAAGGTTTTGCTACAATATAGACTCATACTCATAGACTCATAGGTCAGAAGGGACCAATATG
>ML675649.1:36576319-36797714 GCA_007922155.1 Mesoclemmys tuberculata | reverse complement strand
CCATAGACTTCCAAGGAGCTTATTGTAGTGAAATAAGTTACTTTAAAGAGAGTACACATTCTCTGCAGTAAAAAAACATGTTACATAAATTACAATTGGGACAATACACAATTTTAAACACTTCTCTGAAACATTGCTGCACCTGGACTATGAAGAATAGCTATTTCTTTCCAGGAAAGTACATGCAATACTTACAGGAGAGGATCCTTTTCTGCTGCTGTCATCAGTTATGGTTTTGCCTGTGGCTCCTCCTTCAATTAAAGCACCACAGAAAGCAGCAGTAGCTCCACTTTCAGCACTTTTGGGAGTTTCTTCTAACTGCAGAAGGTTTAGCTGTAGAGGAGAACTGCACCTGGACTGAAACAAAGGTGGCGAGGCCTGATCTTGAGGACCAAGAGACTGTGGTGTGGAGGAACGGGATAGATCATTTTGTGATTCCATGACGGGAGCTTTTCCACTCGCGGCTGGTGTATCATAATGGAATTGTTGTGTTGGAAAGAATGTCTGTTGAGGGAAAGGATTTGGGGCAGCTAAAGGTGGCTGTGCTGAAAATAATGATTGTGAAGAGAAAGTGGGATCAGCAGAAAAATTAGGCTGGCCACTGTAAAGCGTCTGGGGTAAATTATTGTTCATTTGAGAGTACATATAGTTGGGGAGCACAAGTGCTACCACTGGCGTTACAAGAGGTGTAGAGAACTGTGATGGTTGCATAGGACAAATATTTCCAGAGTCTGGTAATTCACTGAAGCCAGAGAGGGAAACCTCAGGACCTGGTGGCACAGTTTCCGCTGCTGAAAAAACTGGGACTGGATATGCAGGCAAAACAGCAGGGAAAGACATGGCTGAATGGCTAGCTTGAGAAGTATCTGATGGTGACCAGGCTGTACTATTTAGGCCTTGCAGAGGGAATCGCTGGGGGTGGTTCGTTCCAGAAGTTGTACTCTCCGAGGATTCTTGTGGTTTAATTCGTTTTGATTTCCTGCTCTTTCCACTTTTCCTCCCAGACTGATCTACTCCAGAAGTACAATTTCTTTGCCCACGAGCACCTGGAACAAAGCAGGTAAAAAATAATTACTTAAAAATGCAAGATGCCCCCTTCATCAAGTCATTCTCAGAAGCTGCTAAAAAAACTGTATCTGTTGATCTTTTCCAACACAATGGAACTGACTAGGAAAGTCAGGTTCACTCTTCCACCTCTGGTACAGAGACTTTGCAAGAACAGCTGTATTAGCACAATTGCAGAGAAAGGATATATCAAGAGGAGGGGAAAAAAACCTTTACATATTTTGTGCCTGAAAGTAGTTCCTTTTGGCCAACAGTTCTGCTGCAGGGACTTCTGCTTTATGAGGACTAAGCATCAGTAGCAACCCTCTCTGGCCAATGAAAAAACAGCATCAATTACAGTCACGTGGGCTCTAGGCACCCCATCCCAGGTATAGCGCAGCTTCTCTTTTAATGAGCTTACCAGTTCTATAATTTATGCTATAGATTCTTTCAGTATAAATGCAACAAATCTTCATTTTGTAATGGATGCCAGTTCTCAATACAAAAGACACAAATATCCATGCCTATTTTACATATATAACGTTCCTTTCTATTGTTTCCTCCTACCACTGTACCCTACACATCAGTGTCCCTTCTCCATTTAGTTCTGGGCTTCCTGGAAGGGCAGGATTTCATCTCCAGGGTTCACTGAACACTGAAGCCAGACTTTGTGCAAGGACAACTGACAAAACTGCATTTGTACCACCCTTAAAGTGATCTATGTTTTAAACTATAGTTCCTGAACATGCAACATCTAAAACATGCTTTTTCTTGTTCACTGATAATTTTAATGGTTAAAAAAAAGTTTAAAAAAAGACAACAACTGTTGCCTTACCACATTCACCAGGACGCCTTTTGGGTCTATCTTGTAAGTAGTGATTGCAACGGGATTGAAAAATATTGAATCTTTTGATTTCTTTGAATTTATTCAGAAAGCTTTTTTCTTCTTGCTGTGTATGCACTGCAAGAACTTCCTTCGTAAGTCCCAGTTTCTTAAATGGCTCCTTTTCCTGGTTTGCGTGTGTGGTGCTGGATGGTGTGGCAAGAAGGTGACTGTCTAAGAGTTCTGTTCCATTAGGACCATCTTCTATCATTTCTAAAACAAAAGTGAAAAACATCTGAGGCAAAAATATTGTTAATCATTTTAACATTAGGACTAAGATAACAGCATAACTCTAAAGTAAGAGGTCTGCTCATATGTATTCTATAACAACTTGTAAACCATCCTATTGTAGCTAGCTATTCCATTATCAACCACTGGTAAAATGTCTTAAATGAAGCTATTCGTGTCAATAAGTAAGGAAGTACTGTACCTAATTCAGGTTGTGGTTTTTTGTCCCCAACATGAACTATGGTGCTACTGTAGCTGCACTGACTGGTGAAGGATACAACACTTTCTGGTTTTCCAGGTAAAGCCAAAGAGGTTAAGTGAGCACCAACTACCGGAGGACCATTTGATCTATCAGATGTCTTCAACACAGCAGGGTCTACATGAGTTTTCAACACCACTCTTTCTTCTTTAGAAAAGAAAAAGTTAGTAAAATTTCATTAGATGAAATATGAAATATACTAGTGAAAAATCAATTGCCTGAGTCATAAAATGCCAAAGACTGAACTGCTTTTGCCAAGACAGCAAAGTTACTCAAATTCTATTCATTCTCAATAGTTCACCAGGGGTCAACCTGTTCGTATCAGAAGTTACCCCAATTTCCACAGCAACATACTATTACCATCTTTGAAGGAGATTTTGAAGCCTGGAAGGATTAGATTTTTAAATTTAAGTGCCAGTCAACATTGATTTACATTTTCTCTCTCGCTCTCGCGCATACTCCCCCCCCACATTTCCATCGATAATTGAAATTTACAGATAGGCAAAGTAAGAAAAATGCTGCTTGAGAATTTAGTGTTTAATTTAAGGATCTATCTTGCCATTTGATGTTTTAATGGTTATAAAGCTTTAACTTTTTGAATTTTAATATCTACTGTCATTAAGTAATTACTGTGACTCCCCATAACCTCCAACAATTATGAACATTTTAATAGATTGGAAATCAAAACAAATGCTTAAAAAAACCCAGTATGTGTCAAAATTACAAAAAAAAACAAACCAAATTCTGCTGAGCCTATTTATGCTCCTGCCTGCCTGCCTCTTCTGCTCCCTCCATCCCTTTTCCAACAATTATGCCAACCTTCGATCTAGTTATTGGAGATACGCTAGCCACCAAGAACTCTTTAAAAGCACAATGTATCTTTGGTCACTTTAAATGGTATAATTACTTATAACTAGTTACATCCAGTGCCTGTCTCTTAATTGATTTGCTTTAGTTTTGATCACCTCAGTGAAATGTTATATATGTATATTCATATATTCAATACATTTGTGTGATTACCAAAAAAAAGTAACTGTTCAAATATCAAAACCAAAATTAGATTGATATTTCTATTGTGATTAGTTGTCAAGGCCTTCCGCAACTAGCAATATAAGGGAATCTTAACCACACACAAATTAAATGACAAAAATCTGTAAATAGTCATCAATTTTCAGATTAAGTAGCTTTTTAAAAATCTAACACTGATGTGTTTTGTTCAGTGTACATAGATAATGCAATCGTACAAAAACATTTAGAGCAGAAGTTACCCTGAGCTAGAGTTATTTGGAATTTGATTTCACTCATGTTGTGTTGCTAGACATGAAACTGCCAAAAATCTAACGTGGGCATTCTTTCCCCTCCACCCAAAAATAGGTTTTCTGTGAAAGTCTATACATGTGAATGGTCTGCACAGAATTACCACAGTAACATTTTTGCTAAATCCTAATAATAAAAAATAAATACCTCCTGATGGCTTTATGGCATTATCAGCTGGTTTTTGCTTATGGCCATCAGAACTCAATGAAGTAGCATTTGATGGAGGTTCACATTTTCTCTTTATGGTACCGGGTACACTGCAACTCTCCAAGTACCTACATAGTAAGCGTTTAACAATGTTAAACAAAATTGTTGTAAACTTAGGGGCTACAAATAGTTTACACACCAATAATACACAATGGATGGCATCCTACCTGATGACACTGTCTAAACAACTAATCTGTTGATAGGAATACACAGGTTGTTCCTTCCAAGCCATTTCCTCTGTAGCCACATTTTTATGAGCTGCAATGGCTACAGTATCCTTTTCAGTTGTATCTTCCATCTGAACACTGGGACAATTTGTTTTTTCTGTATAAAGACATATGCTTATTATAAGTTAACTCTTCAAATAAGCAGATGTAATTCCAATCTGGATAACTCAGAAGTTATCCTTCATTAAAATATAGTAAAACCAGAAAATATTGCAAGAAAATGTTTCTGTGCCAGTCACATGTAACAGAAGTATTGCATTATTTAATACTGAGCAGAAAACCAATATTCCTCATAATGTTAACTTGAAATATAATTTGCATTAAAGTGTCCATATACAAAAGAATCACATACAACATATTCAGTACTTATTTTTGGCCAGCATAATCAAAACAGAATTTATGAAGGTCTGAGGACCATTTGGTGGATGTACAGTTTAAAGGAGCCACTGGAATAGCCAAATTCTTTGTATGTTCAAATTTTAAATCATAATCATTGACAAGTTGAAGGTATCTATGAACTTTTGGAGTTACAAGAAAATATTTTACTTTTTTGTTAACATTTTGTCCCTTCTTAAATTTAGATTTTTAATTTAGCACTTCAATTAATGTGGAACATGGTACTTGCTCTGGGTCACACCACAATTGATGGGCCAAGGCATTTGTTACATCTATGCTGACTTGATCCAATACTCACTATAAATGTAATCATCAGATAGTTTGGTGGAATAGCCTCTAGTAAGGCTAAAGAGAATAGTGTGCAATGAAGACAGGATTCAGGATCTCTCTCAATAGCACATTAATCTCACTATACATCTTCTTACACCTATATTATGTATGAACAATGTTTCAGTCATGTATGAGTACAAAAATAAAGTCCCTGCCTGATGGAATTTATTATTTCCAGATACAGGAACTAGATAAATATGCAAAAAGAGACAGAATAATAATTAAGTTACCTATAGCATAATCCAAATAGTTATCTTAGAACACACTTGGACAAATATTTCAAATACTTAATAGCTATCACAAAGATATTCAATTAACATGAAAATTACAAAAAGATATTGGAGACAATACTCAGTAACACTGAGCTCTCATCCATAAACATAAAAAATAAATAAATGTTCTGTTGTTTTCCAGTTAGTATTAGTCTGACAGACATATTTTGCTTGGAAATCGTATTTAGTTATTTTAACACAGCTGACGAACAAAAATCTGAAATTCTGCTATTGTACTACACTAGCACAACCAACAAAATGTTTTAAAGAAAAAAATGCAAGCTCTTGCTTTTACCTCCAAAAGGCTTTTTCTTGTGTTCCAGCTTCATCCTTCTATCAGTGAAAACGTGCTGTCCTTTATTTCTCACCATACGTGCATCGTGACATGTCACCTGAAAAGCGTCAAAGGGGTGAACAGAACGTCACGAGAAAATTTTGGCTAATTCATACATATTGAGTCCTTAATGAACTCCCTAGTCTTCAGAACCCAAGCTCTAGCCTGAGTCAAAGAGTTTTGCTGTCTACACAGCTACTTTTAGAATGCTAGTGCAAGTCCCACTAACCCAAGCCTGTTCACCTGAGTTAGGAGGGTCACTTCAGTGGGCTTTGTAGCCATACCAAGAGGATCAGTGAATAAGTTTTTTTTCTGGACTTAGAAAGCAAGCAAAGATTTGCATAAACTTACCACGCACTGTAGTTGGCATAGTTGCATCTCAGACTGCACTTAATTCTTCCAGTGTTAGGTAGGGGACCACAAACTACCAAGGACACAACATACATTTTCCACGAAAGTATGTTTGTTCCTAGACAAAGTCAAGGCAGGCAAACACACACTCTTTTTGGCTAGATATTTTTCAAATATCCTGAGAAGGTACCAACATTTCTAACTACCCTACATAGCTAATACTTCCTAAAGTAAGAAAAATAAACTTATAGACCTATCTGAAGAAGGATGCCTTAAGACTGCTGCTTTAGCAGTAAGACACCTGAAAGTGCCACTAATTTACAAGGTGTAACGGGAAAGAAGCTAATAAGGAATTGCCTTTTGCCTGTTTAGAAAGTCCAGGAAAAGGCAAATATTGGTACATTTATCATTTAAATGTAGCAACTGAGCTGGCAGAGAAATATTAGACAAAGACTATTTTACCCAACAGACTCAGTCCCATGTATAGTCTCTGAAAAAAACAACGCTTAATACAGCGCTTCCAAAAAGATCTGCCTGTTTTTTTAAAAAGCAGGCATTAAAAATTCTTAGCCCATCTCCTCAAAATATATCATTAACTTTCTCACCCTGCCTCTGAACTTGCTAGAATAGTGTTAACAAAAAAAAAAAGCTGTATTTCTAATGCTGGTGTTTAGGGGAAAAAATTGCTAAAAATCAAGATGGGGGAAGTTAGAACTCTTTAAATAAAGGTTTTGGTGAATCCTAAGATACTTACCCCAGCACACACTACTTTTGCTAATAAGTAGAAAAGACGACAATGATACTCTAAAGGCCACAAGAGTTGTAACAACTGCAGTATCAAGAAGCTCTAATAAAATATTTAAAAAAATATTTCTCAAAAGAACCTGCAAACTTCTACTGTTCAGAGCTGAATGCCAGCCCAATGGCAAGAACACAAACAATAGAGCTGCTTGAAGTTTTTCAATTAATAGTAAGTCGGTCAAAAAAATGCTGCTAGGGACAGGCAATCAGGGCAGTCGCCCTAGGCACGATCTTCCAGAGGGCACTGTCCCAATGAGGATAGTGGGGTTTTGTTTTGGTTCAGTTTCTCCACATGGGCACTAAAAACATCATCTTCTGTCATGGCCAGCAAAATGGCTAGAACCATTCTTTTTTGGGGGAACACCAACATTATTGGTGAATTCAGGCCCAATTCAGTGAATAGTTTCAGCCAAAAATGGAAGAGAGTGTCAAAAAAATATAAAGAGAACACATTTCAACATGTCATTTCAAAATGTCAGTCCCTTTAGAAATTTAGCTAAACAGTCCCCTCCCCCCCAATGACCTAAAATAAAAAACCAAGAAAATACACAGCCACCCTTCAAATTGAACAAAATGCTGCAGTCAACCCAAAACAAAGGGTTTTAGTTTTTCATTATGGCAAGAAAAGCTGACTATTCAATTTTAGTTTGAATTGAACCGAATTGTTTTCCTTCTTTTTTGATTCAACTCCTGAACTGAAAATTCAATTATCTGCTCAGCTCTAATCAGGGGTAGGGCAGCCTCACCTGGCTTTGGGTTCCTTTGCCAACAAGAATCTCAAGGGCCAAGCACATTCCCAAAGGACACTGCTATTTATAAAGAATCCATCCCCAGGCACATGGGGCACATGTGCACCTAGAATGGAAACCATGTGGACAATCACTCAAAGAGCCAACCTACTCCACCCCTAGGCAACTGTCTCACACTTGAAATACAGTGGAGGTATCTCCTCAACACAGGCCATCCACACATCATACAATTTTACTGCTCTTCTCCACAATGTCTCTCAAGCCTCACAGGACAACAAATATTTAGGTTTCCTCCCCCTCATTTCTTCCTTCCATAAACAGTTAAGATACCCAACTCGCTCTTCTTTTAGAAAGGCTGTAAACCTAACAAAATTAAAGAAAAAAAGTTGTGCCAAACTTGTAAAGCTACACATCCCTGCTCCAGTCCTGGGCAGGAGCTCCTCTCAAATAAGACCAACCACCTCCCCAACATTCCTGCTGGAGGGGCCTAGCCACAGCCACAATGGAGCAGCAGTCTCTGTCCCAGCCCAGTCAAGTTCAGAATTTGAAGCTACAGTAACAATGAAAAATAATTTTCAGTTACAGAGTTTTGTACCAAAGGCTTCATTTAAAAAACAAAGTTAAAAACGTACATGCTTGTCCTTTGGGGTCTCTTCATTGTTGTTCCCATTGCTGTCACTGGAGGATGCTACACTCATTAAATGCTCATATGATCCATTGCTACCCAAACTTCCATAGCCACTAGATCCACTGTTGTGTACAGGCTACAAACAAAATATTGGCAATTAGCTTTAGCAAAAGTTAAGCTTAGCAAGAGTCTACAGCTGCATGCTTTCTTAAGACTCCAGACAGGGATACATTTGTCTATACCTATATATCAAAGCAAGTACAGTACAATACGTATATGAGCAAGTGTTTTTGGATTGCACTTATGCCCCAAACTTGCAATGCGTTCTCCACATTCATTGGATTGTGCCTATGTGCAACCCCAAAGTAGTCAGCAGGACTCTGCAGAGAGAGAAGCTCACTGGAGGGTTGGGATAGTTTAAAATATACTTTAACGAGAATAGTATATTTGACTTCTATAAAAGACGCCATAGTAAGTTAAAAAATGGCATGATATTGAATGTAACACACAGACTATATTTCTACCAGGCTAAATCTACCTGTATCACTTGAGTTAAAAGATAAAATACTGTCTATTAATGTCTATTGTTGGATTGAGTAGGACTATTGTATAGCTTCTTAAAATTCCAGATTAAAAAAGTTTAAAAGAAATTCTTTATTTGGCTGATCATATTATCTTTATGTAATTGAAGATGACAAACTTTTTACTGTTTAAAATCCTAACCATTTTCAGACAAAAAATGAAGTTAAGGATAAAGCTATAACCCACTCCATCAAGATATTAAAGGCAAATTGTACTTTTATATAACAAAAGGTCTTAGAGTCTGGAAACCTTTCTAAAACTCATGAATTAACCTTAAGATTGTCAGTATATTATAGGGGTAGAGTTAAGCATGGAATAGCGCCAGTATCTGTTGGATACTTGAGGAACTGAAGGTATTGGTTGATTTATAGTGTATTAGTTGAGTGTATGAATTCACATGGTCTAATCTGTCATACAAGAAGATATTTTTCTTTTGGGTGGAGCATAGTTATTTTGATCTCTTCATTATGATGCTGAACAGGTCATTTTGCCTGAATTAGGAGAATGGATTACAATGCAACATATATTCTTGTTACCTCTGCTATGGTGATAGGTAGGGAGAATTCTTGAAATGTAAGCTGCAATAATTTAAACTATTGAATAGTGAGGGAGGAGAAGGTTAGGTACACTTATTGGTGTTCGTTGTGAGAAGTCTCCTTTCTGTAAAATGTAGGTGGCATCATAAGAGCCTAGGTATTTTTACTGTACATTTGTGTAAAGCAATGTGTTACATAGTAGAAAAATTAGATAAATAAATGACATCTATAAAGTAGGGATAATACAATCTTATCTCAAAGGGGTGTTATGGTGACAAATGTATTAAAATAAGGTTCTCAGGTAATACAAATAATGGGGGTCATGTAAGCACACTAGACCACAGCACCATATAAAACCCCAGATCTTACCTGTAATAATAGCCGGTATATTTGTTCTGTGATTTCCTGAATGCTAGGATGAAGGATTTTATCTTCTGTGTAGTTGGGAGCAGCAAATACTTCTTCATTTAAGGGACCACTGTAAAAATCATCAGACCCAAAACATTCCATATGCATGTATTTCAACTGTAAAACACAACTTAGGCTCTTGTTCCTATTCTATTGCATCTAAAAAAACCAAACTTTGAATCTGATAAAATGTGCAACCTTACTCTGAACATGGCTTCTCCATTCTGAAGTAATTCTTGACAATATTGGAAAAACCTGCAGCACTTACAAATTTATTGTTAAAAGCATTTAACGTATTATAATGTACACTTACAAACAACAAAACCCAAATACCAAGATAAAAAAAGCAGTCTGTCATTTTTGTATAGATCCCTTCCACTAAATTTGAAAAAAATAACTATGCAAACTTGAAACCCCTCCCCACCCCCATTAATTAGCATGAGAATCTAATAATTTGTCTACTTACGTCCTAACTTTGTGTCTTCCAATTATAAATGAGACTTTTCGGCTCCAAGGATTAATGAAACTAGACCAGCTGGTGTCCATAGTAATGTATTCTCCATTTCTAGTGCAAAACCTGATTGGTGAATAGTCAAAAGGCTGTCCACCATACTGAAGTACTGTAACGTAAGTTTTAGAAAAGTGTCAGTTTTATAGTCATGTGAAAATTGTATTTAATATGCTTTTACTCAATTTTTACAAGTATTTCACAACAGCAAAAAATTTTAATTTGTATGCATACATGGCAGACAAGATTTATCCAGTAACCAAACTCTAGGTAATTTCACATCCCAGGGGAAAATTGTGTGTCTTTTGCCACCAGAAGAAACCAACTATCACAGAATACACTTACATTTATAAAATTTCAAAATTATATTCCTTGCCAATTATGAAAATAAATCAGACTATTTGCAGTACTGAATTTTGCTCTCCAGTGTAAGAAAATTGTTCACTAGGTAGGACACTTAAGATATATTTTACATACAAAATGCATTTACAAAAATAAATAAGAACTAAATTTTAATGCTTAATGCCTTCACAGCAACACTAGCTGCATCAAGAAAAATGTCCCAAGAAATGTCTTAGGAAAAATAACTGGAAAATTATTTCATTTTCAAAATTTATGCAAAAAATTTAACACTGACCACCAAGCAGCTCATATTTTCTTTGCTGTCAATTCATTAATCAAAGAAGAAAAGATCATAAAAATGATGACTACTTATATGGGTGTGATCTGAGACAATTATCTTTGTGATAAATGGCTAATATAGTTACTTATTATGGCCATTTTGTCTAACAGTCAGATTTTACAATAAGAAATAAGAATGAGTAATAATTCTCCCATTTTGTTGTAGACTTGTGTTAAGATGTTCAGCTGTACACAACATGAAAATGTACAGTTTAGTTTGTTTTCAAAACAAAATCAGAAAACTAGCTAATTCTATACTACCTACCAATTTGTCTCCCCTTTAGTTTCCTGAAGGTTTTAAGGTCCCTGAATAATAACTTGTATTTTACAGAGTTCTTTGAAAAAAATCTACCTTATTTGCCATGGTAAGAGATAACATACTTTTTTTGTGAATTGCTAGCATTAGAGGTCTGTCACTGGGATGAAGATGCACTAAAACAGGGGTTCCTATTAAGTCCTGAGGTAGGTATCCCAAAAGAGGTACAGCTCTGGTGGAAAAAAAGAAAGTCAGTCACGAGGAGTGAATGCCACACTAATTCCTGCTTTGAAATATTTCATTTGAAACTCTTTTCTAAGTTTTATCTTAGGAAAAAACCAACCAACAAACAACAAAAACACTCTTTGGAACTGCACTGGGAAAGCATCAGTACCAGTTCCATAGTAACATGTGACAACCTTTTGGATAAGATTGCATTCATTTTTATAGCACTTGTCTATGCTCTATGGCACCCATCACCAGAGGATCAAGCACCTCCTTAACATTCATTAATATTAATAAATTTAAATCAGATAAAACCTACAGATTGGGATTAAAACAGGAGTCACACAAGGTGTCTGTGGCAGAACCAGGAACTGATCTGTATGGGTAGGGTTTTGTGGCCTGCCTTGTGCAGGAGGTCAGACCAGATGATCATATTGGTCCCTTCTGACCTATGAGTCTATGATCTCCTGAACCCAAGTCTGGTGCCTTAACTATAAGGCCATCCTTCATCTCAGGTTAAAGATTTAACTTCCTAAAGAGCTGCAAGATAATCAGCCCAGTAAGTTTAGGTATTTAAAAAGGAATTAAGGAAGACTTAAAATGTTAGAAGGTAGTCTAAAATTTTATTAGATCTCTGTAACTTACCAATGACTTCATTCCAACGAAGAAAACTTCTAGGTTAATGCAATAAAAAATCATTCATAGACTAGTTAAAAATATGCATATTAGAGGGGAGATTTTCAAAGCACAACTGGCAACAAACTCCCATATGTGCCTTGAAGAAAAAAAACCCCTTATCAGCATTACTCAGGGTTCCTACTAATGCCACAGAAGCTCATGAATCAGAAGTTTGCAAGATACCAACGACTACATTTGCAGACATCAAAAGTGTAACGTGAGGTTTCAGACATCTGTATTTTTGTCAGAAAGAAGGCGCCTGACAAGCAGAGTTCAAACTCCAGGGAAGCAAGGCACTTGCACCTGTGGAGCCTAGAAGCATTACAGGGCAGGCACTGCCCTTAGCAGTGCACTTCTCCTCTCCTGTAGGCTGTCAGAACTCCTCTCCAACACGTTAGTCAGAGAGTTCTCAAAAGCCTGAAGTTCACCTCCTTGGGGTACGGGCTGGAGCACATAGACAAACCTCAACTAATCTCAAGAGTCTCAGCATTCATTTAAAAACATTTCTGTAGCTGTCGTGCCACAGAGAAAACATGAAAGTATGACCTAAGCATAACTAACAAAGCTGTGTCTTCCTGAGTTTACAGAAGCATGAAAAGATCACCTCACAGAAGTGAACTTGCCTGCTCATTTCACAGCCACACTAATTATGACACTGCTGATATTTAAAGTACTTTATGGCTACATGAACATAAGGAGAGGAAATGTATTAATATGAAGATCTATACAATCTACTCTCAATGACTTCTCGTTTTAGGTAGAGTTCCAGATCGCATAACAGGGTGAAATTAGTTTCATTTTCCTGAAAGTGGGCGGGGGGGGGAGGGGGAGAGGGAGAGGGAGTCAGCTTTCAGAAGTCTAGCAAACACTACCTTAGGTGGTGTGTTGGAGTGCAACACCTGCCCTACTAATCTTAGCAACTTGA
Organism: Mesoclemmys tuberculata; assembly: GCA_007922155.1. Taxonomy (NCBI): domain Eukaryota; kingdom Metazoa; phylum Chordata; order Testudines; family Chelidae; genus Mesoclemmys; species Mesoclemmys tuberculata. The sequence goes on along the minus strand of ML675649.1, from coordinate 36,784,889 downwards.
ACTCTGAGCACTAATTTAGTTATGAAGGCACATGCCTGTTTAGCAAGTTTACCAGTAAGCAACAAGTCATCGGGCATGTATTTTTAATCTGAATTTCAGTATGCACATTAACAACAAATATTGTATTGTCAAGTACATTCTACTTATCAGAATTGTTAGTTCAGTTTCATTTATTTCCATTTACAATATTCCTCCAAGAGCCCATTAACTGCACTTCTAAAAATTGAATGGATGGTTCAGAGCTAAGGTAATTATGAAAATTCACTTTGATTCAAATATGTATATGGTTCATAGAAAAAATGAAGTATTAAGGCAACAAGGTATTTTCCATATACACACTATCTGGTCATTAAAGAAACAAAAACACAAATGTTTAAATTGTAATATTTATGTAAAACTAGAAGATGTTTATTATACACTTTATCAACCTTTATTGCAAGTTAAAAATTTTATGCAGGAATTAAATTAGCCTCAAGAGAAGGTCAGTATATTGAAGTTCTTATTTAACGATAACATGGCTATTGAGCAACATGTAGCTGTAACAGGACTTATGGTAGTAAGGACATTAGTTAAATTACAGGGAGTGTCTATTTTTACCCAACATTTTTAATGTAAAGATCTACTTGCATAATTAAGACAACTTCTGATTCTGCAATCCCATAACACATATTGGTCATTATGTAAGTTTTATTTACTTTATGCAAGCCTGTTCATAGTTTCAGTGTTATATTATGAATAACTCTCAGTTGACAGCAGGTTTTCCATTATAGATATTTAATTCTATATTCTTAAAAACTGTAGCTCTAAAGTAAAAGGTACTGTTTTACATATTCTACTTAATCCCTGGGAGACTGGGATAGCATGCTACTCAGGTACATATGTCCTCCTAAACATTCATGTCACTTGCAGTTTGGAAAATGCCAGTGGTCTTAAGAATTCTACTAAAATCAATACAACTATAGATTCAATCAAATAGCTTCAAATTAATAAAAATGTATCAGCTATGTGGGTTGCAAGGACACAGCTTCCTGAAACCGTCTTAAAACCAGACTAAGTTGGTGGTGTTGCAGCTACAATGTGGGGAACCAGAATTCAAAAACATCCAATGGTTAAACTAAATTAATACAGGAGGGAAGACCTCACATCATCAGCCAGACAGGAGAGAGAGTGCTGCACCCATGGCCAAGGAAAAAAGGGGAAGATCTTCCTGTAGTTGATCCCACTCCTTTTAAATTTAACTTCCAAAAATGCACTTTTGGAAAGTGCATTCCAGGCTAGGGGGAACTGATCTGCATTACTTGATTTCCTTGTTGTTGGTCCTGCTTTGAGTGGGGAGTTGGATTAGACGACCTCCTTAAGTCCCTTTCAACCCTAATCTTCTATGATTCTACTTACAGAGTGATGATGCAAGCCACTGACAGTCTGATGACAGCCATTGCTTCTGAGAGAGAATGAAATGGGAACCTAACTGACAAAATAAGGGGACAATTGCACAAGCTTTGATCCATGAAAGCAACACATCTGAGGTGATAAACACAGACACACACACACACACACAAAAAAAAAAAAAAAAAAAAAAAAAAGCAGCAACATCTCCAGCAAGTACCTGGTCTCAAAGTCAAACTAAACTCACTTCTGCACCTTCAAGGTGATGATATCTAAATGGAAATTCCCAAAAACAGCTAAGGCTTGTCTGGTTCACATTTTATAAGATCCACAAACCAGAATACTAAATGATCTGTATTCCAAAAATTTACTCTGAGGTAGCTTCTTTGGAAAAGAATTCTGTCATTCCATAGGAAGGAGGTTTTTCTCCCACATATCAGGTCAGAAGAAAGGTAAGGGCTCTCCTTCAGAGAACAGAACTTTTATTTTTGTAAGCAGCTCTTTCATCTATGTGTTTTATCAGCACCACTATGGCATGATGTGACAAAGTCTGTAGGCAGCATCTAATACTGTTGACCATGCTAAATTCAAATTCATAATAATTCACAGGACTAGTTGACCGAACAGAACCAGAATACTGTGCGATTGGATTATTGATGAAACTGAATCAATACAACTTTGCAGCTAAGCCAAAAGATAAAGTGAATAAATACAGCTCACGAAACCATAACACTGGTGTTGCAATGACAACTCACATAAACAGAATTTTACTAAACCTAAGCTCTCAAACAGAGCTATTAACTAGGACTGTAAATTGCTTTATTATGCGCTACCAGTATGTCTGGACAGAAAATATTGGAAAATCAGTTCTTTTAAGTAAAAGATATTGATTAAAATATCAGAACTAGTTATTGTAGCAACTGTAAGTATAAAGGGAAAGGTTATGTAAACAAAATAAGGAAGTAGTCAATAGCGAAAAAGTAAAGTATATTAATTATATTTGAAGTCTTTTATACTCCCGTTAAATTCTCTAAATTATATGACAGGTAAATGCTGTGATCTTTGTATAACACTCCTGCTCTGTATTTATGCTGGAGAATGCAAGCTTGGCATAAAACTAAGACACCTTTAAATTTTGCTAATTTCTGAAATACTATCCCTGGAATGTTCAAAAAAGACTTTTGTCTTGTATACATATCCATTTTGTGTAATGAACAGGGTCTCTATAATGGTTAAAGTGTAAGATATATTCCATATTGAAATTTACATCATATACCCCACATATATCAGATGTAGCAATTACTGGTACCTGTCTGCAAAAAAGAGATGTCAAGAAAATAGATAAGAAATCTGTACTAGGTAAAATAATAAAGGGAAAAATTGTGAAATGCCTCCAGTTAAGTATAAATACAGAAGGGGTAAGCACACAATTTTGAAAACAGTCCGATGACGGCAACTGCTGTTTTCCATAAGGGTTGGTGTTATATGTACGTCTCCTTTCTGTATTAATCTTTGATTAGCAATCTTTTGATTAATTAATTAAGCCTAATTTTTGGACCTCTCATTATTATTTATACTGTACATGTTACATGCAAGTCTCTCTCCAGCTAAAGAGATTTACTTAGTCTCCACGATAGCTGCTGATGCTTCATGTATGCCAGACATTTTTCAGATAGAGCCATAACCTCCAATCTGGGGGCTTGATGACTTATTTGGCTTCACCCTTGGAATAGGATAATTACTCTAAGCAGATTCTATGTTCTTCTAATTTCACCAGTTCAACTTTTCATATTGCTCAAAGCAGTCTTTTCTGAACCAGACACAGCAGAAACACACTTGTAGAGATCTCAATTTCAACTGCAACAAATGCTGGAACACGGGAAAAATCCATCTGGTTCCTCTGCAACAAAACTAATAAAGAATGGATCACCATCAAACTGGGTATTGTGTGTTCATTTTATATCTGGGCCAATGGGGAATGTGTGTGGCATACAGTTACTTATTAACTGAACCGAACCAAAGAATTAAAGTTACAGAACCTTTTGTTAAGTAATGTTTTGTGGCTTTAAAAGTGCTCATCTGAAGAGCCAACATCTGGTGTTGCCCCAGGTCAGTGTAGGTTGGTAGAGCGATTACTAGAAGGCAGTCTATTAACAGACAAGTATATTTTCCATTTCAACCTCAATAAAAATCACTTAAAAATTAGCTATTAACTATATCCCCATTATAATAGAAATCAGGTCAGTTAAAGTTTGGAGATTTTTTGTTAATTTTTTTCTTGGTTAAATTCATTATTTTAAGAATGAGAGAAATCCACAGAATGTATGCTTGCATATATCACAACATACATACAAGCAGAGTATATTTTGCAGTGACGTGAGATACCTGCTTGTTTCCTGAAATGTGGAAGCTAGTTAAGGACTAAAACTGCTGTGTAGCTATTAGATATTTTGTGTAGGCCAGATTAATAAAAACAGCCCTTCCCAGAAAAATAGTTTCAATTGTTCACCTTTCATCTATATCCTGGAACAAACAACTGGGTGTGTGTGTAGTTGTAAAAATTCTCTTGTCAGGCGGAATTCTGGGCGCTAAAAAGGAAAAAAAAAAAGAAATTAGTTTGATAGCACTTTTGATATGCATACATTGATTTAGCGTACCTTGGTCCTTCAGTCAGCATGGAATAAGTTTTTAACCTGACAGACAGCAGTTTTCAGCGTGACTAACTGGCTCACATCCACTTGCACCCTCCCAGGGACAGAATAGCACAGTCCTGATCATTTACCTCCAAGATGAATTTATTGCGTACAAAATCAGAAAAATTGTTCGTTTTTTTTTTATGTCTGCAGTTCACTTCTGGGGTATGACTGAGCACCACCTCACACAGCGCCCAAGAGGGTGGCGAGACCAAAGATGATGTGAACTGCTTTGATATGTCACTACCTGATCCTCGGCGTGGTTTGGCTCCCAACACAAGTGAGGACAGTCTCACAGCTAGTGTTACTTGCGTCCACTTGAAAAGACCACTGTGAAATCTGGGAACTGACAGAATGCAGCTGCACTCTGGCAATGGATCCAATAAGCCTTATATACTGGGGCCTGCAAGAGGGGGCATAAAGCCAGATGCTTTAACTTTACATCATGCAGGGATCCCTCTACACTGAGAAATCTTCAAGCATCTGACTAAACCAGCTGCTCTGTAGTGGTGTGCTGGTGCAATGCAGATACAGCAGGGAACAGGATTGTAACTTTGCTAGTGTGATTTGTTTCAGGCAGAATGACTCTTACAAGCAAAATCAGATTAACAATATGCCTATGGAAAAAAGTCTACCTAAGATGACTATTTTCATTTCAGGACAGTTTATGACTTGATTCGAGCTCAACAGTTACACACCGCAGTTCTGATGTTGCATTTAACACAACTGTGATGAAAAGTAGAAGTACGTGACTGAAGTTAATGTTGCTCTATCAAGATTCATTTTGTGTTTTGCCATACTAGTATTGCAGAAAAAAGATTTAGGCCCACATTTCAGTCAGATGCACACCTGCCTTATGATTACACATATCCACTGTACAAGAACATCCTTATTTGAGCACCAGTCGGCACATGTACGTAAGTAGGCCTTCCATAGCACAAAAGGCTATGTGGGCTCTCTCCAAAGAGACAAATACCACTCTGAGTGAATACATACATCCTCATGCGAAACATGTACAGAGATGTTTCTTTTAGCCATAATCAGAAAACTGTTATTTCAATTTGTCATTATTTGCTCTGCTCTTTAGATTCCTTTTCTAAAGAAATGTCAATGTCATCTTCCTTTCCACATTCCAACCCCCTGGAATCAAGTCAACGGCAAGACTCCCAGTAGACTTCAGCGGGACCAGGATTCCATGCAAGGACTCCAAGTAAGCTTACCTCAACTGTTGCATTTATGTTTATATGTTATACTCTTTTTTGGGTATGTGTGTAAATAATCCTGATTTGGCTGGGTGAAGGCCCTATATTGCTGTTCATGAAAGGATATGAAAACCCACAAATAAAAGTTTATTCTCCCTTACTCATTCATGTTTATAACATCAAAGAGGTCTGGCAACCCTACCTAGGTACCTCAAGACAGTTCTTACTGGACTGAAAGTCATTTTTCTATTATATTACTTGCAATTTCATACAACAGCTGAATGTTTGTTATTTTAATAGAGGACCTTTTAGTATTTACAGATAAAATAATTGCATCTTACTGTTATTACCTTCATAGCCTGAGTGCACCTTTTCTGCAAGCAACACACAGCAAAGCTGATCCTCTGCATTCTCAGAATCTTGTATTTTAATAAGGTAAGGAGTCATTCGAAATGGGTGGTAGCGGATCTCATACTCATGATCTTTTCCTGCACTAATAACCAAAAGACTAAATTACTTCTTTGTTTTGTACAGAATTTAGTCCACAACATCTTCAGTGCAATAGCCCATGGATAGAACTTTCAAACGTGCCTAAGAGAGCTGGGCACCTAACTCTTGTAAGAGCTTTGGAAAAAATCTCACCCAACAGTCTAGAGGGAGACCCAGTTCTGATTGGGGCCTTTGAACATTAACTGTAACGAAGAGTAAATTACTCTTATTAGAACAAAAAATCCTAGTTTTTGTGGTACATTAACCACATGAACACCTTTCATTCTGAACTAGGTCACTCCTCTAATAGCAAAAACCCTCTAGTAGTACTCAGTAGTTTTTCTAGATCAGCACCAATGAAATCAAAACAGTTTATAGCTACAGTTATAAGAAAACAGGTTTATTTGTGTACTTTTGATGTATCATCCAAGACAAAAGTGGACAAAAATGGCTCAGCTCTTCAGGGAATATGTTAGTTGACATATGGAACAATCTAGCTATGTTCAATATTACAAAATTTCTATTCCTCACGCTTGAGGAGAAAAACTAGAAAAAGGGAACCCTAAAGGTTAAAAAAAACCTGAAAAAGGTAAATAAAAAGATCCAAATTTATTGTGTGTGTTTGAAGACATTTAACTCATGGCAAACTTCATCTCCCCACTAGTCCTCCATGCAGCATTATTTTCATTTTATGCGGACCAGGTGTATACTTTTATGACAGTGAACAATCCAACCAGCCACTTACAACCATAGCTGCCAGAAGAATTTTTCCTTAGTCATAATCAACTTACAAGAGAACAGTTTTTGGAGCTAACTGGTAAAAAGAGGTCTACAAGAAGTTGGACCACCAGTTTTGCAGTGGATTCTACAGTCTCCAGATTAGTATTCTATAGTTAATCTTCACCAGTAGAACAAAATAGCAGAGATGGTTTCTAGAGACGAGAAATTAATGCCAAGAGAATGGAAAATTTCTTAACAGTTAAATATCACCAGAAGGAAGTATCAAGCAGCGAGAAAAGTGAAATAGTGAGGGGAAAAAAAAAAATTTGGCTGAAAAAAGGACAAGTCAATGTCCCGCCACCTGACAAGAAGAGTTGCTTTGGGACCACTCTGGCTGAAACATGCATCACAGATGCCTGGAAATCAATCTTGCAGTCCCCTATGAATGCAGAAAATGGAGGCCCAAACTTCTCTCCTATACACTTCTCCAATGGATATTGAAGATCTCTCTGCTCAAGACTTGCTAGGTTTCTGGTGAATTAGAAAATATTCCCTACTAAAATTCATTCCATTGTCTTGTACAGTTCTGCAATATAGCATCTGCTACATCTGGAAGTGAAGGACTAAAAACTTTCATCAGCCATGAGATAGGAGATACAAACACAATTTTCTGATGGTTTGGGCCTGGCTCTTTTGAGGTAAAACAACCAACCTCTTGACAGCTCACAGGTTCTAGAATTTCTCTTATGGATGCACTGGATTCCAACAAGAGAGGGAGAATCACAATTCCTAAGATAGACATAACATAAAAAGGAATTCACTCCAGAAAGGACTAGTAGAGGCATTCCTCAGAACAATGTTGTATTGGTTAATAAAGAGTTTTTCCATGAAAATGATTTTGACCAGAAACATGTTTTAATACAGGAATTAGGATTCTACAGAGAGAAATGGCCTCGAAGAGTGTGGCCAGGCTCAACAATGCCTATTCCACAAAGCTTTGCTCCCACTGGAGGAACAGCATATGTAGGTTGTTTGGCCAGCTAAGCCTCCGGGATCTACTAATGTGAGAGTCTGAGATTAGGGAAGACAACATGCTCAGCTTCAGAACCCCTCTTAGATCTGAAATTCAGAGCTTTTGATAGCTAGATCTTAGAGTGAGAGGCCATCCTATAGAAAATGTATAATGGATTTTGAAGATCTCATTTTTCTTCCCCTGCACCAGAACAATCTTGAAGAACGGAAATAAAATTCACAATGCAGGATTTCCTTGAGGAAAGAGTCTGAAATACACAACCCTGATATTTCAACTAAGGCAGTTAGGATCCAGAAAAGCCTTTTCCTGTTGGTCACAGTCAAACTCGTTGGCCTCCAATGGCAATAGTTCAGAAACAAGGAGATATGAGGCCTCCTAAATTACTTTTTGGGAGACCTAATTGTTAAAGATAAGATTTAAAAGGTAAGCTGTTAAAGGTGAAGATTTTTGCTTGTTTCCTGGAGCTTTTAAACATCTCCTTTTCAATTTTGGCTCATGACAGAAACATTCACTTTGCTTGATCTCTTAAAGAGGAAGTACACCCTATCCTATGTCTGGGAACCGCAACCCGAAGGAAGGGGTCTAGTCCTTATTAAAAGTTTAGGTTGAAGATTTCCAAAGGTGACTAGGGGATTTGGCCACACAATTTTCATAAGAGTGTCAATGGGAGTTGTGCTGCTAACACCCTAACCACCTTTGGAAATTTCAGCCCTGGAGAGAAGATTATTCCCCAGACAGGCAATGGAAGAACACCTAATTTTTTGCCCAGAGATGAAGGGATACATTTCAGGATCTATGACATCTTTAACTGGCTGCAGCAACCACTCACCTCTTCCAAAGACTTCAAGAGATTTAAGGTACTTATGATCTAGACTGAATAGAACAAAGCCGGTGTGAAGCCTGTGACCTGGATGCCAGCTTTTATTCGGACAGAGCCCATGCTACGTTGCATCACGAATGTTCCTTGCCCTGGCCGTGAGGCTTCCCGTGCCAGGCACACAGCTAGCATAATTCTCCTTCTATAGCAGGCTGCAGGTGTTCAGCACAAATGAAAAACCTTCTGTATTTGGCTTTGTGCTTCCTTGCTTGTTCTATTTTTTTTGGTGTTGGGGGTGGGGGGGGGCCCCCCAAGAAGCATCAAGGGGATAGGATGCACGAAGGGACAGCACAGAGTAATCTCCATGGAAAATTGTCCTCTAAATGAGCACTCAAACTAGAAAAAACGGAAGGAGAAAAGCCTGACAAGAAAACAGTAGTGTCCTGAACTGCTGTGTTTCATCTGCATGGAGGTAGCAGAACTCCTAGAATTTGCCAAGGAGCCAGAGCTTCTAAGCTACGTTTGACGTATTGATTTTTATCCTTTCATCCCCCACCAAATTCATTTTTCTGTTTCATCTGCCTGTTGACATCAAGACTGTCAACGCTGGTGCAGGGATGATGATCTTCTTTGATACTTGTCTGTATGGTACCTATGACAGGAGTTTTTAAGACACTAAACGTACTAAATTAATAAGTGCTGAACTGCCCTTCATCTGGCAGAAAGGAAGAACTGAGCAGAGATGGAAAGAGTGAAATGTATAAGTATCCACTAAATTTAATTAAATGATGGAATCCTTCCTCCAAAACTTACCAGGATCAGTTTTATTTGTAGCTAAGTCAAATTCTAAACTGATTAACAACTGAGACACAATGTGGGTTAGGGAATAGCTTTTAGAGCACCAACTTCCATTGCACTTAGTCTCTTTAGTATCCTGGGACCAACACAGCTACAACTACATTGCATTAACAACTGAAATGCAGTTTCCTGAATCTGCTTTGCTGTTACCCTGTAGAGATTGTTATAGGAAGTTTGTTAGATAACAAGAGGACATGCATATGATTCTCCTTGTTTTCATACCAGGAAAAAAAGGCAGTGAATTAAGAACTTATATCCCACATGGTACTCGTAATGACTGAATACCGTGTGACATGCATGGTCTCACTGTATAGTACTTTAAGTCTAATTTTAATATTTGGTCTTACCCGAAACGACAAAAAAAAGATTTCTCCTCCATGCAGTCTTGTGTGGAAGACTCTAAAAATATTAAATGGGTTTCATAAGTTACAAATACACAATTTAAAGTTTTGTATTCCAAAACATTTGTTACTGAAAAACAGATGTATTCAACGTTGAGAATACTTACCAACTCCATTACAAATACTCCATGATGGCAATCTGTAAGAGATAGTGGAGCTGTAGAAAACACTGACATCCTGAGGTGCCAAGAATTCCACAAATTTGGCATTTTTAAAGAAATCCTTCTTACAGTGAAGAATAGAGGCAGCTTGATCAGAGATGTACAAGATTTTCCCAGTAATCAGGGAAACAGCTACGGCAAACATGTCCTAAGAAATAACAAAACCTCAAACATTTTAGACAAGAGAACATTTTTCCTCTTTTCTCTGCTATATAGTGTTTTAAAAAAATGGTATTTGGGACTTCAAACTAATCGGATATTAAGCATTCCTCATCTTATCTATTTTTAACTAAAAGGACATGATTAAACCAAATATACTGTATAAGACAAGTCTCAAAACCAATTCTTTCTCTGCCTGGAAAGTACATGTAATTGGTATAAACACTTTCTGAAGTATGTGATTGTTTTAATATGTATTTAGATGTAGTTTTAGCAATTGGTTGCAGAATCTTACTAAATTAATTTAAATCAGGTGTAACGTAGAAGTTACTTTAGATACATTCATCCACAGCCAAATGAATGTGCCTGCGTGCGTAGTAATTTAGTACAATAATTCACGGACAAGCGTTTAACACACAAATTAGTAAATGGAAATTTATTAGGTGGGCTAATGATGTCTATGTTGTAGATGTACCATACAGACCAAAGATTTGTCCAGTCCTGGTTTATACATCTTGAGGAAAAAAAAAGTTCTTTCTGATATTATAAAACTATTCTACAGTCTAATAGATTTCAGTGTGATTGAATGTTTGATATTCAGCCTGTTTTCTTTTTCTTAATACCATCCCACATGAATACTTCTATTTACACCCCTTTATCTATTAATATGAACACAGAACTAGCCCTTCCTGATAATACCAAGGGGATATCTAGTCTGGAGTCCTGACAGTAGTCAACTGAAATACTCAGAAGGCGGCAAAAAATCCTGTAGTGGACAATAATGGAATAATCCACCTACAAGGGAAGGCTTCCTCTAGCCTCTATCAGTTAGTGCTTGGCTTATGCCTTAAAGCACAAACTTAAAGAACATATTTTCCTCACTCATTGCTGAGAGACCTTCACAAATCCAGAGTAGTCAGCTGCCACGTGAGTGGACTATGAAGGCCCACACAGAGAGGTCTCCTGCTGTGCCCTCTGGAAGGTAGCTCAAAGTAAATGCTGGCCCCCCCACTATACATTGCTTTGACCACTCAACACTTTTGCTTCCTCAAAAGGGGTTAGACCAGAGCATCCCTGCTGCCTCTCCAACCCATACTTCTCTTTGATCCCAGTTCTTGAGACAGTGGTGAACAATTTTCTTTCAGTCCCTCCACTGCCTCTCATTCCAACCTCTCCCCTACAGGAGGGTGCAATCCCTTCAAACCGTCACTCTCTCTCAGCCCTACTCTTTTTGGGTTTTACAGTAAGGGGGATGGTCCCTCCAGGCCCACAGCTGTCCCTCTCCCCCCTTCTTTAGGAGAGATAAGTGATGCACTTTCCTCAGCTGTTCTGTTTCTTTCCTAGGATACTTTAGGAGGGAATTTCCTCCCTCTCCTGCTAACCCAGTGTTTCCTGATATATCCCCCAACGAGGGGCTTGCCGGGACACACTCAAGTCAGTCAGGCACCTCCTCTATCCCAGATTCTGCAAGTGGATGAAGGGAGGGATGACGACATCTGCCCTGATGCCAGCAGATGTTTCCAAGCCCATAAAGTAGCCCAAGTAGCAAGGGGAACCCCCAATCTGTTTGAAGTGCCACCATTTTAGTTCTTTCCTCCTAAATTCTTATTTCAGTTTTCTACAATTTGTAGTTAACTTTCCTGTACTGAAAGTGTCCAAAACAAAACATGTACGTTAGTTCACTGGTCTGTGAAGCACTTCTTCTCTACACATAAGCCAAAGCAGTTTAGTATTTACCATCATACTACAAGTTCTGGAGTGAACGACTGCCCAAGATGATTTAATTATCAGATTCATAAGTATTTGCAAGGATCAAATCCCTCATTTCTGGAGTGAAGGCTTTGTAACACATGATAAAGTAGCAGTCAGGGACTTATAACCCATTATTTGGGATTAAGTATTTTTGCATTCTTTTCTGTTATTTTATTTATTTGTGTACTATCTGGGAGAACTGTATAGTTGTAATATCCAGCATGATCAATTCTTTCCCATCACAGGTCACATTCTTCAGAATCCAGCATCCAATACCAGCAACAGAACCATCAAAGCTGCTGGCAACAAGGAGTTAATTTATTATGTCTCCCCCCCCACTTTTTTTTTTTAAAAAGAAAAGTTACATTTAAAGTACTCCAAACACACCCATCAATTACATACACCTGGCAGCGAGATCAGCATACTCACTGAGTTTTTCATGATGAATTCCGAAGTAATGTTCTCAACTTCCTCCACCGTATAGGACGACACATCAAAACCAGAAGGATGGCTTTCATTATTCATCAGTAACTGGTAATATTCTTCATTGGCTACATAAGAACATTAAGCCCCATTTTTTTTATATTCACATTTCAAAATGTGACCAGTTAACACTGAGCCTGCTAACACGGACTGTAAAATATAGGGTGTAACTTAATTCACTAGTCTGTCAAGTGCTTGGCAATCCCTAGGTAGAAGACATTGTCATCTATAATCAATATACGATATAAATTGTAAGTGAATGGCTACTAAATACCAAAATGCATTTTTAAATAAAACCAGGTCTCACCCTATATTTTACTAGGGTGTTTTTTGTTTGTCTGTTTTGATATCTGAAAAAGATTACTCTAAGAGCTAATGGGTCCTCCCCACTCTCACCTCAGCCCTTTTTTTGGGTAAAGTCTCACAAACAAATTATTAAAATGCTACAACTACATTAGTTTCATGATATTTCAGTTATGATGAACTTGGCTTTATAAAGAGATCTGCATTCAGATTCTAGTTCTAGTGCTTACTTTTACTCAATCTAGCCTTCCAAGAAATATCATAAACATTACCTTTAACTTGTTTAACGCTTTTAAGTGCATATTTCAATGTGGCCAGCATACTAGATTTTCCTTTGATTCTTTTTTCAGGAGGAAGGCGTGCTTTCAGCTCCTGCAATGTTTTCCTCAATTCCTTTTGTGTTTTGGCTTTAGTGGATTGCTCGCTGCTATAAAATTAGAACAAAAGTTACTGATATTTAAACTTATATCCTACCTTCCAGAAAACCGAAGCCTTTTTATATTTATCATGTAATTAGAGGGGTTCCATAAATCTTTTAATATGATTTTGGAAGTGTATAGCTTGAAAGACACTTTAGGATTTGTAATAATTGCTACAGTGGCTAGATCAGTGGTTTTCAGACTCTTGACCCAGTTGAAAATTTGATGACCTGTTATAACCCAGTAAATACCTTGGTTCACTAAAGACCTGGGTCACTAAATATTTCTTGCCCTAGACATCTAATATACACATTAATGTAGTAAGTACACTGTAAGTACCCTTGAGGCAACTCCTCTCCCACAGAACTAGCTGGCTCATCTCCCAGCTTTGGGCATTGTGAACTCCAAGGTCACAACTCCGTTCAGGTTCAGTCGGGCCCAGGCCCACCTGATGGGAGGGCTTCGCGTGGACAGATGTGTGTGACTGGCACATGGGGGTTGCAGCAACACTCACCCAGATTTGGCCCAGCCAGCCACCCATCATAACGAAGGGGCAACTGAGCCAAACTTGAGCGCGTTGTGATCATATGCATCAAGTCTCAAATGTCCAGGACAGGGAGCTAAGCTCAACCAGTTCTGTGGGACTCACGCCGAGCAGCCACTGCTGTGAGGTGAGTATGGGGCAGGCTCTGCAACCACCTCACCCCTAGGCATTCCACCTCCCCCGGGTGGAGGATCTAACCCTGAGCCAGGGCCTACCACGTGACCATTGACATATTCTTACAACCTAATTTTGGGTCACAACCACAGAGAGAAACCCTGAACTAAATTTACCTAATTTTAAATAGTTAATTTATTTTTGTTCACAATAATTACTTCAACGAGCTTTGTCATTGTTTTAAAACTTATTTTAAGAAATCACAATATTCTAATTTTTATTTACCTGCATCCACTGGTAGATGGATTATGTTCAGAGTCTGCAATCATCAGGCTAAATGCATTTGAGCTGAAAGAACCACCGCAGTGATGTTAATAAAAAGTCAAATACAAAGTGTGTTAGCTTTAATGTCTCCATTTTCTTTGTTACTCTAAACTTCCACCAGACCCAGTTTATACCAACGAAACAAGTGATGTCAACTGACTAGCCTCACCCAAACTAGTGCGTGTGTGTAAATATTATGTATACTTAAAAAGATGTAATTCTATAGTAGGTTGGTCCTTCCACTAAATCAATCACCATACAGTAGACTAATAATGGTAGAGTGTTTAACAGCTGTGTTGTTAATCGACATCCATAAAAAGTTGTGAAGTCTATCACAACTCTGGTTTTCCTTCCCACTCTCTTAATACAACTTGCGGGATTTAAAAAGACAGCCCTAACATATTGTTACTGCTTCAACTTGGTAAACAAGATTAATTCATGGAAAAGAAAAATTCTAAATTTAATTTTAAACTGAAGTTCTGTTCTGGTCACCATTTCAACACTTCAATCTTTAGTTTAAATCAGATTGCAGTTTTTAAATCAGTAATAGGATACAAAGATTCTGAGAAGGTGAAAACAAGCGGTTAAGTCTTACCTCTCTGATCTATTTGCCTTAGCAGAAAATATGAAGACAAAACATCTTTGCTGCACTTCCAGTAGTATTTTTACTATATTTTTCTCCTTTTATGTTTTCATATGGCTTTTTCAAAAGTTGAAGACAGTAATTATGCAGATGCAATCTACAATCTGCCTATTCTAGTATGAGCCAGTAATGAATGTATAGAAATCAGTATGGAATCAAAAGAGCACCAAGCATAGGAACACAGCCCAACACAGATTACGTTGCATGTAGTAACCTGAAAGCAGGTTAGATCTTAAGCATCTTTTGATAAAAATCATGAGTGAAAAAAAAAATCAGCACATTACCTTTTATGACTACCTAAAGACTCCACAAGCATTGCTGTATCTTTCCCATTTTCATCAGATTCATTGCCATGAGAATCATGTCCACTGGAGTAGTTTTCATTCATATAATTTCCGCTGAAGGCATTACCACTAGAACCACTGCTCATCTCAATGTCCTCCTGAAGAGTATCCAGATGTTGTTCAGGCTTTGTTTGAACACCAATCTCCTCAGCAATCGTTTGGCTATGGTTGTGTACAAATTCAGAATACCCACTCATTTTGTATTGCTTGAATGAGTCTGACTGCTGAGAAATATTTTCACTGATTTCAAGCTGTTGTGGGTTCTGCTCTTCAATGCTAGAGTAGAACCCGCTGATCTTAATATAGTCCATTGAATACTCAGAAATATTTTCACAGACTAAAAAGTAGTCAAGCCATAGTCACATTTATGCTCTACATACAAGATTGTCAGTCTTGAAGTGTGAATCCAGATCCTAAAGGGGCGGGGTGGGGGGGGAGGAATAAAATATGCTGAATACAATTTCTTTAATCAACTTTTTTCAGTTTGCTCAATATTAAGGTTTTCTTATTAACCAATCAAAACTAAAATGATGAAGTAACTAAAGTTAAGCTTTAGTTTCATGAGTTCCATCATTAATATTTTTATCCAAGAATTTGGCACTTAACATTTTTGAAAGATTTTAGCCATCAGTACATTTCCACATTTAATTCAAGGCTAGTAAGATAATGTTGAAAACAAATATTCATTTTGCCATAAAATTTACAGGAGAAAAGGAAGCTGAAATAAAGTGAATTTTTAATTAGAAGACAGCCTTCTAAAAAAAAATTTCAATATTACTCATTTCTTATCATTCTAAATAATTTCTGTAAAGCTTACCGGCTGCGACTATATACAATTAGGCAAAATCAAAAGTATCCGACAGTTTATTTAGCTCTCTGTCTGCTGAAAACAAACTAAACACAATGATCTTGAAAATATTTAGAGAGTCTAAAATTAAGTTTGTTTTACCAAGTTTGGGGGTGGGGTGGGATTTACAATCTCATTTTCCTATTTTAAAAAAATTCTTCCTCTGCTGCTGTACAAAAGACCAACATATAATACAGGAGACTGACTGTACAGTGGAAACAGAGAATTGACAGTATATTAAGTGGACACAGCAGCATTTTGAGGACAATAGAGAGAAAGAATTCTTAGATTTATTTCAGTTACAATAATCCTAGACATCAAAAGTAAAAAAAATTCCAAAACAAAAGGGTTTTAAAATTGACCTTTTTAGATTAAGTACAACCAAAAATGCCAAGTAGTTTTTGGGAAGTTACACCTCTAAGGGAAGAAAAAGAGCTACTGTTAAAGCAGTTATCAAATTTTTAAAACCAAGATCAGAAGCATTAAAGCAACAACAAACATATTAAGAATAAACTATTATGGACTTTCCATCAAAGGTAAAAAGCACCAGGTAGCAGTTATCTTTAAGTAGCAAACTAAACACCAGAAAAATACATAGGGTGAAAAGATCAGGAAATTAGATTTCTGTGATCCACAGACAGCAAAAACACTTGTTCCATAAAAATGGAGTTAACAGTCATTTGCACATTTCCAGGATTAATGTGCACTGAACAAGATTAATGTAACAAGCCAATGCAAACTATTTTTATTCTTATCTATAATGATATGGGAAATTCATTCAGTGTTTGCTATTTCTCCCCCCTTAAAATATATAATGCTGCAAATTGTTTGCTCTTCCAGTCTCACGGGTTACAGACTGTTGAGTACAAAAGAATGAGGAAAAAGTGTAAGTTTTACCAGTACTACTAGTGCCTTTTTTTAACATTCAAAAGAAAAAGAACAAATCTACAAGAGTTAAGTAGTTTTAACTTAGATATTTATTTTAAATTCTACCATTTTTCCCCCAAAAGCAAGTGAAACTATTTTCTTACCCTCCTAATTTTTGGTTTTCCAGATATTTTACGTTTATTTTCAGTTTTCAGAAGCAAATACCACTCTTCTTCTCATTCAGGCAAAGATGTACACAAGAGATCTGTTTTTAGTTGGAAGAGGAAGTGTTGTTTAGGGGCGTTTATTTTAGCAGTAACTACTGATAGCTATAAATATTTTCTTACAATTAGTATATTTGCTGGAAACCCAGATAACTCTTTGTAAGTAACATGAGGCAATATTTTTCTACTAGCACAGTGAATTTATCCAATTCGGATCCACCAATCAAGAACAATATGAATGCATGTTCACTCATTATGGCAGACAGATCAATAGATGGAGAGTTGTTATAGTAGCACAAATTCTAAACTAGAGTTTCCTTCAGCAGTTTTAACAGAATTAAAATAAGCAGCTACTTGTGTCTCCCTAAAGTTATTTAAAAATTGGAACGTACAGGAAAAGAAAAAAGGGGAGCTACAGCATGGAAAGAAGTGTTTATTGCAGAGGTTCTCAAACTGCGGGCTACACGGGGGGCTCTGGCTGTCAAGCCCCTGTGCATTCTGGGGCTCCAGCTGTCAGGCATGCGCGGGGCTGCCAGCCCAAGCCCTTCAGGCCTGGGTGGCTAACGAACAGTGATGGCTGGGGCAGCGACCTGGCTCTGAAGGCAGCACCACACCCAGCAGCAGCGCAGAAGGGTGGCATGGTACTGGGGAGGGGAGTCGGGTCATCATTTATTCGGGAGGGTTATTGCAGCCTGAAATATTTTCAAAGGGGTCCCAGAAAAATTTTTTTTTTCAGAACTCCTGGTTTACAGAAGAATATCTCTACTCCTTGAATTCAGACTGGTGGAGTTTTAGCTAGAAGTTACTAAAGAAAAAAAAAAATCTGTTCAAGGTCTCAGTCACACTGAGGTTTGTTCCTAGATGTAACTCCCAGGAGCATTTAACAATGGCATATAATAAAGTTTCTTCTGCTGATTACCTAGAATCAAAAAAAGACTAGACAACTCACCTCTAGTGAATGGACACTCACTGAGTAAGTGGGTTCCTTTATACAAGCCAAGCATCAGGGCTAAGGAAAGGTCCAATACATAATGCCCACCTAATCACTATACTCTGTGCCCTTCCAGCATTTAGGATCATAACATTGAAAGCTAAAGCTACACTGCTGTTAGAGAATCAAAATTTATTTTCTTACAATAATTTACTTATAGCACTAATTACTAGTAATAGTCTTGCCCTGTATGTCTTAGCCAGTGAGACTTGGCCACATGATTGTTTTCCAGCTTTGCTTGCTAAATTCATTGTTCATTTACATTCAATACAACAAAAATCTAAAGGAATTGGTTTAGTGACATGCACAGCTTCCATGGGATCCATTTTTCAAGACCTTTCCCACAATGTTCAAAAGTTTCCTTGGAAAAAACTAGTATATAATAATTTACAGAAAACTTCTGAGAAATAACACTTAAGTCCTCTTTCTGACATTTGGACTTCGTTTCTAAGGTATAAAGGAGGCAAAGTCCCTTTACGAACTATGCTATTTAAAAGACAAAAAAACCCTTAGAATATCTTGTAAGTAAGGGCTTATCTGAGAAGCTGTAGAGAAAAAAAGGTCTAACAGGAAAAACCTTTCCGTAGAACAGCCTCACGTAGACACCAGCTTAGTATTGGTATACATAGGGCTGGAAACCTAGAATCACAGCAGCCAGGACAAGCCGACTTAAAAACTCTGAATGGGACTCACGAAGTATTTAGCTCTATCTAGCTCCCACTGAAATCAATGCGAGTTAGGCACCTAATCCCCCCTTTGAGTACGGGAAAAACGCATTTCAAGACTCCAAAAGTGTAAATAGAGCTTTTGCAGGCCTACAAGCTTAAACTATACTGAGAGGAAGGGTTGAAATCTAAAGAACTGGCAGAGGCATTTACCTCAAAAGCTTTCTATTACGGGGCATCTTACTGCTGGTCTAGACTCTAGTCAACTCATGAGAAAGGGTAATCCAGATTTATCTGTAGTTAATGTCTTTGCGTCACGAAGAGCAAACCAGACTGGGCTTCCTCTTACTGTTTATTTTATGTAAGCCCTTTCAAGAGAATAGAAGGTAGGAAGGAAACCAGTAACTAGGGAAGTCTACCAGAACGGTCATCTTCACTGCAACAGATATCTTCAGCTAGTACACTGAAGTTACTGCATTAAATGTGACCAAACTTCAAAACATTGGAGTTACACAGTGTGACTGGACTAGATACTAATGAGCTGATACAACTTGAGTTGTTGCATTGCCACTACATTAGCTTCACTCGAGCTTCAAAAACCCCCAACCCAGACAAGCCAGCTAGACCTCAAGCTCAAAGCACCACTTAACTCAACATAGATATCCCTTGGATGGGAGCCAAGATGGAGTAACACACAAACTACAACTCAAGCCAAATGTGCCTGAAAAATGAAATCCCAGGGATGCTGCTTATGTAACCGAGGGCAGGCTATACAGTGCTCACTCAGTATAATTCCCTACTTGAATTTTTCCCTGCCCCCTATCTGCCTGTCAGAACAAGTAAGCAAAATCCCAAGAGTCTGAACTGTGGCTCTGAAGAGCAATATTTTCTACCAAACCAACAAGGTGGATTAACAATCAGATGACTGACAGACCAAAAGCAATGGATGTCATAGCTACTTCACACACCACTTCTTGTGTGTCTAAGGTTAATAATGAAGCAAAAGTAGCTTTGTTTCTCTTATGAGTTTTTGTTTAATTTATGATAAACATATAAGATAGTTGTTTTGGTTTGTGGCTCTAATACACTGAATAGAAACAGCTGTCCCACATAAAAAGTTAAGTTGCCCAATAATGAGATGGTGCTTTGCAAGCACTGACCCACTGAAAAAGACTTCTAACATTCTCCTATTTGAATTCACATCAAACTAATTGGAGAATAATACTGAAGAATCTAGTTGCTTTAACAAAAATGTTCAAGTGTAACTAGTGTTTACTGTTATAGCCTCAGTTTGTGGGTGCTCAACTTGACACAAGTTAAGGGGCCTGATTTTCAGAGTTCACCACTTTCAAAAATCAAGTCTTTTTAAAAGTGCATCATCTCAAATACAGAAGCTCCCAAAATCAAGTTATCTTTGAAAAATCTTGTCCTTCGTAAGTTTTATTTTGTCAAATGAAAAAGTTTTCATCCCAACCCAGCTCTGTAGCTTCTTAGTCTAGGTACTTCAATTAACACGTCTCAGTGAAAACAGAAAGGAAACCCATGCAGAACTGTTCTAAAGGCAGGGCTCTAACTAAACCAAAGTACAACTCTCTCTCTTCTCTCCACCCCAAATTCTCCAAAGTCTTATACATAATCAGACAGATTCTGCCCACAGGAGGATAAAACTAAGGGCTTGTCTACACTACCACTTACTTCGGTATAATTTAAACTGCTGAGGAGTGTGAATAATCCTTGCTCAGAGGTGTGAACAATCCTCACAGTTACTGCCTCTCACAGAAGTGGAGTAATTAAGTCAACATGAGAGCGCTCTCCCATCAGTCAAGAGTGCCGCTGAAGTGCTTTTAGTGTAGACTAGCACTTAGATTGTAAACTCTCCAGAGCTGGGACTGTTTCTTCTTGTGTGTCTGATTAGCATCTAGCACAGCGGTTCTCAACCTGTGGGTCGGGACCCCAAAGTGGGTCGCGATCCCGCTGTAATGGGGTCACCAGGGCTGCCGTTAGACTTGCTGGGGCCGGGCGCTGAACCCAAAGCCTGAGCTCCACTGCTCTGAGCCCTGGGTGGCAGGTCTCAGGTCTCCCCCACCCCTGTCCAGGGCTGAAGCCCTCAGATTTCAGCTTTGGCCTCCCCCACCTGGGGTGGCGAGACTCTGGCTTCACCCCCATCCCCTTCCTGGGGGTCATGTAGTAATTTTTGTTGTCTGAAGGGGGTCGCTGTGCAATGAAGTTTGAGAACTGCTGATCTAGCAGAATGATTGGGGTCTCTGGAAGCTACTTCTAATACCTATTTGCCAATAATTAAATTAAAGCTACTGACAACATCTTTTGTCTGTACAACATTGGTGCAGCTAAACTGCTCATCCACGCTATGTGCGCTTCCACTGGAAAGATGTCCTCATCAACATATCTTATATACAGTAGTCCCTCTCTACATCGCGGTTCACTTATCGCGGTCTCACTGTATCACGGGATTCTTAAAATTTTTTAGTGTGCCCTGCAATGCTGAGTCTCCCCCTCCGCCACCGAAATTGACAAGGCAGGGTCAATTTCACTGCGGAGAGCAGTCCCTACTTCGGGGATTTTCACCAATAGCAGGGGGTCTAGGAACCTAATACCCGCGATAAGTGAGGGATCACTGTAATTATCTTGCTGAATTAGTAGATGCTAAAAAGATGACCTTGCTAGGGAAGGAAATCAAAAGTTGTAGTTTGGAAGAGGACAGGCACATTCTTAAATATCATCTATGCTCCAGAGGAGAAATGTCTCTAAGTGACTATTTTTGGTTTGTAACAAAGGATTAGTCTGTTGTATACTATACTCCAATCACAGAATTTGTACGTAGAGAGTCTTACCTAGTTTTTCCACCTACAGTGTGTTCACTTTGGGGTGTAACAGCTTCACATTGTGCAGAGTGATTGGTTTCGTACTATGGGATGAGCACTGGCCTCAAAACAATCACTTTCTTGTTAATATTTTTGAAGCCCCCACAGCCAGAGCTACTGGCCAAGTGTCAATATATCAATTATGGAACTTCATAAGGCAAAGAAGAAAAGCAAGTTAATTTCAATTCCCCAAAACCACAGAAGCACTAGTGAGCTACAACAGTGAACACTATCAACTCTCTCCAAAATCCAAGTATGAAGATTTTGCCTCATTTTTTAAACACCTTATGATAATGATTTTACCAGGACAGTCCTGTCACTGCATGCACAAACACAGGTATCAGAGAAATCATTCCTGATGGTATAGATTTTAAAGTCTGTTACTACAATTTTCATTAATGTGAAATGTTTTCAGAAGTCCTCTTTTAGAGGGCCGTTTTGCCAACTGGTATTGTTTTACAACTGTCACATCACACACTGGTAGTGATTGACCATTCCATACTAGCTGAACAAAAAGTTAAGTGTAGAAACTTAACACAAGCTCCCTGGGCAAGTAGGCAATGCTTAAATATTTCCTCACACTTGCTAGCACAAGGATGCTAACTTGACAACAGCCATCAAAAGTAAGAAGTCAATTTAGTACTAATCTACAAGTAGTCTGAGCACCTGCAAAAGATTAACTATGCAAACAGATGAGTCTTAAAATTTGAGTGCTAAGAAAAAAAACAGTTAACAGATGAACCTCATTGTGACATTCTTTCTAACGAAGACAGCAAAATATTTGTGTTCTCACACATCAGCACAAGGAAAATGCAGAACAGTGCTTTCTTGGCAGACTTTTACAGTAATCCAGGAATCTTTATTTCCGGAGTATGTTTTTTCACATCCAGTCTGAGTCACCATAAACATGAGATAATACTTGCTTACTGAAGAGTTTAATACCAGAATTCTTTATTAAAAAGTCATGGCAATAAAAAAAATTCTCAGCAATATCCAGACCAGAGAGCAAATGAAGTAATCTACATAAAGAAACGCTAATGCTTGAAAATGCAGTTAGTTTTTTTTTTTTTTTTAAAGGCAGTGAGTAAAACCTAATTCACAGAGATTATATGTTGATTCTATGACTTTTTTTTTTTGCATACCAACATTACTGGAAATTAATTTTTAAGATTAATTAAAACACAATTGGAACAAAAAGAGCTCTCTCAAACTATTTAAATGTTAACTTTCTACTCAAATGAATCAGAACAATTAAACACATTCTTTACCTGCATTTTTTTAAGCAAGGTTGGCATAAGTGTTTTCCCTCCCAGCTAGCATCAAAAAGCATGAAGTACCTAGGTCCAGAATCTCCCACAAGCACTTAAACTGTGTCTCTTCCTCTTCTACTGGTAATCCTTTTCCATTACAGAGTTCAGACACCCCTAAAACTACAAAATATAAAAGAAATACTGGGGCCCCCCTAACAAATGTCCTTTTCTTATAGTTTTAAAGAACAAAAAATACCAGTATGTTGCTCAGAGTTATGCCAACCCTATACAGATAACCTTTTGGTAAAGAAGGAATTTTCATCCAGCAAACGAAGCAGAGAGAGAGAGATGCATTTTAACATATTTGAATTTCAGCAAAATTAAATAAAATCTCAGAAGACAAAAATCTTTAGATAGAACACACCTAAAGAGCATGTAGAGTTCTGGTTCAGCAACAGCATGCTAGGACTCTGAAGTCTGTACAGGCTGAAAAACATCACCTCCAAATTAAGGTATTTTGTGGCCTTTACCACCACTGGACATTCGTTTACATCAACAGGGGTGGTGCATATTCAGCATCTTTGGAGAAACTAGGCTACCTTCTTAGGAGTCTAACTTCAGGTACTCAGATTTCAAAGTTCTGGCCTAATGATTTTCACTATCCATCTTTCTGGTCACCCTCAGGCTAGTAAGTGTCTGATAAATTCAAAACCTACTGTCCTCATAATAAATGCTGGTAAGGAAGAAGTATGTTTCTTCTCCCCCTTCTATAGTCTCATAATGCTCTCCAGCAATGTGAAATTTCTACATTTCTTGTCAGTTTAACCATTACCCAGATAGGTTCTCAACAACAGCAATGTTAATGACAAAATACAGATTTCATTCAGCTTCTATTTACTAAATTAAGCAGCAGAAGCCTTGGAGTTGCCTGTCTGTTAACTCTGAAAGCCAACACTCACTCTTTAGTTTTCTATTACTTTTGAAAGGTTATCTTTGCAACCATATGGGGTATTAACTTTTGTTGTTTTAAATGAAAAGGTTAAATTCTACAGGAACTGATGTCTTAAGCCTTCATGCTCATTAGTAAAAGCTTTCCACTAGCAAAAGGATTTTTCGAGTCCTGGCTTCGTGTACATTAAAAAACAGACAGATTAGAACATCTTGGGGAAGATAAGATGCCAAACTGGCAAAAAAAAATACCAGATTTCACACACACATTCTTGGTGAACCCAAAATATCCTAGCTATCCTAGAAAGCGTAAACAGTATATGGCAGACAGAAGTAGCAGAATAAATTAAAACAGCTAGCATTTTGTATGTGACAAACATCTAAATCATTTTCAAAACACCTGGCATGAAAACAATTGCATTTGAATACCCAGGACTAATGGTTTAAAAAACAATTGAGATTAGCACTGGAACCTTTCATTAAAATATGATGGAAAACAGCACATGTTAACAAGTCATCTTAAAATGCTGTCTTTACAACTACTGTTTGATAAAGTACACTACAATGTTGGCCAGACTTTTAAGGAAAACCTTATTCACAGCATTCCGTTTTGCAACAGGTGACACAAGACAATGTGAGTTCTGAATGGGGAAATAGTACAGTATGTGGTCTTTTCTGATTTCAAGACTACAGAATTTTTTAAGGTATAATGATTTTATCAAAAAGAATAGTATTGAATTTCTTATGTTAGTTACATGTTATATAGCAGGTAATTTCATGAACAGTAATTCCATAAATGTTTGGCCTCCCTGATTGTATATTTTCATGATACAGGAATAGCCCAAGTTTTCCATAATAATTCGGGTCCCTTTCACAATAAAGCTTTCAGACCAGCTCTGAACTACAGCTATTTGCACATTTGAAAATTTTGCACTTATGCACTGGAAACATGGCTGCATTTCCAACAATAATTAAGGAAGTCTCATATACAGTTCTTCCAAGTTTTCACATTTATTGTAGGTGACAATCTCCTTCCAAATAGTATTTGGGCTATGGAAATTAATTTTTATCCTCACTAGTTGAGATCCTTGAAAATGAGCCAACAGGACTTGCCATTCTCGCCATGAATTCTGTATTTGGTTTAACAATCTGCTCAGAATCATGGAATTCTGATTAAACTAAACTAAAAATAAGGTTCTGTTTCAAGATCACTGTTTCACTGAAGACATGGCACTCCAGTCTCGTAGGGTTTAAAACAGGCTTCCTCGTGTCCATGCTTGGGAAAAGTTTAAAAAATAGTTACCTTTTTAAAAGGTTCAATACAAAAGTCTATTGCTCAGTGTTTAACTGACCTGAGTAACGACCTATGTCAATATCAAAGAGATTTATCTGAAATCTAAGAAGTAGTTTTCAGCTACTCCTTGCAATACAATGATATGAAGGATGTATAGCATCTTAAACTGCATAGAGTAAGCATCTTCAGAAGCTTTTTGGGTTGAATTAAAAACATCATGAAAGTTAAACGTGAAAGTAACAAATCCTAGTGAAATACTTAAGTGGTTCTCAATTAGCACTATGGGATTTGGCAAACTGCTCCCCCAAAAGGGACTATGATTGCTTCAAATTGTGGCTGAGAAGAGGAAATTAAAGCATTCAAGTATTGCATCCTAAGAAGAGCTTTTTTACGAAAGGAAATCTAGTTCCATTAGCATGAGAGGAATGTTGAGCTAAAGAGAACATTCAGACCAATTAAAAAATTTTGAGAGCCAGTTACGTACATTATGCACAACATAAAATGGAAAGTCTTCGAATATGAGAGACGAGCCAACAACCTGCATCACATGATCAGAGCCAAATCCCCCTTTTAAAGGGAACAGAAGTCACACCTGCAGTATTAAAAACAGGATAGTAAACGGTCAGCTTTAAAAACTCAACTAGATAAGGTTTTTGTAGCAACAGATGAAGATCAAATGACCAGAAGGATATTTAGGTATGGATGTGATACAACTGATGAATACAGTATACTTAATTATGCACAAAACACTTAGAATTCTGTTTCTGCATCCACAGCAATGTTACAGCACTAGCCAAAACTCTAACAGGCACCCATCTCCTCCCTTCCAGCCTCCCTAATACATCGTTCCCCTCCAGCCTACATAAAATGAAGCTGCTAAGATAATCTTCCTTGCTTGTTGCACTGACCACATCACCCCTTCTTTGAAACTTTCCACTCTCTCCCCTTATTCATTGCATCATCTTCAAACCTGCCCTCATCTTCCAGGTTTTTCAGAACCCTGCTCCCAGTATTCTTATTTCCTCACACGCATCTCAACCTTGCAACGTCAGCCTAGCCTACCTGCCTGTCAACTTCTTACATATGGTAACTCTCCTTAAACTAATCTATACGGCAACTCGCCCTCTCCAAACATACAACAGAGTTATCAAAATTTTGTTTTTCCTCAGTCTGTGCATGCACTAAGCTTTAGTCTCTGAAGTCATGTTTTCCTGATTTTAAGTTTTAACAAAGAAACCATAAAACACGCGCCTGCCAAATAAAAAAACAAACAAACAGTTTATCCTTTGAAGATCACAACAGTTCTCTGTATAGAGAAGACTGCAGCATTTGAAATATGTGCCTGTCAAAGACTATTTAGGCACACACAATCCACCTCTGAATTAGTATTGGGTTTACTAGAAACCAGAATGACTCTCCAAAAAAAGCACGCTATCCCGTAGCCTGCCTGCTCTCCACATCACACCTTGAGATCAAAATTTTGCACATTTTCTCTTGACCCACAATCCCACAGACTTAGAGTCAAATTAGCCTCCATGTTCATTGGTCCCAGGATCACCCTTGGCATTGGTATCACTTAAAACATCTGAAAGGAGAACCCAAAATATTGAAAACAAAAACAGAAAGTCACTTTATTGCATAGCAAGAAGATGCAAATCTAGCACTTTCTATTAGATGTGATGCTAGAGGGCTTCCATTTTCTAAAAAGGAAACGGAAGCCAACTCGTTTTGATGTACTTCATGACTTTTACCTCACTCACTATGTTCTGAAGTTCCTGTTTGTCAAAAATGCTTTATATATAAATGAATAGCTCGAATGCAGCATCTAATGAAAAAAATATATATATATATTCAGAGTAATCGAGAAAGGAGAACATACGAAGTTCAGATCATTTATTGGGGGGGGGGAGAGCATAAGTAAGACACTCACCTTAATGAATGTGCTAATTATGATCTTTCCAAATCAAGGTCTGAAACTGTAGTAAATGCTCTCCTGAACAAAAACCCAATATAGTTTTATAAATAAACTACAGAAAAGGAGTTTAAAACCCGTTTGTTTCATAAGTACATTTAATAAGTGGAATAAGAGCTTAGTCATGCATGATGGAAAACATGAATTGTAAAACGAGAGAGCAGTTATATTCATTATGTACTAGGATTCAAAAGTGGACCAAAAGGAAATGGGGAAAATTCCTTAGCTTAGCAAGAACCAAAATCTGAAAATAAAACTACAGCATTTGTACATGAAGAGTTACTGATTTCTGTTTTCCTTTGTAAATTCAAAAAAGCTTCATACCCTGTATTAGACCCTGGACACAGACACAGGTTTAAATGTTAGAAAACACTTATTTCAAAGGCATTTACACAATTGTTTACCTACCAAAATCCAAGTTAAAGAGTTTGTATTCCTAGAGTAAAAACTGAGATCAAACACCTGAAGCAGGGCAAAAAGTTGCATCTCTTACTCTAAATGTGTTTGAGATATAGTCAACTCTTACAAGACAAATACAGAACACGTACGATAGGTAGTCTTTGCAAGAGAGAAACATTTCAAATAACTTTTCAATTGCATTCAGCTAAATAATCCCATGGAGCAAAAGGTATTCAGCACATATATAGTGTTTGGAGCTCATTATGGCCATTACTAGTCCCTTGCTCTGACACACTGCCGTGCATTCACAACAACAAAAACTGTTCTTGGGAAATGTGATTTGCTACCACTCTACATTAAAACACAGTGAAAACCACTACCTAAACACATTTTAAAGATAAAAATCTGACACACCACATGTTGGGTCCTGATTTTGATATAGAACTAGTTTTGCAAGACCAGCTTCAAAATCATTTCGCAATATAAATATTATTAACATCTCTCTCAAGTTTCCACCATAATATCCCACTATAAATTAATGACAGAATATTGGCTAATTATGGGACTGTTTTATGGCATTAAATTTATGAAAGCACCAAGCATACAAGTTGATCATGGGCTGAACTGTTAACATCACTCTTTAGTGGAAAAGAGTAGCCAGTGGAAAAGAGCAACCAGTTCAGTCATCAGCAAATAAAAGCTCCTTAAGAAGTAAATCTGCCACTTCTATGTGAACACTAAAATGTTGCTGATTGAACAAACTTCCTATCAGTGCAGAACTGGATAAATACTCCTCTGTCAATGGTATGAAATGCATCCATAAGCACAACTGGGGGGCGGGAGGGAGGGGGCAGGGCACGAGGGAGAGAGAAAGATGGAAAAAAGCCTGGCAAACACACAAGCTTGTTCAGAGCCGCTAGTGACCAGAAACAGGTCTGTTATCTTGCCATTTTCCACCACTCTAGCCACCACTGAAGGACTCAATGACCAAGAAAACCCACATACACAAACCCACTTGACGGGGGCCATCCAAAAACGAACAAAAATTTCTAGAGTCTCTCAGTTTACAGAGTCAAAAGTTTTGGCTGAGTCAACAAATACCATGTAAAGACCAAACTTTTGCTCTCAGCTCTCCTCCTGAGGCTTAGGGGTGCAAAGATCATGTCTACAGTGCTCCATTCAGACTGGTGGGGGGAGAATGGTTTCCACAAGACAGGTGTTAAGTCTATTCAATATGACCCATGCAAGAATTTTCCCAGCAACAAGGAAGAGGGAAATGCCTCAGGTTTAGGCTTGGATGAAGAAGTAAGGAAGAAATAACCAGAGTGAATACAGATTTTGTAAACTGTATAATTATGTATTTAGATTAACTAGTACATGGACTTCACACTGTTGACACAATCCATTTATTCATCCAGCCCTTATGTCAGTTTAAGAGCACAATGTCATCTGGTCCAACGCCAGCAGTAGCCACAGCACTCTACACACACGCAGCTAGCTAATAAGGGAAATTTATAAGATTACATGAGCCCACTAGGTTTTCTTTTTTCAGCAGATTATGTGTAAAGAGCTTTAATGTAGCCAGAGGAAAATGAGTAGTAAAAAAATGCTTTACACACTGCAGGACTCCAGAGGGGGGAATAAAGCTAAAAGAAAGAACTGAAACGGAAGAGGCAAGGATATGAAAAAAATAGGTCAAGACACAGAAACTAAGAATGACAAAGAAAAGGTGGTAAGAAACAGAAGGATAAAATAGGAAAAGAAACAAAAGGACAGATGCAGAAATGATCCTAACCATTCCACCAGAGAACCCAGTTGGAAATCTTGGTAATCTACAAATACCATGAATGGATTCATGTAATTTAGAATCAAAACTTGGAGGCAGGAAACTTCCTAACATATAACAGCTGTTTTGTTACTATGTATCATAATTACTAGGTAACCAACCATTCCCAAAAAAGAAGCTTGTGTTCAGTATTACATAATATATTAAAGGGAACATGCTGTTCCCTTTTAACAGTCCAATTATGACTACTCAGTACAATGTTGTTAATTCAGATGAATTACTAAAAGCACAAAACCTGTTTTACACAGCTAAAAGATTATTTAAGAAACAGGAAAAAAACCAAACAAACTTAACTTCTTTTAAACCTATGTCAGCCCAGGCTATCAAGAATTAACATTTCCTGGTCATCAGACAAATCAAAGGTAACCCCCATACACACCTTGTTGTCTATTGGTATTTAGCCAGAAAATTAAATACCAAATTCTCAGTCTACTTAATAAAACATGATCTCATGCAGAGGAAAACTTAATATAAAAAGATGAGGTTCCTGGACTAGTTTATTCTAAAAATTAATAGCTTCATTAAATATCACCCAAAAAGCCCAGTCAGGATTTGCAGATAAGAGGCACAGTGCTAGGAGATGCACTAACAACAACATATGCTCTCTCCTCATAGAACACATTCCTGTGCAAATACAACAGAGACGATGATATTTTTCAGGCTGGAAGTAACTTCTCCCAGCTCAAGTGGTTTGCTGATATGTACCGTGATATCAACTAGACGTCTTTCAGAGATAAAGATATAATCCCTCTAAGAAAGAAATAGCAACAGCAAATACTAAAGTTTTCTACACAAAGGAATCCAGTCAACAAAATCAAGGTTTCCCTACTTCAGATCCTGCAAAACCCTGACCCATACCTCAAATAATGAGCCTGACGTGATAGAATATGCTGAATTTTAGAACAGAAATTCTTCATTCAATATTAATGACAATTTTTCCTTTCAAGAGTTTGAGACAAATGTTTCTATCCATGTAAATGGCAAACAATGTACTACAGTCATGTTCAGTATTGCACCGCTATCTCTGGATTTTTATGTATTTTTTTAAACACTGTACTGCAGTATTTGGGTGATATTCTGATAATTTTATTGAAAGCAAATTATTATTTCTAGCTAACTTCAGCCTTCATCTTCTTGAAGGAAAAATAATGCTAGACTTAGGGAGAAAACAATAACGTGGCCTGAAAACCAAAAAAATTAAAGTCATAAGACTAGTTTACACTTTTAGGCAGAGAGAGCAGCTATTTGTAAATAAAAACAGGAGAAATCATACTAAATGGTATGTTTAAAAAGAAAAAAAACAAATACCTAGCTCTTTAGCACTTATAAAATCGCTTTAATACATGTTGCTTGCATAGGTATAAGCATAGCAATTGTTTATAAACAATGGTAATCCACTCAAACTGCATCAACCAGTGTACATGTGTTAGTAGCGCAAAGGTCACTTGACACATACATCATTACCACACAATGATGGTAAAAAAAAATTATATATTAGTAGTGGTAGAAGCCTCCCACGTTCTCTTCGAAACTAGTACATAAGGTACTTGCGAGGTTCACCTATGCTACAAATGCATCTGTGCTATGTATTAAGCCTTAGCAAATCCTTATCTATATATCTCAGTAAATGCTTAGACCGCCATCATCATATTAGCATCTTCTGGATTTACTTTCATCGTTCCTGAGAGGTAGAAGCCAATTCCCAGAGGCACTAGTGGTACTGAGAAATCTTACCTAAATAGTTATGTAATATGTAAACAGTCTCAATGGTTAAAGGAACACAGACAACTTGAAATCTTGTCAATTCTTAATAATGTATTTAACAGCCTCAGGTATTACTCCTGACTCCACCTTGGTTTTAGAATAATTAATTAATGAGGTATTTTAATTCACTTTAGTAAAATGGAAGGTTTATTTAAAGTATGAAAAGCACATTTTGTATTTTTCCCTATATAATCCTAGCAGAAATAACAATATTAGTATGATGTAAAGTTGTGACACTTTTAAATGAAAAATATGCAATTAAAATATGTAAGGTTGTGGAGCTTAGAGCTTTACACCTCTATTTTAGAAAGAGATTTTTATAGAACAGGTTTTAAAACAACTAAAAGATTATAGTCCTTTAAAATCCTCCTAATCCACTCTCCCAACTGAAAACAGTTACTAAAGTCACAAATCTGCTTTGGTCTCCAAACTAGAAGACACCATCATTAAGCCCTCTTTTAGAGATCCTGTTGTAGGTGGGCCCACACTTTAACTAAATTTTCTTAAACGATAATTTACTCAGTGTATTGCTCCAGGCCAATTATTAAACATTAATATCCTTTAATACCACCAGTTTTGTCCATGCAGTTACCTTCAGCAGTGTTCAGCATATAGAATTGTTTTACAAAGACAGTATGTGTGTATGTAAGGTAAATAACAGAATCTTATAGCTTTGAGACACAGTTTGCCAACATGCATAAAAAGCAACATAAGACAAAGCATCTTGCTTGCCTCATCTAAGGTTTATTTACGTCTGTTGCAGAGATTCAGCTTGCTAATACAATCTTTTATCTCCTCATTTTAACACACAGTATATGCATGCAGATCTCTGAAGGTTTAACAGTGCCCAAGTTAAATTCTACCGGACGTTAAAATTTGCATTCGGAATTGGTATTTCTCACTTATCTAGCATGTGGCACGTTTAACCCGTTCCAGGATCACTAACATACAGGCATGCCGCTCACAACATGCAACTCAGCCACACTGCACAGAATCCCACGGCACAGCACGGCCGGACTGACCTGCAAGGAAGCCAGCAGCAGCCAGGCTTCCCGGTCGCACGCACCATCCGCGTCCGTGCAAGCGATCAGCCAATTACTCTACCCCATCGCCCTGCCGCCTCGCGCCAGACGCGAAGGGTCAGAACCACCGGCCCCGCCACAGCCAGCGGGGGCCCTCCCCACAGCGCACGAAGGGTCCCGGCCTCCCCGCAGCGCCGGGGCGCCGCTGTCCAGTCGCCACGGGAGGGGAAGGCGACGAGAGCGGTCTGCACCGCAGGGCGGGCGGGACAGTCGGTGCACCCGCCGCAGGCCACTCACCCGCCCGCACGCTGCGCCCCGCACGCTGCCCGGCCCCGCGCCCGGCCCCGCAACCACGGCGGCAGCAGCGGGCTGCGCTCCCGGCGCTCGGGGGCCGCGCCGCAGCCGGCCCCACAGCCCGGCCGGCGCCCGCTGACAGGGCAGCCCGGGAACGGGGTGTTCTTCTCCCCCCGCCCCCAGCGCAGGCCCGCGCGGGGGTCCCGGTCCCGGTCCCGGTCCCCGTCCTCACTCACCAGCTCCAGCCCCACAGCAGCGCCGGCCGCGCGGCCGAGACTTCCCCACACACTGCGAAACGTGACTGCGCCCGGGGCAGCCACCGCCCCGCGCTTCCCATTGGCCCGGGAGGCGCCCCCTCCGCTCGCGTCAAGAGGCACCCGCCGCCCCATTGGCTCCGGCTGACGTCGCTCCTTTTACATAAGCCTCACGTGCGACACCATGTTTCCCCCAGCCAGCCACGGCCGTGCATAAGCCCCGCCTCCCCCCCCCGGAGCGACGGTCTCCCGCAGGCTCAAAATACTCACCGCCGCAGCGAGGGTCGCCAGGCCCGGCAGGGGGCGGAGCCCGCCGAGCCCGCCGACGGGGGGCACGATTGCGTCACAGCCAGGGTGGGATGGACGCTCTGCCAGACACCGCCCCACCCCAAACTCCTGCTGACGTCACGGGAGGCGCTGGCACAGGCGGGGGTGTCACGTGTCATAAGGGGCGGAGACAAGGACTATAGCCCCGCCCTCAACAGCTGGGCCCCGCCCCCGTGTCTTCCCTTAGCCCCCTTGTCCCTGAGAACTAAGCCAGGGGCTCTCAGGCGTTTGTTCTCTGGGACTCCCCCTTTGAAAATATTTCAGGCCGCGACCCTCCCCCCCGCCATGCCATGCCATGCCTCCCATCTCTGCGCTGCTGCTGGGGTGGCCCTGCCTGCAGACCCCCAGCCAGCAGCTGCTGCTGTCTGGCTGCCCAGCTCTGAAGGGCTCTGGCTGCCAGTGGGCATGAGGCAGACAGCTGCAGCCCTGGCAGAGGAAGGCTGACAGCTGGTGACCCCCCTCTTGCCCATAATAATCTCACAAGCCCTTGAGGGCTCCCCACCCCCAGTCTGAGAACCCCTGAACGAAGTGCTGGGGCCAGTGGTGGTTTCCCTTTCATGCCACCCTACAGCCCCAGCTTTCATGCCTTTCTTGGTAAGAGGGGAACAGCTTAGTACCTACCCCTCCTCTTGGTGTCTCCTATTGGCTAGCTTTAGGTGGCTCCCAGCCTAGCATCCTGCCTTTTGTGGATCACGTTAGAAAGCACCTCGCTCACCCTATTCATTGTACAGATGCCTAACTCAGGTTTTATGGATCATAGTGGTGTTAGGCACCCAAGTCCCCATAATCATCCAAGGATGGATAGGGCACTGGATGGCTCTCAAAGGCTCTCTCTATTGCCCAATGGTTATTCCTCTGTGCATAAATACTTAAAAGCTCTTCTGGTGCAAGCATGTAGTAACATGTAGAAATGTTATTCATTTCCATACAAGCCTGATCATTCTCAGACTAAGATCTGAATCTCCATCACCTTATGTAGTTATTTACACCTGTGCAAAGAAGGAACAGAGTAGTGGTCAAAACACACACACACTCTCCATCTATAAAATAGGTTATTTTGGCCCAAAATAGAAACAAAGGAGACTATTGTGCAGGTTCTAGTCCCTGTCCACACCCCATACACACAGACACATATTTAAGTGAACTACTTTTGCTATTGGATTGTTTAAAACCCAGGTGGAAAAACCATTTGCCATCCCCAAATATGAGTTCTATTGTTTTGCCACAGCAGTGTGCTAATGCAAACTGGGTTGTATTCTCCTTTCACCCCTGTTTTCCACTGAATATCAGTACAGCAGGTTTGTATCAGTACAGTAAGTTACTCCTGATCGTACCGGTATTAATTAATATGAAGAGTCTATCAGGTTTACTACTCTTACAGCAGTGTACATTCCTGCAGACAATCAATTATTCTCGTTCAGAGCCAAAGAAACAACCAGCTGCCATGTTAGCTCCTGTCTTGCTAGAAACACACTAAAATAAATGGTTGGGGTATTTGAATGTGAACATGGGGTCATCTTGGCTGCTCTTCCTCGATTTTGAGGGCACTGAAGACCTCTTCAAAACCCTGCTGAACATCTCTGCCCTCTGGGCTTTGAAAATCATTAAGTTTTTATTTAACCAGAGTAAACAGAATAACAGTTTTGATAGCCCTTCTTTTTACTCCCAGTGGGAAAAGCTAATCTTATAAGTGCCTGGCGGTGTTTCTGGCCTGATCACAATTTAGCTCCTCAGCCCTTACTGTGATCCTGCTTCTGCTGTCCCCAAGAATCAATGTCACGTTCAGATTCAAAATCCTTAGATGACCAGTATGGATGGAGGTTCCATTCAGTAATCTAAGCCTCTGTCTCTCTGTACACCCAGCCCCATATGTTCTGTTTGTCTTTGTCCAACAACATATCCTTCACACGATTTCACTTAATTCTTATCTTGTAACATCTCCTATTATACAGTTTCAAGGTAACATAGACCCTTCTCCTCTCCATGTTATTTCCCTTCAATAGCACAGACATGTCATCACTTTGGGAAAACTATGTGCTATAACTTGAAAAGTTTTGTCAGCACAGCATCTCTTTTTGTAGTCTGAAATATTAGCTGATTTTTTTTCAAATGTAAAGTTTTTACATGGAAAATAATGACCTTTTTTAAAAAACTATTTTTGTGAATTTTTTTGACAGTCAAAACTTTTTATTTTTCCACAAGAAACAAGGTGCCCTTTTCCAAAATATTTAATGAAAATATTATAGATTTTTTCATTTCCTCCCTCCCAAAAAATTCAGTCATATTTTTGATAAATATGCCAAACATATTTTTAAAAATTCTGTGAACATTTTTGAAAAAAATAATCCAGTTGCATGCACTTTGAAATTAAGACAAGTTTGAAATTTGTAAATTTTTGGCAAAACTATGGGATTTTTTTGATCATCTCTGGTAGCTAGTAAAAGAAAATAGTGCTTATTTCCCTCAACTATATATCCTCATCCATTTTGCTATTCTCAGTATTGTACATGTAATCCATTATATCACACCACTGATTGGCAAGAAACACTGCTATTTTAAGATTAAATTTCATAAACTGTATATTATAAAGAAATCCATTTTTAACTCCATATTTGCAGCTGGAGTCCTGATTCATTATTTTATAAGGGTGGCTAATTACTTTGGTCCATTTATGGCAGGTGTTGATAGTCATTCATCCCTGCTGTTGTTCAGAGAGCCAGAAAGACATCTTTAGTAATGATCAAAATGTAACAAGATTACCAGCCTTTGAGCCAAAGAGTAGCCGAAGGAAAACTTTCCCCGCTACTAATACATCAGGCTTTTCCCCCCTTAATACAACATATTTTGTGCCTTCATCCCATAATAGGGTTGAGAGATGGTAACAATAATTGATAACACAACTTTAGAAACATTTCATTTGGAAACACTTCATTCACAAGCTATACATACCTAAAACTATGAAGCACTCCACCTTAAGCAGTAGGTGCCTAAGGAATGCAGGAGCTCAAGCCAGTCCTTTTTGGAAGGTGCAGAGTTGACTTTTGATAAGACCTTTCCTTGAGAATCCAGATGCAAAGGCCATGGGATCCAGCGGAATGATGCACATTGGCACGTCCTTCTGCCTGAGCTGAGCCCCACTGCTGTCAATGGGCCTACTCAGATGAATAAATTTATGCACATGCTTAAGTGTTTGCAAGATCAGGGCCTTGTGATCCTCCAAAATGATCCATACAAGCAGATACTCTACCTGCCTGGTTTGGCTTGCAGAATCATGGCCATAAACATAAAAAGAAACATAAGATATACTAGTTCATTATTCAAAAATGTAATTATGATCAGAAAAACTTTAATCTTTTTACTGAATATAATGTGCTTGTGTGTTTTCAGGCTATGTTTATATATATATATATACCGACTAAAACAAGTCTTTACTACCAGTGTCAAAGAGCTAATATAGCTATGAAAGAATCAGCTGGAGTCCATTTTGACTCATGAATTATCATGTAAATAGCCAACTATATTCTGGCTTCATTATTGGTGATGATGTAAGAGGCAGAAAGAATAAAGATTAAGCTTATCAGACAGACAGTTTAAAAAAATATATTATCCCTTGCCTTGTAAAATAATATGCAGAAGCAGAAATCCTAGTGAGAATAATATGGATTCCCACCATACTTGCAAACATATAAGCACATATGCAATTTACTCTCATGTGCAGACTCTCTGAAGTCAATAGGACTACATATGTGGGTAAACATATATACAGACGTCAGTGTTTGCAGAATTGGAGCTTAAATTCAGATGTGATACAGTAAATTAAGGTAATACACCAAGGGTGAAGGAGGAAGAACAATATACAGGATGAAGTAATAAACTCACATGTTACATTGTTACATTTCTTGTGTGCGTTCTGCATTCCTATGTTGGGTTTAACCACACCAAAAACCCCATGACCACAACTTCAACTGTGGAAAGTGTGAAAGGAAGCGATAAAGACTTGTTATCCCTTTGGATCTGAGTGGTTACCTGATATTAGGGACCTTGTGTATTGTTCTCCTTAGAGAGAGAAAGGGATGATGGACTCCAGTAGTTCTGTGATTCAGTCCTATTTGTTCATACAGAATGTACATGAATGCCAGTTTCCCTGAATTCCACAGGAATCAAACAAAAGCTGCTTTGCTCACAGTTCCAAGTTCCTTCCCAGGCAGCAATCAGCTCCAAAGTTCTCTCTCTCAGCTTTTACTCAGGGTTACAGTATAAGTGCTGTCTCTAGTGCTTCCTTGCTGCCTTCTCTGGAGTTTCTGGCTGCTTTTGCTAAATTAAACATACACACAGTTCCATGTGTTTCCATCCAGCCTCCAGTGAAATCCTTCTACCCGCATAGTTTAGATTCTTCACTGGTCTTTCATGTGGCCTGTGTTTTGGGTGCTGTCTCCTATTGTTTCAGCAATCTTATTCCATAAGAGATATTAATTGCTTCATACATTTATCCTGAATGAAGGGTTGCTTTTATGCTCACTTGCTTCCAGAAAGTTTTGCCCATTCCCCCCAGCACAATAATCTAAAATAGTGAGCATGGACAGCATTGAATTACACTGAAAGACCCTTAAAAGGAACTTTCCAATTTCTGATTTTTTTCCCCCTCGGTGTTTCCTC
This sequence comes from Mesoclemmys tuberculata, assembly GCA_007922155.1. Lineage (NCBI taxonomy): Eukaryota > Metazoa > Chordata > Testudines > Chelidae > Mesoclemmys > Mesoclemmys tuberculata. The sequence goes on along the minus strand of ML675649.1, from coordinate 36,747,542 downwards.
TTCAACTTCCCCTGGCCCAAAAGCACCAGTTGAGATTCTTCAACACCTTTTTTCAGTTTAAATTGATAACAGAATCTCTACTATTAATAAACTGATTGGTGAGTTGTATGCTGGCTGGAGTCATTTTTGACACATCCACAGCTCTCCTTATCAGAGGATGTGTAATAACTGAAGTCAGATAATCAGGTATTCCTTCTACTACGAATGATAAATATCAATCACCTTATACTTTTGGGGGCACAGTGCCTGGTTTTAAAATCACCAAGAGCTTCTTCTACAGTTATAAAGTGGGACACTGATTCATAGTGCTCCATCTTAGATTCAGATTCTGTCTTCATATTGTTCTACTGTCTCAATTAGTTTTTCATTAATAGTTCAAACAGGAGGCAATTAGAAGCATTGTTTCATTCTGGAATGAATTCTGTTCCTTCTAAAATCAAGGGGAGTTTTGAGATTGTTTTCAGTAGAAGTGCACCCTTTATGAATGTTTTGACTTGCTGAGTTTTGTTGAAACAGGGGTTTTAATAGGCTTTTTAGACATCACAGAAGTCACAACTGGTCTAAGGCTAAGCCAATTTAAGATGTCTTAAATAAATAGATTCAATTACACCCAGCCAAGCAGAATTTCTGATGAGCCAAGCAAATTATAAAACCCTTTGCTTTGCACTGCATTAAAGATCAGACCAAGAGTTCACTGGAAACAATGGTAAAACTTCTGCTGATTTTAGATCAGGCTGCCAACCAGGTTATAACTGAGATACATAGCTAGAGTTGGACAAGGACACCTATAGGACAATTGTTTGTTGAAGGCCTCTGTCAGGACAGAGCTATTAGATAGCACTTCAATAAGAAACAAATTCACTCACAGTTTTTTTAAAAAGTAAATAGAAGATTTTGTAATTTTTTTTTAAATAGTGACTTTAGAAGACACTCCACATGCATTAACAACACAATGATACTCTCTGTTCATAATACTGGAGCGTCAGAGTTAAATGTTACTACTACAACCAAGCAGCCAAAACCGACTTTCTTTAAGAAAGGCAGTTTAACAGTTAATTAAAAAAATGCCAGCCTAATTAAATATTAGCTATCTGAGGCTCATTAGAGAGCACAGGAGCAAGGAATAGTGAAGGCAAAGCAAATAGAAGGAAATCTTACCTTGCAGAAAAATGGAGTAATAAGATACTGCTTCTAGAACCAATTATACAAGCTTTGCAGTTCTCATTATTCATTTGTTTGTAGAGAGTGGAAGCTTGTAAGTTTTGGAATATTTTTCCTGTATCCCCGAAAAACATTTGTAACAACCTTTTTTTTGGGGGGGGAGGCAGTCAAACCTCTTTGTACACTCCCCATGAAAGGTAATTTACTGTCCTCTATTTTGTGTTTCCAGCCTTGTGCTGTTATCATTAGCTGACTATTGTTGCTTACAATGCTGGTAGCTGTTGCTGGCTTCATTCAGACCTGAAGAAAGATTTCAGTTATTTACTTGCTGTAAGATGTTAATGGCTTTTCTGTACCAGCAGAGTTCTTATTCTTTTTATTTAATACTGTGGAGAAAATATAGTGACCAGTAGACTAGAGGCAGTCCTAGCTTCCAAGGCTTCAGTCATCTGAAAAGCACCTAGTGGGTGAAAATGAAAGTCTTTACAGGGAGCCTTTTCTTCTATGTTGAAGAGGAACCTGACATGGGGGACTGGGCGATTCACTGCTGGCTTTTGAATCGTTTCCCACTGACCATTTGTCAGGGTGTCCAGTTGGAAAAACAGAAGGAGAAAGTCATTCCTTTCCCCTGAGGAATCTTACAGCTTTAGTGCGGTGATCACCATTAGCACTTCCACATAATATCATTTTATAGGATCAACTGACTACCTTATGAGTGAAAACCAATGGGTCTAATCTGTTTTTGCTTACACTAGTGTAAGTCAGAAGTAACACCATTTAAATCAGTGGAATTTCATCAGTGTAAATGAGATCAATGTACCTGTAGTCCCCTCCAAGGAACAGCATTAACCACTTATAAAGAGATTATCTGTCATTTTTTTAATCAGATTCAATTCTTTACACATGTTTCTGTGTCTATAGGGATGTATAATTATGCATCTTAATTTAGCACCAGGTACATTCACTTTGCTGTCTCTATGTGGCAATGACAATCTTTCATTCACGATTACGAACTGTTATCAAATAATTACATGAATTGTGGCTTTTAGTCTGCATTTTTAATTATGTAGCTCAATAGGGCTAATTTAGAAGTAGGATGTTCTTCAAAATTAATCTCATTGACTGTAATTTTTTCTCCTTAGAGAAAAAACACGCCAGTATCCCTAGTCTCTGAATAACGAATGGGTGGTGTACAAGTGTAATTTCCCCATATGATATTCATTGCTGATAGATCAAATAATAATATATAGACTTTCACAAGAAACAAGAATTATGAGTAGGGGAATTTGAGGGAAGTTGGGCGAATGGTCTGAAAACTGGGCTGGCCCCTTTCTTTTAGCAGGAAGACCCATGAGAAGAAAGTGGTTACAGTCTTTTGTTGGAATGCTACACAGAGAGGTGATTGCTAGTCAGGGTGTGATAGTGTGTGGAGGGGAGGTGTACATTTCTACATAAGGATCTAGTTTTTAAATGTTAGTATTTTTTCCTTTCATTGGGCGCACCTATTCTGGCCTCCAGGTGTTTCTGCCACAAATTAGAATTAATTCAAAAACAAAGCCAGCAGTTGCTCCACACCTCCAAGCCAAAGAATATACTGGATCACAACCAAATTAATTCCCAACAATACAAGCATCTGTCCTTGGCCTTATTCCTTCCACTGGAAGCAAAGAGATGAGCCTTGTAGCATGCCCTCAATACCAGCAAAATTTGGGCTGTTTTCAACCAAAGGGGTGGTAAGTTTCGTAGGTATTCAGCCTGAAGGGCCCGGAACTCTCTCTTTGATACCATGCAGCAGTCAGCTTGGGCACCTATTGCTCACACCACTGGCAATGTAAATGGAGATGAAGATGGGCTCTTGAATACACAGGTCCCCCAAACTACTTAGAGAATAATATAGATATCTTAAATTGCACCTGAACACCAATAGTCAGCAACTGCAGCTCATGGAGCTATGATGACATACGCTCCTGGTGACATCCACCATGTAAGAGTGCATTCCCACACCATGGTTAACCTTCAGTTTCCAAGCTGGGTTAAGGTGCTGGACCATGAAAAGCATATGACAATAGTCCAGTACAAACAAACAATATGCCTGTAGCCATGTCTCTGAACACAACATCTCCTTGCTATAAAGGCTTCCTCTCAGTCAGGTAATTTGAATGCTGGTGTCAGGTCAATTCCTTGTTGAGAGTAGGGTGATCAGATAACAAATGTGAAAAATTGGGACAGCAGATGGGGGATAATTGGCGCCTATGTAAGACAAAGCCCTGAATATTGGGACTGTCCTGATTTTATCTGGTCATCCTAGTTGAGAGTGATATGATACAGACATAGGATGCTGTATTCTAATCAAATTTGTTTATAAGTACATTCTTGAACAGGGATATTAAGCTGGTGGAAGCAGAGCATGGCTTATACCATATAGATGTATGGTAGTTCAAGGCTTTCAGAACTTTAGCAAACAGCTCTGTGCTCAAGTTTCTGTCTCTAGTAATCCCTTCCTGTTGTAGGACTCCACGATCCCAACTTGGCCATTCCTGTGCTGAGTGCAGAAGGGGAATGATGGTGGGTAAATGTGGCTTTTTGAGGATGTTGAGAAGCTTTGACAATCAGCCCATTAGTAGCTTATCCAAGGTGTGATAAGGAGGCAGTGGGGAATGGAACCCAATTCTCCTGCTTCACAGGCCCCTGGTCTTACCACTATATCACATCCCTATGTAATGCCATCATCGACATTATCAGTACACGTACTTTTTGTAGATTTTACATTTTTACTTTTTAAAGATGTGATAGAGTTGCCGGTTCCTGTGTTTATACAACAATGCAGCTGAACAGCAGTGTTCTACTTTGCTACTTACTGCTTTTATAGAGGATTAAATTGTGAGGAGGGGAAAAAAAGCTGAACTTTAAAGTGGTTGCACTAAATTGTTCATATTTATTTGTTAAATAATAGCCTTAAGATAGGTTAAATGAAATCTAAGAACACCATTCCTCTGATTTGTTTGAAGGACACTAATTTTCTGTTCCACCCCTCAGTTTCTGCTTATTTATAGAGTATTGTTAAATCATATATTGAAGGGAAGACCTGGTGCGTCTTTTAATTGGACAAAAGTTTCATCTACAGCTGGGCTGGTAACTCTGTCATTATCAGTAGGGCAGGCGACACTGGGGCGTTCATATCCCACGAGGCTACAAGCAACATCCCACACGATTCCCGATGGTATGAGTCACTGTACATTCATAAAATAGATGCATTCATGTATCACTCTTATTCTGGCATGACCAATGTGTCTGTGCAGTTCAGTCTTGCATGGTTCTGATGATTATAAAAGAGTAAAGGAAGTATCCGATAAAAGAAATGTAAGAGTCTTGGACAAAGCCTAACTTTACTTTTTATTGGGAAGGGGTGGTTATACTTGCAGCCTGTTTACCTGCAGTGCTCCTTTAACAGAGTGAGCAAATGCATACAGGCAAGTAGATATAATCTGAGAAATTTTGGGCATAGAAACAGAGACTGTGGGAGCAGAAATGTTATCACAGAGGAGAGGAAGCCTTGGGAGAGTCAGGTCATGACCGTGGCCTGGAAAAAACATGGGAGATGAGAGGGAAGGAAAACAAATCCTTGGGAGTTAATAGCACCGCCCAGCAGCATGAGACAAGACTGAGAAAGTCCTGGAGGAGAAAGACTGAGAGAAGATTAAGAAAATACTGGAGGAGTCCAGAGAGAATTGACAACCTACAAAGACCTGAGGGATTTGAAGACAGTACTGAAGTGACTGAGGAACACAAAGGAAGGATGCGGAAGTCGCGGTTACACAAATCACTGCCTGCGGTGGGTTGGATGGTTCACGGACTTAGTAATTAAATATGTTAATCTGCGGAGTGCTATTCTGAATGTGGTTCAGGTGGGCTGTAATTCAGAGCCTTCTCTCCGTCACAGCAGCTCTGTCCTTTGTGAAATAAGCTCTTACAAAAGAAATGATGTGCAATTTAAAACTGTCTCTCCGATGCAAACGAGGTTGAATGCGGCTCTAAATTCACAATAGGAGAGCAGAGAGGAGAGGCATTTACCTGGCAGCTTTGTTTTTGAGATTGTTCTCTTGACCACCAGAGGGTGCACATACCTTGTGTACTCTAAATTAGATTACTTACAACTATACATCTCCCTCTCAAACTAAATTGCTGCCCCTTTTCCATTGGCTTCGATAGCTCTCAGAACCATCCTCTGTTATTTAGCTAGCAAGTGGTTGTTTGAAGGGAGTTTGGAAATTTCTAGTCGTCTCCCTTCTCCCTCCCTCCTTGGTTTTAAAGACAAGATGAAGTCCTGGTTTGTGAAACAGCTTAATATGATATGGTTAACTGTCAGTATACGCGTAGCGATGGCGAGTTCTCTTGTGCCATTATTGCAAGAAGGGGGAAGAGAGAGCTCCTTCATGGTTTTGCTCAAGAAGGCACTAACTGCACTTGCTAAAACTTTTTGTGATCTGCAAAAAGACGCAAAACAGGAAGAGAACTGCTGGCACGGATGAAACTTCAGAACACAAGGATGCAGTTAGCATTCAGCATTAAAAATCCACTGGGTGACGACAGCAGCAATGGGTGCACCAAGCATGAGGACCACTGATGAAATACAAACTGGTATCTTGGGAAACTGCTTGGTCCAGATGGGCCTGAGCAAGCAAGTTCAAATTCAGCTCATGCCTCTCCAAGTGTTCTGGGGTAGGAATGTTGGGGCTTGCTTTGAGTCAATCCCATCTGCATTGTTAAGCAAAAGGTCTCTTTTCTAATAGTAAGTATTTACAACTTTTTGGTTTGCCCCCTTTCAGCTAGGACTTAAGCCTCCAGGGTGCAAGTGTAGGGAGTTATACCTGCTATGCGGCTGCCGAAAAACGAAGGCAGGGAGAATGCAGATGAGTGCCTAGTTGGCATATTAGGGATGGTGTGTCTGCCCATATCACCTTGATATGCCCATTCTCCACCCATACCCAGACCTCTATTATTGCCTTGGACTATGTAGAGAATAGGAGGAAGTGCACATTGTTTTACTAGAGCTCAGTACTGAGGACTGTGCCTGAACCTTACTGGCTCCCACATATAACGTCCAGTCACACTTACACTGGAGAGCAGCAATCTTACACTCTCTACTGCCATGCAAGATGGTTAAGGACACCTACTGCTTTCTGATGTGGGTGGGACTTAATCCAGGCTTTCTAGAATGGAAAGCTTACTGCTACATAATGCATCACCTAGGCAATGACACTAGGCATTCAAATAATAGCATAACCGAGTCACATTTCTCACTAGCTTCTGCGGTTAAAGTGAAGGGAGAGGACTGAAATCCTCAAGCCGGATGGTGTAACAAGCAGGGTTTTGTTTTTGTGTCCTATATATCAAAAGCCTTTGAAAAATATCTGGACATTGAGAATGTTGAGGAAAACAAGCTAATCCTAAATGAGACTGTTAGCCAATTGTCTGCCCTAGAAAGAAGCTCAGGACGCCCAGCTGTCAACAGGAAAGATGCCTGAGAAATCAATGTGACTCGTTTCAGCAGAAAAGGCAACAAGGGAGATGGGGCAAATTCATCCTCGAGGTAACCCCAGGAATCTTATTGAGCTTGCACCATTGAGTATTTTGGCCCACTAGGCTACAGATGTATGAGAATGGAATAGTAAAGCAGATCAAAGAAAATAGAGGAACGACTTTAAATTGTGCTTAACAGTGGAGTCTGCGATGCTAAGCAACACACACAAGAGGTTAATCCAAGTAATACTGTAAACCATGTGGGATTGTACAGCATATCATCTAGTAACAACATCCTTCCAATGATAAAATACTGTATCTAGAAATTTTCATATCCAGTGACTATTCAGCAGAGAAAATCTACCTGGTTCTGCAATATGGTGGTCTCCAAAAGGAAGATGATGAAGCCAGGTATATCTGCCTTTGCAAGGGGGGTTCAGCAACCGTGGCAGTTATTAGCTGCTAAATCAGGATTAGCCAGCTCAGATAACAAAACAGAAACAGAAGGGGTTCGGGGATGATTTCTGCAGTAGTACAATATTTTCCTGAAAGCTCATCTACAAAGCTCATGTAAGCCCCTTGCATAAAGTGACCATGCATACCGTATATTCATAATCGCTGTGGCTGATCAGTTCTCTTGACAGCCAGCTGTGCCATGCACTGAGCGATGCTGTACTGATAGACTGGGCTCTGTGAATGTTCTTGGGGAGGTGTTTGAGGGCGCTATGAAAGTAGAAGTATGTGTGTCAGCAGTCGTCATCATCCAGAGTTGCCCTGCACTTACCTTGCTGAAGGTCCTGAGGCTGTAGGGTTGGTCTTTTCAGCCTGAGGCTGTTGGCAATATCATTGCTACCCCTCTGCCCGTTTTTATGGTGTTCAGATGTTTTTAAAACCCTGGATCAGCCCCTGCCTTTCAGAAGTATTTTGTTCGCTCACTTCCTTTCACATATTAACTCAGGTACGTACCGGGTCTCTTTCCCTTTTGATGTGCGGGTGGGTGTGTGACACCCAGGATGAGGATGGATCGCATCACAGTTCAGAGCATCTGCACCTGCTTTTCACCTCAGTTTGGCAGAGGCAGCAACTCTCAGCTTGCAGCTACCCAGCCTCACATCTCTCTCCCTTCTGAGTGGCATATTCCAAGCTGCACAGGTCCCTGCCTTCATTCTGTATTTCCTGGCACAGACAGGTTTGCCCAAGGACACCTGCTTGCTTTCTCTTCAGAAACTGACGACAGAGTGATTGTCAACAGTTATTAGTCACCACACAGCACTTCCTGTGCAAGCCTACTTTAGTCTTAAGGTTAAAACGTATTACAGAGAAAAGGTATTAAAACAATAAAAGAACCAACACACGTTAATAAATTTACCACAACTAATCCCAACCCTAACATGGATTCTAGCAGGCCCAGTCGTCCAACCCTATCCTAAGGATTGGGGCTTGCTGTGGACCAGGAGTCCTGCCCATTTGCTGGCCCAGGAAGAAGGCCATGAGCCGGTTTAAATCCAGGCTTTGTCTGTTGGTCCCTGGAGAATCCAGCTGGAACTGTACATGCACACCCCAAAGTGGAGGGTTTCTCTGGAGGTGTTACAACCTAAGTGATTTTGCCTAATCCTCTCTCTTCTCCCTCCCCTCCTGCTCTGCTGTGCTCCCATGGAAATATGTACAATTCCATCAGAACACATACACAATAGCATTTTAAATACAATGGACCCCAAAGGTATTAACCTAATACAATAACATTCAACTTAATTCACTAAAGTTCATTCAGGATATTGAAGGAAATCATCAGTCTGTTACACTCATCATCTCTAAATAATCCACCATTTCTGTCCTTTGTCAGGACTTCCACAAATAATGCCCAAGCTGCTATCTGAACAGCATGCAACTTACATAAGATCTGTGTATGACAGGTGTTTACCAAGTCCATAAAATAACTTGAATTGCCTCCTGATATAATCCAGCTGTACTTCAAAAGTTTTATGTTATAGTTTGACAGGGTTCTTTTTGAGGGGAAAATGGGACATAACATTTGTCCCTATCTGTGGTTTCAGTAGGCAGAACTGCTGCATCTATTTACATTAGCAGAGAATCTGATCCATAGTCATTCTCTTCTAACCGTTAGTCTTGTGTGCTCATCAAAACCAAATCCATAACCCCCACTTGACATAGTTTTTCTCATACAGTCACTCACATTCCAGCGCACATACATTTATTCATTTCCTGAATTGCCGTTTTTACTACTCACTCTATTATCATGCTTCCTTTGGGCGCTCCTCCTGCATATTGTTCCATATTCATTGCTAGACACTCTACCCTTTTCTGTGAAAATCACTAGTTTTAAATAAAGTGTATTGATCCCAGGATGCACGTTGGCATTGTCTGCCTTGGTTCTTTTCTTTTCGAACTGTTGCCATTATTAATTTTAAACTGATTTGTAGGCGAAAATATAAGGGGAGTTGCTGGATGAGAATAGAGCTGGGTGAACAGTGGATTTTTCGGTTAGCAGGCAATTAAAAAACCATGGTGAGTAAAATTATATGTTTATTTTCAACAGATCATTGTTTTGATTTCAATATTTTAAAAATGTTTTTGATTGTTTTTAATAAAGTAAAAGAAAATTTTGAAAAGAAAAGGTCTTTGAAACAAAAAGTCAAAATGTTTCATTTTGAAAATGTAGAAAAAATGCTTTGTTTTTTTCAGATTTTTTTTTATCATCACTGAAAAAATTAAGTGATTTTTGACACAAATTCACTAAATGTTTGCTTTCACCCAATATGCTTCTTTTTACATTTTTCTCCTAAAAAAGGGTTTGGTCAAAAAATTTCAATCAACTGTAATGGCGTATTGTGCCCATCACCATGAATGAAAGAACAGAACTATGCACGAGATACTGTGATGTTTGTATACTATGCTATGATTTAAAATGTAGGTACAATCTCTGGAAGAAGGAGGAAGGAGAGGGACATGTGCCCACCCATTTTTTTCTTTTGTTTTCTATCCTCTTGTGCTCTCCTTCAAGGAGCTCAGATACTAAAAAAGTAATGAGGAATACAAGAATTGCCAGCCTAGATCAGACCAATGGTCCATCCAGTCTAGTGTCCTGTCTCTGACAGTGAAGCATCAGCTACTTCAGTGGATGGTTCAAGAAATTCTGAGGTATATAGTTATGCTTTAACCTGTGGCCAGGGAACATTTATTTTATATAAATGTCTAGTCCTTTCTGAATCCAGCGCTACTCTTGCCTCAATAATATTAGGTGGCAATAAGCTTCACTAGCTAACCGTGCATTCTGTTTAAAAAATATATATATATATTTTGCAATTGAAAGGGCAATAAATAAAATAACATACACATGTGGCTGCATGACTAGTGTATTCTCACCCCTGCTCTCCCTGCGCCACAGTACCTGGTGGTTGTGTTGCTACCTCCCATCTCTCTTCATCCCAAACAGAATTGCACACACAGAGTTTGGTACATTGGTATTTATGCAATAAAATTTTTCCCCCATTAGATTCCATGTATCAAAATCCAGTATGAATTTTCAGATCCTTACTTTCAACATTCTATGAACTCTTTTAAATCAAAAGAAAAGGAAGGGACTGCAATATCATATGTATAGTGCTTATAAAACATACAAAAACATATTCTTAAACAAAAATTTATTGGCACAAAGATACATGTTACAAATGTATACAGTACTCTTGGAAAATATATTGACCACTTCAAAAAAACACTATACACAAAAAGTACAGTAATATCAAACTTTGTAAACAATGTCACTATTTTAGCATCCAAAACACAACAAACAAAAGTGTCTGCATGCAGAATTTCTCATTCGGAAATGGAGTTTCACTGACCTCCAGGTAAAGCACTTGAACAAAATTATTGGTCTCCACAACAGTTTTTCAAAATAGCTATGATAAGACAGGACTGGAATGTTTCTTAAAGGCACAGCTAACAGTTTGCTCAGTACAGTAGAGTATACAAAGTGAGAGATGCCACTCAGAGCAGAGAGATCCTTTCTGAAATGCAGTACCAAAAAACCTTAATATTACTGAGGGGCCTTTAAAAATAAAGTTAAAGGTTATGTCTGGTGTTTAGGTACTAGTTTCTCCTAGACATGGCAACTCTATGCTTATTTCTGTTATTCTAATAGTTAGGAGAAAACAGCACTCTGTGGATTAAGCGAGGAGAGAGAGAAAAGTGTTTTTAATCTCATATTACTTTTCAGCTGTCTTCAACAGGCACTGACCTGTGAAATGGTGATTTACAACAGACCACTGAACTACAAAGAGACTCTTCTCCCTGTCCCGATATGGTGTCAACAGGCATTTTGTCACCGACCTTAACAGTGTGAGATCACGCCCATAATGCATGTGAAATCCTTGTGGACTTTAATTAATGGACATTGTGGTCCTGTTCCCTCACCACTGAAATCAATGGGAACTTCTCCAATGACTTTAGAGGGCAAAGGATCAGCCTTTACATGTGCAGAGAGCTCTTGGTCCAAAAGCAGACCTGACGTAAGCAGGTATAACTTAGTACACAAGGCAATTATTGACATCAGTAGGAATTCTTTGAAGCAGGTGGGGTTGCATCTGCTTGCACCAGCCCCGAATTTCACTCTAATCTGATAGGACTATTGGCACAGAAAAGACAATAGGCCAGACTACATTGCTGGATGTGCACACAGACCTCATGTTGTCTTCTGCAGGGCTTTTCTGAGCGCACCCAAGTGTAGAATTTGGCCAAATAAATATACATTTTTCCAATCTAGGGCAAGGAATATCCTCAGCCACAGACTGCCCCGGATCTTTATGGGATGTCAGTGTCCCACAGGCAGCAGCGGGGGGTGGCACACCGTATGAATCTAACTAATCTGGTGGAAATTGCTTCTTACTTATCAAATCCCACATTCAGTACAACAAATCCTTTTAGAAAACTAGAACATTTGTAGAGAAGCTGGGTGGTAAGAAAAACACTGAGTTTTCCATCACCTGTCTAAAATATTTTTCTCTCTCTTCTGATCATCCAGAAAGAGAGAGAAACTAAATGTCTCAAGTAATATTTCAATTCTGAGGTTTCCCTTAGTATCTCTTGGGATGAGGGTGGAGAAGGAGATGATAAACATTTTCTGTGAAAGGTGACTGGACTTTAGTGTTAATGTGCTTAGAGCCTTCAGCTAGGGACGCAGGATATATATTTCTGGGACACCGATGTCTACATTGAGCCTTTCTGAACCATCAGGGCAAAACAACTCCAAACTATCCAGGTGTGCTGATAAGCTTAATTACAACCAAAAGTAAAATAGCTTTTCCCTTCCCTCCTCAGAACTGAACTAGGATAATAAGCCAGGTTCTGGACACACTAACAGAATTTAGAGTAGCCTTGAGGCTGCGCTAAATTGTAATGACTTGAACTGGAGGCTGTTATAGCAACAGACTAGCCAGAGCATAGCACACTCCAGCCATACTGCTGGCATACTCCTGGCATGCCTCTCACACCAGAGGCTGTTGAAGATATTCCCTGTGTACCCTGTTCACCCTCTTTATAAGTCCCTTTGCATGACTGGATGGTGCAAAGGGGCCACATTGCACTACAGAAATTGGCCCTACATTGTCACTGAAGAGAAGATGTTTCCAGACAGCATTGCTGACTGCTTTTCTTTTGCACTTTTAGAATGGCGATCTAACAGAAAAAGCTGTACATTTTCTTTCCATAACACACATCATAGTGGAATGAGATGATATACTTCATAGATTAAAAATACTACGGGTCAAATCAGACACTGTGTAGGTAAGTGGCGATGTAAATTACTTGCCAGTAAATCAGTGGGAACAAGGAAAAATAAACATATAATAGGAAAGCATATCACAGGAAGGTGTAGAATAAATCAGTTTTAAATAGTTAAGAAGGTTATACAAGCAATTTGTTCAATTGCAATGTAATAGGCAATATTCTTTCTGTCCTGCCAGCATTACAGGGGATTATGGGATTCTATCTCACATGAGGTTGTTAGATTAAGAAGGGCACAATGTTTATTAATATGGAAACAAATTCTTTGTGATTATTAGCATTCAGATATTATGGAGTTGGGCATAATTGAAGTATGTGTATAAAAGAACAATTCAATTACTAATAAATTATTTTATGTTTAAACTCCATTATATGTGTACTTCCTTCTCGCCATGATCCAGACAAGCACTTAAATATGTGCTGAACATTAAGCACGTATTTAAGAGCTTTCGTGAATGAGGTACTTTTCTGAATCAGGTCCTCTGCAAGGCTCATTGTGGGCCTGTCTGTCCTCTGCTCCCCCTGAAATCAATGGATGCTGAAGGTGCTCATCCCCACTCAGGTGACGTTCCCCACTGCAAAGGATTGGGTCTTCTATATATGTTTGATCATAAACAAAAAGCATCAAAGCAAGAACATTAATTAGCTGGCCATAAAGTTTGCTTCCTTGCTGAACATTGCATGAAACTAGGGTAGTTCTGCATACACAACACCAAATACAACACACACTAAATTCTAATGGAAACAATCAGAATTTATAATAAATTAATTGCTGTCAACCTAAGCCAGGGCTGGGGGACAGTTTGCAGCAAAGCCCCTTTACATCTGCTCTTTCATATTTGGAAAGAGATTTTTATGACCATAAAGGCAAATGACTTAGAATTTTGTTAAACAAAAGCTTAGATTTTACAGAAGTTGATTGCTATCACCTGGGAAAACTTTATGCCACAGATGAGAGGCTTTTTCAAGCCACAGGATGAATGAGAGGTGATAGGGTCTAGCCTTTCCATAACACTAAAGTTCTTAAGATAATTTTGTAGATGAAATATTACTATGTGTGTGTGTGGGGGTTCATTCTGAAAATCAGTTGGTGGCATCACAGGAATTGTCATCTGAAAATGTGAATAGGATTTTTATTATGCAAACTTCTGAACATTTCTCAGGTACTTCCATATTTTCTTTCTTCTTTTTTAATCCCCTTTCTTTATTAAAAAAATCTCTACAATAACATGTCAGGCTTATCATACGTCTTACTATAAAAATTTTTTCATAAACACAGGATTTTGAAATGAAATATTTGGATATTTTTTATGCCTACCAGGCTCTTTAACAACAAATCTCTTGTTAAAATCAAAAACACAAAAACCAGCTACATGCAAACTCACTATGCTTATTATGTCTCTACCTTGAACCCTGAATTTCCATAAACACCATAAAAGTCTGTATTTAATTATCTGAAACATTATAGTGTCTCCCTGTAAACTTGCTAGGACCATCTCAATTACAGCCGACATAACTAAACTCTCAGACAAAGCCAACAATACATGAAAAATGGAAAAACGTCTGTACCCTTTCAGTTCAATTCTACAATTAATAGCCAAAGCACCGGAAGCAATGATGTGCTGTGAATCTATAAATTCATGGTTCTATTAAATACAATGTATCCTATTGACCATAAACAGAAAATAATAGACTAATGTGGTTACTGGTTTCTCTTTTAGAAAAGCCATGCAATTTATTAACTGACCCAACTAACTTTGGAAGATGGATTCAAATATTCCAAGTTCTTAACTCTTACAAACTCTTTTCACCACACCAGCTAGAAAACAACAAGTGATTATATATGCATCTTGGGGGTATTACTTAATTAAGTCTCCTCCATCAGCTGTCCCCACCAATTTTGACCTATGGATTGATGGAGGTAGATTAGAGTAAAATAGCAATGGAAAAGCATAGACATTGGAGCAGAGCTAGTAGTTTAAAAAAAAAAAATTCTTCTATGGCTAGAGCAGATTCCCCGTTCTTGGCAGACTGAGGTTTTGTAAGCTCTCTGAAGCAGAGACTTTTCATATGTGTTTATATAGCACCAAGCACAATGGAGCCCTGGCCCTGATTGGGGCCTTAGAGCACTGCTGGAATACAAACAACAAATGCCCGAGTCTGCTTTCTAGACCCAAAATGGGCCCGTTTTTTTTTTTTTTTTTTAAGACAAAATCACCACAGTGCACTATTTCACTTTCCTGCAATATTTGTCATATTCCCTGTGCTTTGAATGGAAAACACTGAGGAGGTAAATTCAACAACCGTTTACACTAACAGCTGTTCTGAACGGCGTCCACTATATTATACACCAGATCCTTTTATGTGACTCAAACATGAATCATGCAGCAAGACCCCTTGATTTGCGTAGGTGAGGTGCACTCATGCATAGTCAGCTACAAAACCATTCAATACCCTTCAGTTTCTTCAAGTCCATTTGCTTTATTTTACTCATGCTCCTCCCCGTTTAGTACCTTCCCCATATTATGCTAGCATTACTCTGCCATCTTTGTGTTGTTTGCTCCCCCTTCTGTCAGTGTTGATGATTGTTCTGTTATTCAAGACATTAAAAAGCCTAGTAAAAATACCATGTAACAATTTAAGATGTTCTGAATGGTTTAGCAAAAGTGGTCCTGGGGAACATCATGCCTCTACCATTTTTCCATGCCAAATAAAGATTCAGGACTGCATTCTGCTCTTAATCCCCCACCTAGGATGAGTAAGAAACCAGTTACAAGATTGAGGGCATGAAAGGGTGGAGTTTTCTAAATTGCTCTGCATGGGCCCAACCCTGCTTCCACTGAAGTGACTAGTGAAACTCCCAGGCAGTGAACTCGTGTACAGTTAGGCCAATGCACTCTTGTAAAATCTGCCCCCATGCAGTATGCTCCAAAAGTAGAAGCTTAAACTACCTTTGTTGGCTTTTGAAGAAGATGGGGCATGAAAAGTATGGGGGTGAGGGTGACCAGATAGCAAGAGTGAAAAATCAGGACAAGAGAGAGTTAATAGGATCCTATGAGGGAGTAATAGGTTTCTATGTAAGACAAAGTTCCTAATATCAAGGCACTTGGTCACACTAATGGAGCGTGGAGGTAGCAGGAAAGAAGGAAAATAGAGTAAGAGCTAAAGAATGAGTAGGTTTTATCATAATTATTTTTAATGTCCTCTAAAGTATTTTCCTTTTGAAAGCCACATTGCTCTGTTTCACTTATTGCACCTATAGAGGCTTCACTATTTTACTTGAGAATTATGAATTAGCCACAATGTTTTGATATTTTAAAAGAGAGCAGAATTTGGCTCTGTTGCTTTGGTGAGCAAGTGCATGTGATCAAGTCATGACAGAATGAGGTTACTGCAGAAATGACTCATTGTTGAATAACCAGTGTTTACTCCAGCAAAACTGCATGTAACTAGACTGCCACAGTTTTTTAGGTTTTCCATTTTATTGTAAGATGTAGCTTTTAAATGTCAGCACAACAGAAAAAAATGTAAGCTCCTTGGGTGGCTTAGATCTGTGTGTGTGGGTTTAAGGTAGGGAGTCCGTCGGTTCACAGCTGAGAAATAAAGCCACTGAGCGTACCAGCGAAGAACTGTTTTCATGAATTATAGACAGGAAATTAGTTGTAGAAAGAACCTTTCTTGAAATGGAATGGGAAGTGTTTCTGGGAAAGGCAATTTGGAGGAAAGAATGATTTCTGAGTGATGTTGGTTTGTTCCTTTACAAATTCTAGTTCCTGTGTTGGGAATGTTACTCTTTGAAGAATGGTGACTTAGTTATTTCTCTGTATAGAAGTAGTTAAATGATAGACTTTTAAAATGAAGGGTTGCATTGTGCCCAGTTCTGTGTGGCAATAAAGGAAAGGAAAGCACAAAGAGCTTCCACTTCTTCCGTAGAGCTTGATCCAATGCCTACTAAACTCAATGGGAATTTTTCCATCGACTTCAATGGGCATTGGATTAAAGCCCTGTGCCCCTGTACAGGTGACTTGAGATGTGCCTGTGCAAAAGGACAGGTGGAATTTTGGGATTAATATCGGATAGAACCAGTGTGCCTAGCAACTGGTAAGATAGAGTCCCTAATGAAGATAGTGAACCTGGATCCTCAAAGAGGGAGGCAAGGAAGAGGGTGGGACTACACACACACACACACACACACACACACACACACACCCTCTCTCGTTAGTTAGAAGAGCTAGCTCTGCACGTGCGTGGAGCAGAGGACAATTCACTTTGTAAAAGTGCGAAGAAGAAGCCAGAGAGGCCAATATTTCCCAAGAGTTCCTGAAAGCTTTCAGCCTGCCATAGCAGATAGACTTCTGGGCGAGATCACATTTCATAGCCCCTACTTACCTGTCACCCTAATAAGGACAGCAACTTAAGTCTTGCCCTAAAATGATGGCAAAAAAAAAAAAGAAATCGATAGAATTTGTATTAAGTTCAAATTACATGCAAGCTATGGCACATTTGCAGGAGCAGAGATGGGCTGCTGATAAAGGAATTCCACAAACCCTACTGTCAAGCTAGAAATGTACTGGATTTTAATTCTTTCCTAATGTAATTATTAGTGTTTTTAATCATTGCAGGTGTTTTAGTCAGTCATTCCAGACCTTGATTTAAAAAAGAAAAAGGACCAAGAGCTCTGCATGCTTAGAAAAGAACTCATCAGCCTTGAACTGCTATTGGATTAACATCATACAAGATCCCAAGGAATTAAAAATGCCGGCTTTAAAAATGATTAATTAGCCTTTTTAAGTAGGTCTTAGTCCTATGGGGCCAGAGCTAAATATAGAAGCTTTACAAGATTTTTTTTTTAATTATGCCACTTACAATGTGGTGACAGTACTCTTGCATAATACTATTAAGTGAACAAACCTATGTTACTGCAACATATTTAGATAGACAAGTCAGGAAGTGCAGACGTTTCAGTTCCCAGAGCAATGTTTGCTCACGTTACATACCATAAATTATATGTTTAGTGCCAAATTAATGCAAAGAGAGTGGTGTGAGAAGGGGAGACGGTGAGATGCCTAAACAGTGATCCTTGGAGATATTATGTCTGTGGAGTACAGGCAATAATTGAAGCACTGTCAGTGGCACCCTCTGAAACAGCTATGGAATGAGGTAGAGCTTCTGTAACAGTGACCGGTCCCTGGCCACGCCCTTCCCCAGCCATCCTCCCTCTAGGACTATGTACCCTGCTAGCAGTGCTATCTGGTCTTCACTGTTTTGCATGTATAATCCAATGGTCAGGGTCAGCATGTGTTACAAGTCTCCCTCTGTGCCTGATCCCCAGAAGATATGAGTTTGGTACAGTGGTCAGCTACAGAGCCTGACTCTTTAGTTCAAATTGTAGAGACTCATGCTTTCGGGACTGGAAGTCCCCTATTCAATTCTCAAGATGGTGGGCCTCACGCAAACAGCTGAATTATGGCTGCTTCCTATGTGGAATAGCTGGGGGCAGGGGGACAAAGTACCCAATAAATCCCTTTGCCTGCCCATCCACAAGCACATGTGCTAGAGCAAATCATAAGTGGGCCCTTTACACTCTAGCCAGTAATAACTCATTGCCGTTCATATACGATAACACTTATAAGGGAAACAATTCTTGGATGTTCACATAGGCAGCTGTAGCTCTGGGCTGACTTACAATGTAATTTTTTTTTTTTTTTTAAAAAGACACGGTGAATAGAAAAAGTAAATAAACAATGGCTCTAATGCTAATGATATGCACAACTGTGGTTTGGTAGGTGCGGTGAGGTTTTTGTTTCATATCTCTGTATATTGTAACCTGCACCATTCTAGAGCCACAGGGTTCCACAATACAGAAGAACATGGCATTGCACAGTTCTGTGTTACCACCAACTGAGCAACTTCATCTCCACCTTTGGAAGCCCTTCAGCAGTCCCTCTATGTAAGCTGTGATGATGAGCTGGGCAGAGACGGAGGCGCTTGCTCACTCATCCAGTCACGGAATAGAAACATAACCATGCAACTTATTATATCAAGCACAACTAGCCAGTACAAAACAAATAGCAATTGTCAAATACTCACAGGGGACTTATTCATGGTGAACCAGTGCTAAAAACATTCTTTAATACATTCAATTACCAAAGGTGAGGGCATTTGTATGTGTTTGCAGGCCTTCTGCAAGACACGAGAGGCAACATTTGGTGGCTAGATTGTTCACTGGGAACTATTCGCTGGGGCCCAAGGGCTTCTTTGTGGGGAAACTGATCAGCATAGCTATTCCAGAGCATCTGCCCATGGCTTCCCTCTAATCAAGTTCACTCCAATCCAAAGTAAAAATAACTATGTCAAAATAATTACTCCATTTTCAAAGCTAAGTAATTATTTTGGAATAAGTCACTTTTATTCTGGAACAGATTGTCCACATGGTGCAGTTATTTCAGAATAGCAACATTCTACCCAAATAGCTGTAGCAGTCATTCCAAAATAGCTAGACTGGTTAATTTCTCCCCTGTAATAAGATCTGAGCTCTAGCAATGATCCACATTACAGTATACTACTTAATATAGTTCTTTCTTTAGGAGATGAAGGACACTTACCACACAAGGCCCTAAGGGCGAGTGAGTGCACATTCTGCCATCTTGGAAGTACAAGTCTCAGCCAGGGTATTCTAGTGGGATCTTATAATATTCATGAGCTACCAGGAAGACCAGCCTCCCCCTTCGTCACCTGCCTCTCTTTTGGGTATGTCCCTAGCTGGATTTGTTACTCTCTAAATCTCTAGCTTTCCCTAAAGCAGTGATTCTCAGCCTTTCCAGCCTGCTGAATGCCTTTCAGGAGCCTGATTTGTCTTGCGTACCCCCAAGTTTCGCTTCACTTAAAAACGACTTGCTTACAAAATCAGACATAAAAACACCGAAACGTCCCAGCAGGCTATTGCTGAAACATGGCTTCCTTTTTACCATGTCATTATAAAATAGATTGGCTGGAACCTAAATATTGTACTTACATGTCAGAGTAACACTTGGGCCTGCTTTTCACTTGTGAAGCCAAAGCCCGCGCACCGCCACCTGTGACTTAGCATTGCAGGGTCCCCTGTGGCATGGAGCCCAAATAAATGCCCTGCTTGCTATGCCCTAATGCTGGCCCTGTGTGTGTTTCCATGATTTCATTGCCCATGTCCTGTCTGTGACTTTTAATAAAAATACCTGTGCCCAAATCATGGCCTTATATATAGAGCACTGTAAACAAGTCATTGTCTGTATGACATTTTAGGCTGTACTGACTTCGCTTGTGCTTTTAACGTAGCCTGTTGTAAAATTAGGAAAACATCTAGATGAGTTGACATACCTCCAGGAAGACCTTTTCGTACCACCAGGTTAAGGTACGCGTACCCCTGGTTAAGGGCCACTAATTAGACAGGCCAATTCTGCTATCATTACTCACAATGAGCAGTAATTTAGGCCTGTGTATATGGGATGGGGTTGCCCCTATGTAGATGTTCTACACCAGTGTGATTTACCCCAGTAAGTTACCAGTTCAAGCCACATTTTGCACCAAGGCAGTGTGGCTGCTTTCGGGGTTTTCACTAGTATAGCCACACTCCCTCATCTATACAAGCTTTTAACAGTCCCATGGAAATAACTCACTCTACATGGGGTGTAACTTACTACTGAAAATTCAGAGTGGCAGAATATGACCCTAGTTATTTTTACAAGAGCCAGCCACTTGTTTTGCTGGTTAAAAAAAGTTTCCAAGTTAGACTGCTTAGCCTTTTTCTGCAAGTTCTCTATCCTGCAGGCGGCCAACTCAATGGGACTGGCACTCAGCACCTCACAGGATCAGGCCCTTAATTACATTCTCTCCCTAGTCAATGAGCTTTTGGAGTTTATGCATTTATTCCCTCATGGGATTGAAGTAAAGACGACATATCGTTAAGCCCAATAATACATCAGTAGCTTTCAAAATGACATTTCCATTTCATTAAGGCTGTGGGCATCTGCTATTTCTATATATCATATGGAATATGTAAAAATAAAACAATAAATAGGCAGCAAAATTTAAAATAATTAGAGCCCTTCAACTAGCCATTGCTTATTGTCTCTTCATAATTCCGCTTAAGCACAATTTGTATATATGTCCATTATAGTGTCACGTTAGTGTATACATACTGATTGGCTTAACTATCTATTTTGGTTTTTCTCTAACACCATATTTAGTGATGGTTTACAATGAGAATGTTTACAGGTGTGATCAATACATTTATAAATTTTGCCTATGGTAGCCAAAGACCTAAAAAACCCACCAACCTTTTTCTGGTATTTATTCCAACAATTACCTTTCAAAATCTTAAGAACATAAAAATGGCCATACTGAGCCAGACCAATGGTCCATCTAGGCCATCTGTCTTCCAATAGTAGCCAATGCCAAGTGCTTCAGAGGGAATGAACAGACCAGGTAATCATTAACTGATCTATCCTGTTGCCCATTCCCAGCTTCTGGCAAACAGCAGAAAAGTTATCAGTTATTGTTCTGTATTGACCCTGTCAGGATTGTTAGCTCCCAAATTTGACACATCTTTATTTGTATTTGCTACATTTGTTTAAAAATAAAACCCAATATCATTCTCTCTGGATAGTATTCCCTCTCTCTTCTAAACAAATTATTCAGTGTTTTAAAAAAATCCTAATACAAAGTCAGAAGATCATGAGCAACCCTACAACAGACCAGGGTGTGTGGACAATGGGAAAAATTTTGGAATGAAAATATATTTCAGTTTCAAACTTCCAAACCAGCAAGGACCATTATAAACGGAATATAAATAGCAAGTTTTAAAAAAGTATAAAATATATTTTGACAGGGCCCTTTTAAAAAGGGGATGCTGTCAGTTTAAGAATTGATAGATTGCCTTACTTGTGTTACTAATGACAATGACTCAGACCAGCAGTTCTTTGACATTTTCATTCCATGGACCACTTTAAAGAGAACAGTCCTTTAATGGATCCTCCTCACCACAATTCTCACCCGCAATCTCTCACTGATTGATTTTCAAATGATTCATTTGGTGAGATTCCAGGGAGAAAGTCCTGGAAACTGATGCATACTGACTTCAATAAGGCTACCCACGTGCTTAAAGTTAAAAATGCATACATAAGTGTTTCCAGAACTTGGGCTCTATATGAGCCATAAATCCGCAGGCTGCTGCTGTGGTTTGTTAACAATCTAATTTTTTTGGGTCATGTATGTTTCTTTACTTGTCAGTGTCATTCTTGCTTCTCATCTAGTGCTCTTTCTAGTTCTCATACACTAGCACAATGCCAACAAAATTTATATAGAAAACAACTCCATGGAAAGTTTAAATCCATGAAAACTTTCCTATTGTTGACCAAATACTTTCAAACCTGAATGCCTAAAATTTGGCTTCAGATTACATATTTAGGCACCTAAACAACTTACTAAGTAACTTGACATACAAATTTGTTAAACATCTGCAGCTCCCATTGGCTAAAACAGAATTAGTCCTAGGTGAATCAGGCCACTTTCATTTATGTGTTTAGATATGGATTTTGCAGCCTAATTTAGGTACCCAAGTTTGATAGTTTTGGCACTACTATTTAATAAAGCCTTACAGTTAGGTCTAAATTACATGAACGTGTCCCTTTAAAGTAAGAACTTTCTTCATAACTGTTCTCTTATCATTCTGAAAAGTTGAGGATGCTTTTCATATATTACAGTTTCAGAAGGTCATTGTGGATGCATTTTAAGACACAATGATAAGACCACGCATGAACTACTTGGCAGTATTTAGCTGGTACAGTTTTGTGTGGGAACAACATAATACCAAACACACTACATTGAATGCTTACGGATTATTACAGGCAAAACTCCCCAAGACACCAGGAATTAAAAAGCAGAGTTCAATAAGAGAACATCAGAAAAGAGGTTGATATGAACAAAGCCATGCCAAGCCTTCCTTCGGAGCTTTTTCAAGTGCAGAAATAAACTAGGAAGGAGAGAAGAAAAAAGAAAACAACAAATGTTATTATATAGTTAATATTAGGCTTCAGGTCACAGACACAAGCCTAGGTAAATGTTGTGGGTAAATCACTGAGCACGTGGTCCTGCCCTCTTTAAAATCAAGGGCAGAACTCCAATTGACTTCAATCATAACCTGATAAAGCTCTGACTACACAGCAACATTTAGTCCAATGAAATGGATGCACCAGACCCTGTGATTTAAGGCACAAGATAAATCACTTAGATCCCTATTCAGGACAGCACTTAAGCACACACTTAACTGTAAGTGCTTAAACCCCATTGACTTCTATGGGACTTAAGTAGATGCTTAAATGCTGACCTGAGGGATGCTGTCCTGAATCAGGGCCTAATTTCTCTGCACGTCAGTTCTCAGTCTGTGAAATGGAGTTACTATTTTCCTTTCTCCTTCCCCTCATCTGCTTTGTCTGTTCAGACTGACACCTCATTGCGACTTGGACTGTCTCTCACTATGTGTATGTACAATGCCTACCAAAGTGGAGTCCTACAGTAAGATGGGGCCTCTAAACAGTACTGGAGTGGAAACAACAATAATAAACTGGACTGCAATGCAATATTATGAAAAAATGTATGACCCTGAGCCCTAAAGCATTAATTTTCTCAAGTATTGCACTAGGCTTCACAATTGTGAGATGTGGCCTTGGTTTTGTGAAGTGACACTACAGGGTTTGGGAATCCCATACTAAAAACTCAACCTCAAATCATAGGCTATTTCTACACTGTGAGCTAGGTATGTGATTCTTCTGCTCTTGTATACATACTCGTGTTAGCTCTCATCCAATTAGTGAGAGTAAGAATAGCAATGTAGTCATGGTAGCAGAGGCATGGCTTAAGTGTTTCATGTACAAATCCACTGAAACCAGTGGGTATGTACAGAGCCAGCCCTAGACCAAAGGCACCCCTTCCCTCCATTTGTTAAACTTTTGAATACCTTATTTTTATTGCAGTTGTAGCCCATTTCCTGACTTTGATGCACAATTTGCCTGCATGATTTATTCCTAGCATACAAAATGATAAATTTGCATGCTGGATCTGTAAATCTGAATTTAATCATCTCATATATCAGCATTTTACTTCAAACATTCTATTTTCCCTTTTATCACTAACAACAAAAACAGCACCCTGAGTGTGCTGCCCCCCAAACCTGGCACCCTAAGTAGTTGCCTGGGTTACCTGCCCGTAAATCCTACCCTGGGTACCTACTTGGCACGGCTAGGCCTCCACTCCCCATGCTATCACTTCCAGTATTGTACATTCAGAATTACGAAACCCAGAAGTCATTCTGGGTCTCACAGGTGCCAGCTTTTATATAACTCATACGTTACCTAAATCATGTTTACTGATCATTTGTAAGTATAGCAGAAGCAAACATACACAGACTGCAGGTGAAGTATGTAATCTAAGAACGTGGTATTAGTGCATGCACATAACATAGTTTCCTGTTAAATCTCTTTTTTAGTACTGGCAATATTGTCTGACTGCACAAAACCTGAGTTTTAATATCTAATGCCATATTAAACTTACATCAAAGAAAACTTCATTCATAACAGCTGTTGCTAACTCATAGTTTATATATATAAAAAGAAAAAGAAAAGACTTTGTAATCCTTCCTTTCTGATTCTAATGTGTCTCTATGTGTATGAAATCTGAACACAGATTACTATTATGACAAGATTCCTGCTTTGCTATCTATATGATTGTGACCCTTTGTTCATATTCTATTTTCAGGTATTATATAAATGTATGGAATATGAAACACTCCGCCTGTAAGTGAGAAACCCAGGTGGCTTTGGGCCTGGTTTTAGATATCTAAAGATGCAGATAGGCCCCTACGTACACAGCTGCTATTGACTAGCCCCTTTTGAAAAATTATGCTGGACACCTCTGTATACCTTAAAATTTGGCCTGTTGTCCAGAGTCTATAAGAGTTAACTAATTTAAAGGACTGATCCTTCTCTCACTAAAGTAAATAGGGTTTGGGTCATGGATTTCAGTGAGAATAGGACTGGCGTTCTTTGACATTGCATAAAAGTTTACCTAATCCTGAAAAGGTGGCTTTTTATATTGGGGGAAACTATGTCATATAACAGAATGGGTGTCATTAAAACGTGGATGTTTCCAACTCCCAGTCAATTAATGTTCAGTGAAATTCATAGTGTATCTTATTTGGACAGCAGGACACTTGAAGGGGATATTCACAATCAGACCACCTTCCTAAATGTTTTATTTTCTTTGACACGAGGACATTGGAAATCACAGAGCTATTTAGTTTGTAAATAAAAATGAATTACTCACTTATAATTACAACAAGAATGACTGCACATACTACACCAAGGATGATCATCATCTATAAAGAGAGAATTAAAGAAAGAAAAATGAGGTCTTCGCATAGTAAGAGGTCGCTCCTGGTTTTGTCCATAGATGGGCTATTCACTCTGTCTCAGTGTTCTGAATCCTTGCAGACACCCTTTAATTAACTTTTACAGGCCCAAAATGTAGCATTTCCTAGAACCGAGGCAATGTGAGAGACAGCATCTGTTAAGATACAGGCTAACACCAGTGGTTCTCAACTTATTTACCATTGTGGACCGCATCCAGTACTACCTGTAGGACTCTGAGCATGTCACATGGGCCACAGCTGTGTGCTGACTGGGCCGCAGTCCCAGGAAGGGAGGGAGAGGAATTATTTAAGTTTAGTACTATTATAGGCACGAGGACGAATGGGTACAAATTGGATATTAGGAAATTTAGACTAGAAATTAGACGAAGGTTTCTAACCATTAGGGGAGTGAAGTTCTGGAATAGCCTTCCGAGGGAAGTAGTGGGGGCAAATGACTTATCTGGCTTTAAGACTAAGCTTGATAAGTATATGGAGGGGATGTTATGATGGGATAGTTTAATTTGAGCAATTGATTTTGGATTATCCGCAGATAAGTCTGCTCAATGGTCTGTGGGAATGCTGGATGGGATGGGAACTGAGTTACTGCAGAGAAATCTTTTTTGGGTGCTGGCTGGTGAGTCTTGCCCACATGCTCAGGGTTTAGCTGATCGCCATATTTGGGGTCGGGAAGGAATTTTCCTCCGGGGCGGATTGGCAGGGGCCACAGAGGTTTTTCGCCTTCCTCTGCAGCATGGGGCATGAGTCGCTTGCTGGTGGATTCCCTGCAGCTTGAGGTCTTCAAATCTCACTTTTGAGGATTTCAATAACTCAGTCATGGGTTCGGGGTTGTTATAAATGTGTATGGGTAGGGTTTTGTGGCCTGCCTTGTGCGGGAGGTCAGACTAGATGATCATATTGGTCCCTTCTGACCTATGAGTCTATGAGTCTATAAGTGGCCCATGGACTAGAGGTTGAGAACCACTGGGCTAACACGTTTGAAGCTGTGTTCACTGGCTGTGTTGTAGTCTAAACTACAACAGAGCCAGCTAAGATGGCTTCAGGTGTGTTCACCAGTATCTCAATGGGGCTTTCAATCATGATAAAATAACTCAATTGAGCTAACATGATTGAAAAGCACATCCTTTGTGAGGGTCCAGATGGGGACCTGGCGTCCCCTCCTGAACACGTGACAGGAAGGAAGAGTCAACAACTGGTACAGCCACAGCCACTGGACATGTCACTTCTGCCCATTTGAATTGCCAGCATTGTTCACTGGGCACAAGCTGAATTGCTTCATAATCCAACCACAGTAGCAACATAGAATTCAAATGATGAGACAATCAACAAGATGAGAAAGGCAGGTGAGAAGGGCACTTGGGACCCATCCCAATCTTACTTGGGAAGGAGGTGAATTCCCAACAGCACCATTGGCTTTTAAGGGTGAAGGCAATGAGATGGGCATCTAGTTTGGGGTGTGCAATGAGGTGGCAGATGGATGGGTGTTTGGGGTGGGGATGGGATGGGAAGAAGCGGGGCTGAGGGTGGGAGCTGGAAAGAATCAATACTGGAGTGGAGGAGTAGGCAGTTTCAGGATGGGAAGGAGGATGGGTCTTGTGTGTTCAAGAGAAAGGACGAATCTGTTGAGGGCTAGGAACAAGATTTTGATGAATTCAGGCTTTGCTTTGCCTTAATCTGGCCCTATCAAAGAGATTCTCTTCTTCTTCACTTCCCATGGTGGCCTGAGGAGGCCCTGAGTCCAGTGGTTGCCTACTTCAGCAGCTTCCCTCCATGAAGGAGAAAGAGGTTAATCAATCCCCACAAGGGGAGAAAGGCTCTTCCCCCCCCGCCCTCCCCACCAACATATGTTAGGCTCATACTGGCTTTGTGCATGCCTGCAAGTGTATTTTTATTATGTTGGGGCTGGGGCTTTTACATGCTGTATCCATTTCTTCAGTTTGTGTGTCACACACTCTAACCCTTAGATTTTTAAATTGGATATTTTCCCCACAGAAATAGTTGGGTTTGAACTATGCGGGATAAAGGTGGGGTGGAAAATTCTTTCCCCCCCACCAAGAAATCGAAAAACTTTTGTGAAACCCCAAACTTTAACAAAACATTCTAAAGAATTTGTGAAATCCAGAAGTTGGCTAGAGTTAAAATAGTAACTATTGAAAATTAACAAGAGGTTTGGAAGGGATATAATTCTTCAAGCTTCAGTGTGGAAGCCAACTTCTAATTAGTTGCGGGAAGTTAGAAAGAACTTCCTTGGAAAAGCTCACTCCATAACTGCCTATTTTAGGGTTTCTTGCACCTTCTTCCAAAGCTGCCAGTGCAAGCCAGTTTCAGAGGCAGTATACTGGGCTAGATGGATTCTGCGTGGTAATTCCTTTGTTCTCTCATTCCTCAGTATTCTGATTCAAATTTCAGACCCCGCAAAGATCTATAGTTTTTTGAACCACAGTATAGGTTTAAGTTGCTCTCTATTCACAGTCACTGTAGCTTCCAAAGACTATCTTAATGGTTCAAAGAGTAAAATAGCTTACTTTTCAGCATGAAGAAAAAGGGTCACTTAAAGCCAACCCACTGTGACAAGGGCTCATTAAAGCAAAGTGAAAGTAACCAACCAACATGTGGCAGGTTTAACAAGATACCAAAACTCTTTACCTTGCAGTTTTTCCACCAGTATTTTCTCTTCAACTTGGCTGCACTAGTTTCAAACTGTGAGGCACCAGCTTGCAATGCGTCTGCCCGGTTGTCAAGTTCTGAAAGCTTTTGGTCTCTTTCTAGAACCTTGTCTACATTCACTCGCATGATGTCCACCACCTGAAAAGATAACCCTTGGTTAGCACACTCCATACATGGGCAGGCAATATTCATGGGACTGAAATATCATGGTGCGTGAGAAGTGTCCCTTTGCTATCAAGATAAAAATTATGGTTTGCTGTTATGTAGTCAATTTTATATGGTCAATTCCTCTATAACAGGGCTCCTTGAACTTACCCTGGGAACCCTGGGTAGACAGCAAGGTACAGATAAACATGCTGTGCTGAAGTGTCCCTTATGGACTATAAAATATTGAGACATTTAAAATGTACGATAGTTATTTCCATGAAGTTTTCCAGAGGAACATATACTGGTGCCTTTAATCTACAGTTAGCTGCTTTGCTATTGTTACAGGAACCTGGCTGAGACGCCTATCACTGAGCAGACACCAGCACATCTGTATTACATACTAGTTTATAGTGTTGGTCAGGGAACACAAGCCTAAGCTATTGTTTTCACAGTTGATGATTTAACAACATAGTTGCCCTATTATAATTATAGAAGTAGGTTTGATAAGAGTTTCTAATATGAGCTACCACAACCTATCAGCTCCTTCTCAGACAAGAAGATCTCCCAATGTACTCTGAAATCCAGTCTGGTATTTGAGGAGGGGAGAACATTTTGCATTGAAAATATCTAATCTTTGTTAATTTCACCATGGAGCCCAAAATGGGCCTGATGCCCACAAGAGCATAGATTGGAAGAGACACACAGAAAGTACTGGGTAAGGCTTAGTACCTTGTTTTAAAGAAAATTGAAATACATTTACATCAATTGGGCAGTTTTAGCAAATTAATGCTAAAAATAGAAATCCTAATCCAAATTCATCAATGGCTTAAGCAGGCACAGCCTCTGTTGAAGTCAATAAATTGTGCCTACTTATGTCAGCAGTAAATAGGAGATTAATCTGCAATTCCTTATATACTATGTTAGTTGTACTTAATCTAATTCAGTCTGTTCAAAAGAAGAATTAGCAATGAAAAACTAGAGTCAATCACATACTTTGGTCACAGTGAAGAGAAAACAGTGAAATCCTCTAGCAGAGATACATTGGAACTACATGTCGCACTAGTTATAATATTCATCTTATAGTTATGTACGAGAGAAAACAAAAAGATAGTGGGTCCAGTCCTGCTCCAATTGAAGTCAAAAGCAAAACTCCGATTATCTTCCAGTTGGAACAGAATTAGGCTGTAAGTATGAAATCCCGGCCCCACTGAAATCAGTGATAAAACAGATTTCACCTCTACTCGCAACTGAAGTTTTGTTCCTGTCCTTGTGAATGAAATGGCACTGTCATAAAACAATAGCTTCTCTGTTGGATTTCCACAGTGCAAGTGTTTGGTGCCACCTAAAGGACGTTTTACCACAACACACATTGAAACAAAAACAATTCCTAGGAAAAGCCTGCAGTAAGAGGGCAAAAGAAAAGTATAATGAGCCAGATCCTCAGCTGGTGGAAATCGGCACAGTTCCAGTGACTTTAAGGGATCTGGCTTGATACATATATCCTAATCCTGAAAATCCCAACAGAGTTTTGTCTCCTTGGCTCTAGACAGCCTGTGATTTAACAACTGGCTGAGCTCCTCCCACCACATCAAACATAAATTCTGCCTGCCCCCTTATATGTCTGCCCTGGACAACCAACCCACAGCAACTTCTATCTCTCTCAAGTCTGAACGGGCCAGGGAAGTGAACCTGGACATTTCAAATGCACCTTGGGATTGATGGTCACCTGCTGTCCATTTATCACACTCACAAGGTAGTGATTTCCCTGACAATAAGTCTGATTTTGCCCAAGATTAGTAATGGGTTATGCTGGATCGGTTGCATCTAGGATTAGCTTCACTAGTTCAGTGAATATAGGAGTAGGTGAATGCTGGCATGGTGAGTGTGACCGAATGTGAATTTTCTGTAACATTTTGTCTGAACGCAGGGAAAAGACTATTTACTCTTGGGCAGACTATGACAAAGGTGTGAATGGCACTTGGGTGTCTTGAGTTTGAAGACATCTAAGTCATTAGAGAGTCCATGAAGACAATGGCAAAGCCAATCCATGGCACATTTGCTACCTAGCAACTAATGACCATGGATGGTCCAGCCTCCGCAGGAAGCCAGCCGTATTTGACCAGCTGGAGAATACAGGATTGAGGTGGGGCCAGGTAGGACAGGCCTGGGACTTTGAACAAAGAGGGGACAGAGAGACAAAGCTGGAGCCAGGGGGACACACCACTTGACTGGGTCTCTGGGATGGACCAGAATGGACCATACTGTAACTTCCTTTTCTCTATGCTAACCAAGGACTTTCTACGCTGGGTCCCAGTTGACTAATAATCATTTCTGTGTTGACAAAACTGTGTGACGATCACTGAAGATGCTGCCAGAGATGTGTTGCTCCCTAAGATTTACAAGTCTTTCTCAGAGGTCTGCCTCAGTGGGACTGACTAAATGGAGCTCACGGTGTAAAGGAGCAGTGCTGAAGGCCCAGAAGTCCAGCCCAAGGAGGAGTGAGACCCCAAGGGGGTCTGGCTTGCTGAAGGGGTCCTCCCAGAAGCTGTTCCAAAGCTGGGGTCATAGCACCAATCCTGTGGATCCAAGACGGGTAAAACTATTATGGGGAATTATCATCCAGTAAAGAGGGAATCCATGCTGGAACTAGGTCTAATACAGAACAATCATTCTAAAATAGCTGGGGACTTCTTGGAACTGTTGCTCTCTGGTCTTGTTCAACTGTTTGTCTTTGCCTGAATTTAGTGTTTAATAATAATTTAAAAAATTAAATAAAACAGTTTTGGTAACTATTGCTCTGACCTGGAAACTAACCCAGCCTTGTAGTCTCAGGGATAGTGCACAAGGGATAGCTTGCAGGGGCAGGGTCTATGACTTTATAATCCTCTAAAAGGATTTATATTTATATTGGCTGTTTATGAACAATGACAGAGGTAACATCTAAGTCACATTTAATTTTGTGGTCAGATGTGTTGGGGGTATAAAGGCTATGAATGAGTTCTTCTGCAATCTCCCTGTTAAAAACCTTATCTCATGTAAATCTCCTTCCAGAGATCCAGTGACTTCAGTTGAGTAAGGGCTCCAGGATCCTTAGTAGGCAAACAGTTCTTTAATCACCTATAAAAAAAATAAAATCTCATCAGTGCCTGTGTTGTGTGCAACTCACCTCATCCACCTGAGCTTGCGTCTGCTGCAGTCTTCTGTTACTGGTCACATTGGTGGGAGGAGGAGGCCCTCCTGCCCCGGGAATGGTGGAACCTCCGGCACCTTGGGTGGGAGCTAGGGCTGACCTAAACCAGAAGCACAGAAATTCATTGAGCATTCCCTGAATTTCATTCATTGACACCTTCACTTTGTTACCAGGCAAAGGTGTGTATGTGTACAGATACACAGCTGAGTTTTCTAGCCTTCCCTGGATTGTCAGTTAGTGCAGGAATCCAGAGCTAGGCACTTAACTCTACATTTAGGCACCAGGCTCCTGACTTTGGGGAACCAAGTTTGAAAACTGGGCCTTTACAGTTTCCTTCTGATTTCCCCTAATTTTTTCCATTAAACAGTTCTTATTCAGGCAAATCAACTAGAGTCACCAGGAATTCTGTGTGCTTTGGATAGGGCCCTTTGATTATCTATCTATCACTCATCTTTCCTCCATGACTGAGTGGTGGAAATCAGGAAGGAGGAAATAATGCTCAGAGTGTTTAAGGAACAATGCATAGCAGGCATTTTACCAAGCAGTCCAGTGAGCTTCTGTGCAATTCATTTCCATGTTTTCACAAGCCATAGTGTGTCCTGCTGGCAATACAAGATATATTCTAGAAAAGACCCTCTGATGAGTTAGGAGAACAAACTAAAAAGTGGTAGAAAACTCTCCCCTGGCAACGAGGCCAAGTCCATTCATTTGTAAACAGCAGCAACAATTCTGAACATAGGCTCCAGTGAGCATGGGTAGGTGGGGCCTAATTTTGTTACAATGGCTTAAAAAACAAACAAGACTTGAGGCTTGGTCTCTAACACATCTTGCACTGGTGGCATAACCAGGTGAATTTAGAGAGTAGATTAACCTCTTTATAATTTGCCTGGGTTTGCAGTATAAAGAGCAAAATGTGGGCGCATCTAGTTCTGTAAATCTGGCCCCAAGATAAATAAATTCTCAGTCCAGGGGTTCTGACTGCAATCAAGGCATTGGGAAGGACAGTGACTCAGCCAGGCCTGATCTACACTGACAATGTAGTATATACATAAAGTACATAAAGTATGCGTCTCCACTGGCATGTCAGTTCCGCAACCCTAATTCGCAGTACAATTCGACTTAATAAAACCACCTCCACAAGTGGTATAACGCTGAAGTCAAATTCTGTGGGTCGAATGAGTGTCAGTGTATGCAGAGAACAATGTAAACTGATGTCATTGGCCTCCGGGAGGTATCCCATAATGCTCTGTTGTGACCTCTCTTGCACATTCGCAGTCTGCTGCACCATGGCCATGTAAACAGGAAATAGCTCCTACCCTCAAGCCCATTTGAATTCCCATTTCTTGTTTGGTCAGCGTGGAGAGAGCTTGCCAGCACAACTGATCATGGCAACTGCATGCCCCAAATGCGCTCCAGCCTGGAGTCAACCTGAGGATCTAAAGGTGGAGCAGGTTTGGAATTAGTTCCTGCAACTTTGACTTGAAGTATCTGAGGCCTGCATCCCAAGGAAGGGGAAAAATATTCAAAGGCAAGAGCTGTAGACTAAGCATCTCAGACAGGTGATTAAGAGAAAGCAGAAAGCCTACAAGGAATGGAAGATGGGAGACATCAGCAAAGAAAGCTACCTCTTGGAGTTCAGAACATTTAGAGATAAAGTGAGAAAGGCCAAAAGCCAAGTAGAGTTGGACCTTGCAAAGCGAATTAAAACCAATAGTAAAAAGTTCTTTAGTTATATAATTAGAAAGAAAACAAAGAAAGAAGTGGGACCGCTAAGCACTGAGGATGGGTGGAGGTTAAGAATAATCTAGGCATGGCCAAATATCTAAACAAATACTTTGCTTCCATTTTTAATGAGGCTAATGATGATAGTGGTAGGATGGTTAATGGGAATGAGGTTATGGAGGTAGAAATGACCACATCCAAGATAGAAGCCAAATTCAAACACCTTAATGGGAGTAAATCAGGAGGGCCTGATAATCTCCATCCAAAAATATTAAAGGAACTAGCACATGAAATTGCAAGCCCATTAGCAAGACTTTTTAATGACTCAGGGGTTTGTTTACATATGACTGGAGAATTGCTAACATAATTCCTATTTTTAAGAAAGGAGCAAAAAGTGATCTGGATAACTACAGGCCTGTTAGTTTGACCTCAGTAGTATGCAAGGTCTTGGAAAAAAATTTGAAAGAAAGTAGTTCAGGACATCAAGGTTAACGGTAATTGGGATAAAATACAATATGGCTTTACAAAAAGCCATATTTATATGGTGCCAGACCAACCTGATCTCCTTTTTTGAGATAACAGATTTTTTAGTCAAAGGGAATGCAGTGGATCTAATTTACCTAAAAGCATTTGGATATGGTTCCATATGGGGAATTATTAGTTAAATTGGAAAAGATGGGGATTAATATGAAAATTGAAAGGTGGATAAGGAACTGGGTAAAAGGAAGACTACAACGGGTCATACTGAAAGGTGAACTGTCAGGCTGGAGGAGGTTACTAGTGGAGTTCCTCAGGGATCCATCTTATTTAACCTTTTTATTACTGATTTGGCACAAAAAGTGGGAATGTGCTAATAAAGTTTGGAGATGACTCAAAGTTGGGAGGTATTGCCTATACAGAGACGGATCAGGACATCATACAGGAAGATCTGGATGACCTTGTAAACTGGAGTAATAGAAATAAGATGAAATTTAATAGTGGAAAGTTAAGGTCATGCATTTAGGGACTAATAAGAATTTCTGCTATAAGCTGGGGACACATCAGTTGGAAGTGACAGAGGAGGAGGAGGACCGGCATGTATTGGTTGATCACAGGATGACTATGAGCTGCCAATGTGATGTGGCTGTGAAAAAAGCTAATGGGGTCCTTGGATGCATCAGACGAGCTATTTCCAGTAGAGATAGAGAAGTGTTAGTACCATTATGCAAGGCTCTGGTGAGACCTCATCTGGAATAGTGTGTGCAGTTCTGGTCCCCCATGTTTAAGAAAGATGAATTCAAACTTGAAGAGGTGCAGAGAAGGGCTACTAGAATGATCTGCAGAATAGAAAATCTGCCTTATGAGAGGAGACTCAAAGAGCTTGGCTTGTTTAGCCTAACCAAAAGGAGGTTGAGGAGAGATATGATTGCTCTCTATAAATACATCAGAGGGATAAATGCCAGGGAGGAGAGGCATTATTTAAATTCAGCACCAATGTGAACACAAGAACTAATGGATATAAACTGGCCATCAGGAAGTTTAGACTTGAAATTAGACACAGGTTTCTAACCATCAGAGGAGTGAAGTTCTGGAACAGCTTTCCAAGGGGAGCAGTGGGGGCAGAAAACCTAGTTTGCGTAAAAACTGAGCTTGATAAATTTATGGAGGGAATGGTATGATGGGACAGCCTCATTTGGCAATTGGATTGATCTTTGACTACTGGTGGTAGATATGCCAATGGCCTGTGAAAGGATTTTAGATGGAGGCAGGGGTTCTGAGTTAGTACAGAGAATTCTTTCTTGGGTATCTGGCTGGTGAGTCTTGCCCACATGCTCAGGGTTTAACTGATCGCCATATTTGGGGTCAGGAAGGAATCTTCCCCCAAGGCAGATTGGCAAAGGCTCTAGGCTTTGGTTTTTTTTGCCTTCCTCTGTAGCATGGGGCACAGCTCACTTGCTGGTGGATTCTTTGTACCTTAAAGTCTTTAAACCATGATTTGAGGACTTTAATAACTCAGTCATAGGTCAGGGGTCTATTACAGGAGTGGATGAGTGAGATTCTGTGGCCTGTATTATGCAGAAGGTCAGACTAGATGATCATATTGGTCCCTTCTAACCTTAGCATCTATGAGTCTAGGCTCTCATCTGTCTGTGGGGCCAAGAGTCTGTTCTGGCTTAGCTCCGAGCAAGCAAAAGAAATTTGGATATCTACAAGAAGATATCTTGCAGCATGCTGGAGAAGGGGCACCACAGAGACGCGCAACAGTGCAATGTTAAGATCCAAGAGCTGAGGCAAGCTTCCCTAGTTTTCTGGTAAGCCAACAGTTGTTCTGGCTCCCCACCAAAAACATGCTGCTCTTATGAGGAGCTGCATGCGATTCTCAGTAGAGACTCCACCATTGTGCCACCACACAGTGTTGATACCTTGGGAGAATCTGAGGCCAGGATAAATGAGGATGAGTGTGTGGATGAGGGGGAGGAAGATCATGAGGAGAACAGGGGCCAGCCTAGTGGGGGTATCTCATCTCTCTGAACCCAGGAGCTGTTTGCAACACAGGAGCAGCCCACCCAAATACAGGAAACTGTGACTGACCGGGATGCCAGGGAAGGCACATCTGGTGAGTATGTATTACAAATTGCATGTCTTTGGTTATATCCCCTGTTCATAATTTTGTACCAGTGGGAAAAAGTGGTGTGTGTGGTGGGGGGCTGTGCTTCCTCGTACTTGGTGTGCTTAAGCATTGGGTTCACCCCAGAAAAGATTATTTATGTGCACAGGGATGCTCCAAGAATCCTCCATGCATATCTCCAGGAAGCTTTCATGTAGGTACTCTCCAATCCTTTGCAGGTTTCTTGGGAGGGCAGCCTTATTTCTTCCACCGCAGACACTTTCTCCTGCCACTCTGGTATTAATTGTGCAGGCATCCTTGCAGAAAACAGCATAGCAGCATAAGAGCTAGGCCTATAACCAGATACTTGCAGCAAACCCTTCCTGTGCACCTGTGTGACCCTCAGCAGGCTGATATCACTCATGGTTTCCTAGGGAAGATGGCGCACATTTACAGTACCTGCCCAAGAAAGTATTTTAATGTGTGTGCTATTGCACAGCTGGGATGGTTTCTTGGTTCAACACACCGCAGGTCCTTATGCAGGATGTTGTTGCTATGGAGCTTGGGCATCCACAACTGGGTTCCCATGTTTTTTCCTCCAGAGACAGTTAACCCATACCCATCCTTCACCTTTTCTACCACCTGTTAAAAGCCTGATCAATGGGAGCCCAACATTGCTCCACGGACTTGTGCAGCATGGGCACTGGGGATTTCCCTAACATAGATGCATTTGCCCTTTTCTTACCATGGCTTGAATGGCACTCACACCCCTGTAATACTCAGACAACAGCATGCGGTTGTAGCCTTCCCTTGGAAAGGCTAAGGGGGAGTTGTTTATAAATTGTAACATTGCTTTTCCTCCTTGGGATGAGTTAACAAGGGGTACCTTTTGCTTTACTTCCCTTACAGTGGACAATGTGGCCTTCAACACACCACCGTCTCATACTCCTGCGGAACGCCTGTCACAGATAAGAAGGTAAAAACAACACCTCAAGATGACATGTTTAATGAGATAATGAATGGCTCCATGGCTGCTGACACAGAGCTAAGAGTGTGGAGGATTTTATTATCTGACAGGCTGAACATGGACACTGACAACAGGAAAGCAGTACAGGAATATGAGCGTTCAACACAAGAGATGCTACGTATAATGAATGATCAGTCAGACACATTGAGGCATCTAGTTGAGTTTCAGGAAGTTCAGTGGCAAGACAAACTTCCTCTGCAGCCCCTACAAAACATTAAGCAAACACATTCTTCTCTAGCCCCCACCCCCAAGTGGTCTAGGAGCAGGTTGAACAGGGTGCAGTATGTGTTGCACTTCTTGCTGGTTGAGCAGAGCAAAAAGAGGTGACAGCCCCTTTAAGGAGTGGGAATGTGTGATTCTTTCGTGTGTGCACAGCCAAAATGGGCTCTGTATCCCCTCTCAGGCCCCACACAATGCATGCAGAATGTTCAATTATCTTCCTTCTTCCCCCACCCCTCCCCGTGAAGGATCACCAATAAAATAGTACTGCTTTCCAATTCATTGCTGTTTGTTTATTTATTGATAACAAGGGAGGGGATAACAAGGGAGGGGATAGTTGGGATGCGGTGGAGTGGATCGAGGGAGGAGGAAGAGGGGAACTGGATTGGTGGGGAATGGGTAGGGGATGTGAAGTGAAAGCACAGCACAGCACAGATGAGCGACACACGTTACTGTTGTGTCTCCTTGTCATCATCAGCCCTTACCCCCCATTCTTCACTCTCCGCTCACCATTCTCATTCTGAATTGTTTATGGATATCTGTTTATGGCAGTACTCAGCCAGTCCTGCCTGGGTAGTATCAACCACCAAACCGCCCCCTCCCACACACAAAAAAACCCAAAACCAAACCTGGCTTAAATCGTTTGCCCAAGAGCACAGATGAAAATCTGTGTCAGAGCTAGAAACTGAACCCAGATGCCCCATCTTAAATATTAACCCAGCATTGTCATCCTCCAAATTGCTTTTAAAAACTATTTTCTTCAAATGAGCTGACAGATCCAATCTGTCCCGGTGATTGAACTTCAGCAAACAAAGCATCTCACTGGCTTGACAGGCCCTAACGATTTCAAGCAGCCATTCCTCACACCCACACTTCAAAATCGGTGACTTGTTACCTTTTCTGAAGGGTTCCCCATCAGTTCCTCCTGCAAGGGAAATAAAACCTTCCCTATAACTGCAGAGGAAATCCCTGAACATTCAAATTTGGGGGGAGGGGGTGCCACAAATCCCACTCATATGTTCCCAATGCCTCCCCCACAATGACAGCCTGAGGAAATACAGTGTCTCTCTGACTCACTCCTTTCTACATCACCAGGGCCTGATTAATGTTACTGGAATTATGTCCTCGTGCCACAATGCCTTGCAATTCAGAGGGATGCGTTGTTTCTCAAATGCACCCTCATTGTTGATTTGCCATCATTTTGTCAAGCCCAAGAGCCCCTCAGAAAACCCCCTGATCATCCACTGTTCACTTACTGAAACTAATGCTGCATATTCCACTTTTTTTTTAAATGATAAATCCCTTATCAAGCTTTGATTGAAAGGGAAGAGCTTGAATCATATGATAAATAGCACACCCTTTGCCAACTTCCCATCAGTTGCTATAAACACAAAAGGCCAGATTCTGATCTCATTTCCATGAGTCTCAAATCATAGCAACTCCAATGAAGTCAGTAAGGATTTACAGTCAGAATATTTACACTCTTGTATAACCAAGGTCAGAAAACACCAAGAAATGTTGTGCTTCCTCGTAACTAGGTGTAATGGCTCAAGATGCAAGCTGTGAAGTCCCTTCAAAGCAAAGACTGAATCTGCCTGTTGTTTTTGGAAAGAAGCCAGTCATCAGTTAACTTCCAATTGACCAGATTCAATGGCCACAAAGATTGGCTTTATATTCTCACTTGAATACAAGGATTTTATTGTGTTCTTTGCTGATAAAGGTTAGAAGAAATAGATTTCAGTAGCAATTTGTCTTGTAGATACAGAACACCTTCTTTAGCCATGGTATTGTTCATTAGATAACATGGACTCTCCTTAGGTTGAGGTAGCAACATTCAGTTATAGACTTTGTAGCTCACAGGAGTCACCAACTAACTGCATGTAATCGAGAATTCTAGTTGATCATCTTCCTGTACCAAAGCAAACATTTGCATTAGTACCAGTGTAAAGATCACACACCAAATTCAATAGAACTCAGGGAAGCCAACTTCTTGCAGCACAAGCCAAAGTGCTGACCTGTCAACCAAATCAAAAGTTGCTTTGTTGTCAACGTATGCCATGTGAAGCAGTACTGGTGTGAGAGTGCAAACTGGTTCATGGCTTTCATCACATTTCTGCACAGCCTCAGGTGTTCAACAAGGATGATTCTACTCCAGCACTATTCAGTCAAGCTATTGACTGGATATTAGGACTTGCCACACATCGGAATCAAGGCTGGTCAAGAAGTGTTCACTGACCAAGACTAAGATGAGGACATTGTCTTGCTTGTGGAGAAACCAGAGAACTTCAGCCCTGGCCTTCAAGTTTTCCAAAACACCATGTCTCAGGGCAGAAAACCACGGTCCGGAACCTCAGAGCTGGGCCGCCAGAAACCTCTGTGCAGGTGAGGTTGAGCACTGTGAAGAGCATTGACAAGTTCATCTACCTAGGCTGCAAGCAGATTTCAAGAGGTTGCAGCAAACTTGGCATCCTCTGAAAAATCGGCCTCACTGCCTCCTGAATGAACTCCATGTCTCACCTGTGAAGGCAAAACCTTTGTGCTGAGACAAAGCTCAGGACCTATCAAACCTGCGTACTGCTAAGCATGTCAGAAACCAGGACACTCCTACAGGCACACGTGGAGTGGCCAGAGGCATTCCACATGCACTGTCCGTGACAATCCTGAACATAAGGTGGTTCCATGCTGTGCAAAATGCCAGAATCTCACAGAGATCTGGCCTTCCTCCAACTGTTCACTACATTCAAAGGAGGCATTTTGCATGCTCTCCAGCCAAATCACCAGAATGGATTAAAAAAAAAAAAAAACCACACCCCTGCATACCATGTTCTCAAACTCTCCATTGACAAGTGAAGGTGTTCATACTTTGACCCTACCAGGTTTGTCTTCAGGGCTTTCCCCAGAGATTTTTGTATTTCCTGATTGATCCAGATCTGAGAACTTCATTCTACAATGCCTTATAGAATGCCATCAACCGTGGTCACTGTGGCTGGTACAAACGGTCCTCAGTAGAGTATGCGTGTTTGATGATCTTCCTGTACTTGTTATCTTATCCATTTTGAATGGGCCAAATTCATCTGTGGTTTAACTTAGTTTGGCTTGTTTCTGATATCATATACCTCAGTGTAAATTGGGAGCAACTACTGAAGTCAAAAGCTGTACACTATTGCAAAACTGGTGTGAGTGAAAAGAGAATTGAGATCATTCAGGTCAGTGAAGTTAAACACGAGTAGGTGTAGTAGGTGCCATATATTTGTGTGTTCTTGGGGTGCTGAGAAGACACCACCATAATCACAATTTTTTCTCCAAGATATCACAGAAATAGTGAAGGTCCTTTCCAGTAAGAGGGCAAAAAGGAAGCTTCCTAAGCTTTTAGGGAACCAACTATTTTAATGGAGACCTTTTTTTAAAAAAAACATGGTTCAATGTTCTATTAGATGCCTTCAGCACTCAAAAGAGGTGACTGTCACCCATGTAGAAGGATGCAATCTGATGGCTATTAGCTTAAATGACTTATAATGCAATGTGTAGCAAATCAGGTAGTAATGAACATTAATGAACTTCCATGGTATTACCTTATTAGAAGAAATAAATGCACTTATTAGAAGATTTAAAATTACTGCTGGATGAGATAGATTCCTTTATTTTGTAAAGAGTTATGTTTATTCCAGATTCCTGTCTCTACATTTGATTTTCATGTTTCACCAAGCAATATTCTGCAAGGACTTCCCCTTATTACAAAATATTCACTGTAAGCATCAGTCAAAGAATAATACTCTATATTTTATGTACTACCAACACATGAATTAATATTCCCACCAGATGATGAC
The DNA here is from genome assembly GCA_007922155.1 of Mesoclemmys tuberculata. Lineage (NCBI taxonomy): Eukaryota > Metazoa > Chordata > Testudines > Chelidae > Mesoclemmys > Mesoclemmys tuberculata. Next base: position 36,707,216 of record ML675649.1, on the reverse strand, counting down.
TGCCTTAACCATTTGGTATGCTATTAGTGGGTTTATACAGTTAAATATACAGCAAGTGGAAAAAAGATGAACACAGACTTCATTTTTAATTTGATGATCATTTATTATACTAGTATAGATGGACTAATTTATCTTCTCATTTGGCTTGATTTTTTTCCAAAGTATAAGGCTAAACACACCAGAATTTTAAACAAACAAATATTAGTTCAGTAGTGTTTTTGTTTTTTGACAAAGTCAAAATTTGCTACAGTGATATCCGAGTTACTGCAGTTATTTCCCTAAATCAGGGTCTTTCCAGAATCATCAGCAATTACTTTTAAGAGTGAATCTCTTAGTCAGAAACTTAAGATGAGGCAGGATTTTTTCTTTCAGTATTAACAATCCGAACTTTTAGATCTTTCATGTCCCTTGCTGTCATCATTTGCAAAGCTGTGGCTGTGAAAGCAAGTTTGAGTTTTTGTGCTTTGCAAAGTACTGATGAATTGTTCAGATAGCAATTAAGGTTCAGCTGACAAATGGGCGTATTAGGTTTACAAAGTAAAAGATCAAAACTATACTTTCTCCTTTATGCATAGAGAAATAACTGTGGCATCTTTAATTCAACAATGTGGCCAACAGTGACATTAAATGACAGCAACTGTATACCTGAAAGCAATCTTCTATAAATTTGAATTATTGCTATTATGTCTCCAGATTCAAATAAGACAGTCACACCTTTATAAAAATACATCAAGCTAGCAGAGTGAATGCTTCCTTGTTATAGCCTGCAGCCAGTCTATTCCATTCAAGAGTTCAGTCTGCAACTCCAGCTCCACCTCCAAGTGCTATGGATCTAGGTTAAATTAAGGCAATCTGGGGCCCTACGCACACTGTGACATGAGAGCCTCTATGGTTTCCCTGCACAGCCACTACCCTTTTCCATGACTCTGCCTCCCCACTCGGAGAGAGCCCCCCTTGCATCCTTTAGGAGCAACAGGGTTCCACTCCCCTGGAGATCAGTGAAGGATAGCACCCCACTATAACCTCAGAGTATCTGCTTGCGTTGTGGGCTGGGTCCACTACGCTCCATTCTACCTGCCACAAATGCAGTCCTCTGTTGGAGAGGTGTTGGTAGGATGTCTCAGAGCAGTGGGCCTTTGCATAAACCCCCTATTCAGAAGAATGGAGCAGCTCACCCTTCTCAGAGCAATTATGTCAGGCTGTCTGTGGACTCAGGCAGACATCACTGCATTGGTTATCCTTGGGTCACATTTTCCTCCCAGCCATCAGGGCTAGAATTCTTTTCAAGCTGAAATTCTGATGAAGTCACTGACTCCAGGTCTGAGATACCATATGCCTGTTGTGTCTATGCCATAATCCAGCCACACTATCAAGTCACATGACTTTTAAATTCTACCACATAAGTTCCAGATCTTACAGGTGCAGTAGTCACACACAGTCACCACAGTTATTATAACTCTACCCACTACATTACCAATTAAGGCTACTTCTCACACGAGGAAAAATAAATTTGGAATAGGGAACTTTCCAGTCAGAATTGGATTTTCTCTCCAAAAGATGGAAGAAAGACAATTTCAGTTTATAAGTAGATGGTATCTTTTAACCAGCTTTAAAAAGCTCCCAGCAAACCAAATCAAGTTCTGGTCAATACAAAGCCTTCAATTTCTACCAGTTGCTTGGATTATAGACCTGAAAGCAGGGAAGGAGATAAAACCATTTGAAGACTGAGACAAAGGTGAATTATAGCACAAAATCCCCAAAAGCAGACCAGATTTTGTAAAGAAACATAACCTAACAAAGTGAATTCCATTTCAGTAAATAGCTGAGGTAGGAATGAAACAGTTTAAAGAACAAAGTGACAACACACTGAAAACACAGTCAAGGTATCTGTAGCATACTAGTAAATAACAGAGCAAAGACTAGTCCTTGGGAGGCACATGGTAATCCTACTGAAAATGAATGCAGACTTTGCAAGAGATGTCAGATATTCCATGAGCACAGACTGTGATTTGCCCACTTTAGTCAGATACTCAAATTTATTCTTTTTCTAAAAATATAGCTCTGAATATTTTACTCTGGAATGATCGCGAAGGCCCAGTTCAGCAGCCCCCCTGAGCAAAGCACATGACAATGCTTAGATCTAGGCATGTCTTTCAAGATATGTCTACACGACAATCCACGTGGTGTGATTGCAGTTCAAGTGGACATGCCTGAGCTAGCTCTAATTTAGCTGTACAAGCCTGCCTGGAACTGTGGGCAATGACATGGCTGGCTAGCCCATGTTGCCATGGCTCACTGCTCTGGTACCAGAGCTAGCTAGAGTAAAGTTAGCTCAGGTCTACGTGGAAGAGAGCTGTTCACCACAGAGGTGCTCCCTTGTGGCCAGGGGCACCTCTGCAGTGCTCTGCTCTGTATTATCCCCCCCAGGCCCTTTTACACAGATGCCACACCCTTTTGCTCATCCAATCACAACGGCCCTTCTTGGGGTCTGGGTTTATTCAGATAAAATAGATTCAAAAGTAAAATTCAAAGTCCCCAAACCAAATCCATCTGTTTTGCCTTCTTGTTGAGTCATGCTCCAGCCTTTCCACGCTCCAGCCAATCCCATAGTCCAGGCTCCCTGCTCACTCCTAGTAGTTTCTTATCTCCCTGATCATCCTCCCCACCCAGTGCAGTTTCCAGCTGCTGTTTCTAGGGGAATTACTTGTTCCCGCTCAGATATGGCTTGTTATGGAATCAGGGTTGGCTAGCCCCAGGCTTTCCAGTCTGTGGGACAAGCCATCCTGTTACACTACACAAACTGTGATCACATCCTGTGATTGCAGAGTAGACCTACTTTCAATCTCATGGATGAATAGGAGTTGACTTAAGCAGATGATTAAAGGCTATGTTGAATTGGTGTCAAGGGGTAGACTTGGACTGCGTCCCTGTGTAAAGGAGTAACAACTCCCATTATCCCCACCCCTTGTGTGGGCTTCACAGACCTTGGATCTGGGCACAGAGTAGTAAGCTGGAAGAAGGTGGGTGAGGATGTCAGGGAAAGGACGGAGCCATGGCTTCCCTACTTGCAGCTAGCATAGCTAAACTGGTGTCATCATTTGCTGCTAGTATCAACAAATCATTCTATCCCCATCCCCAGAGCAAAGAAGCAGCTGGAAGGGCTTGTGCCAGTGTGGGGGTGTGAACCTGTTTTGTATTTTTGGGGCTGCAATTACCTTTCTTCACTTTTTTTGTGGGTCCAGTTTCAGATCCAGATTTTGAAAATATGCCTCTACGTGGTATCTGGACTCTCCGTGGGCTGGACACTTATTCATGTGTGGGTAAAAAGACACAGACTGGAAAAAATCTCTTTAAATAACAAAAAGAAGCTATAGGAATCAAGCAGGAGTTCACTGTGTGTTTTTCCATCTGCTGTCAAAAAAGAACAAGAATGTTCTTACATCTTAGCTACATATTTTGTGCTAAAACTGGCAGCCTACTCTAGCACCAGCTACTTTTATAGGGTAATTACAAACTTTAAGAAAATTAGAGGCTGATTACCAAAGACTTACGAAGTTTAAATTCTCACGGGTCACTTGACCAGAGATACCTAAATTTGACAATTTATCCTGAACAGCTCAGTATCTACTCACTTAGGTGGCATGCACACAGCTTTTTAACAGTTATGAGTAAATTATTTTAGGAAACAACCATCTTTCTTCTCTGTTCCCAGCAAAAATATGGAAGTATAGAATACCTTTATCACACAAAATCTTGTATACTAATTGCATGTTCAGAGAAAGGAGTACAACAAAACCTCCATTTGCAAGTGCCTTTGTATTAAATGTCAGATATTGACTCCTTTTCCTCCTAGAGTTAATGTACTTTGTACACAAGAATTTTCTTAAGGTCATCTCAGAATGTAAGTTAGTAAGTTTTCTTCCTGTCACTGGATTTTATTTAACCAATTTAATTATTTCAGAAAAGATAATTGTAGCTCTTAATTAGTAATGTTAATAACCCTTCCAAATTAAATTAATATTACAAAAATTCCTTTTTTGTCATAAAATAATCAAACCCTCAATTAGTGAATGTCTGTCTAAAGCAATCTACACTGACTTACACCATTTCTGTTAGAAAAGTGAGGCAGTGTTCTTTTACAGATATATCCACCAAACTGACTTTTGGCTCTTTCAGTCCCCATTCTACAATCATTTTCCAAAGATGGGATTCAGGTAATCTCAAAACAATGTATGGTGTAAATCAATTCTTACAATCGGATTTTTGCTTTGCACAATCTTCTGAAGGAGTTGTTCAGATGGCAATTCAGGGTCGGTTGCAAAATCAATTGAGCTGAGATTTGTATGTTATGTGTGCAAAATAAAAGGATCAGAATTTGCCATCTCAGATACTTCTCCTTGGCCCCTCTATCTTCAGATGTTCACTGATAGCCCTACTCAAAGTTGCTCTTGAATAATCTCTGGAAAGGCCACCAGCATTCTCCATTATATCCTAGCTTCTCCTCTTGCCTGCACAACGATTGGATCTTTGTCATTCCCAAGACTTTGCCTTCAGTTGCCACTGGCACATCTTAACTGGTTACATATATCAATCATTCACTCCCACTGAACTCAATGAAATTTTATCAGCTCTGATTTTCAAAGGAGTCTAGGAGTTTAGACACCTTTTAAAAATTCCATCCACCAGGCATAAATATGTCAGTAGTCAAAACCACGCAAAATATGTTGCATACAACCAGATATTCTTGTGTTTACAACTGCCTAGAAATTTGAGCCCTCACTCTTGCTAGACTTACACTTCAAAGTGAGCTCAACATAGCTGCATCCATCAGTGGAATAAACACACCGCACCCTGACTGACGTAGCTGTGCCAGCCTTAATCCCCAGTGTAGATGCAGCTGTTAACAGAAGAGTGCCTCCATTGATGTTGCTACCATCATTGGGCAAGGTGGTTTTCCTACATCACAGAAAAAACCCTTCTGTTGGGGTAGGCCGCAGCTATACTACGGGTTTGACGTATTTAAGCCTGGGTAGCGTAGACATACACTGTCTTCCTGCCCAAAGAAATCCATGGATTGTTGCTAATTTTAAAAAAGTCAGATTAATCTCGACATTGTATTTTATGTTTGTGAAGTTGAAGGGAAATACTACAACAGAGAAACACAATAATAGGTTGAAATGTTTAGGCACTTTGCTAAGTACCAGGCATGAATTGTGTATTTACAATTGCATCATTATCAGAAGCCTTTTAGGTTCCTATTTAGATGATTTAATTTATCCTCTGACTAACAAATATTGCCATTCTGACTTGCATTTGACAACTTTTAATAATTATCTCATCCCTAGACCAATAAGAACAATCTCTCTGTCTCTCTTCCTTCCAAAAGAATCACAAATTCATGTGATTTACAATGTAATGTTTCAGTTTTGAACCTAAGTTTAATTTATGGACACAGTTATCATTCATTTCTTTCATTTCCCCAGTTCAAAATATAAAGGTCTGATCCTTCTTCCACTCCAATCAATGGCAGTTGTGCCAAATGGAACAGGATCAAGCCTCAAGTCTTTGTGAATCTGCAGTCCGTTTTCAAACCACTGTGAGCTCTGACATCCAACATACTGTAGCATTCAGATAAACGAGATAGTGGAGGAAATATACGTTGCAGTACCCAGTTGCCTAGGCAACAGGGAGAGTTTATTATAAAAGGGAAAGCAATACTACAGTGGATTTAAAAAAACATGGCCAATTTACCAGGATTTAATATATCATGGAACCATATTCTAGGAATTTGAATTTATGCACAAATTCTAACCATTTTATACTTTCCCCAAACTCAATAGTCCAAACAATAACATTCATTTTCTTTCTTTTCACACGTACTTTTTGAGTAGCCAGGAACAACACTCTGCCTCCTCTGGCCTAACTCCTTTACCTCACTGCTTTTCTAACTTACTTGAATTACAAGCAGCTAGAAAGCAACAGGTTTGCAGAGAATGACTCATTCTCATGTGTCAGGAGATGAATGACAGGACAGTCCGCAACTCTGGCATTATCGTGTTTGCACATAACTAATGTGTTCACTGAATGCAATGAAACTTAATAAATATAAAGTGCTTAAAAATGATATAATTACATTGGCACGGTGAGTGATACTTGCTGATGGACACATTACCCTGGCCTAGCTAGAAAGAAGACTATTACCCATTAAAGCATACTGAATACACATTTTATTAAGTAATCTATAAAATCAGGTGTTACTCCAGTGTTAGCTAGCAAGTTTAAAATTCTATTCCATCTACACACTGAGATGAAAGGATGGGTTCACCTTCTGGCTTGGTTTTTACATTTAAAGGATTTGGGTGTCAGGAAGTTGGGGGTGGGGCAACTGGAGCTTGTCAGTGATTACCAATGAGTACTGAGGAGTCTTTATATTGGTCAAGGGCTGGCTAGAAAACCTCTCCTAATTGCTGCTTTAATTTTTTTTAAAACATGTAGGTTGAGGTTTCCAAGCAGTGCAGAAGGTTTAGCTGCACATTACAGTTACATGTGGGTAAAACACCTGCATTGCTTTGAAAATCTCTGCTATTCTGTCTCTCTTTTAGGCCCAACGCACCTTTCCTACTGTTGCTGGTTAATCTTCAGAATAGAACGGTCAGATGGGGAAAAGAATCCCAATATCTTTAGGAGACAGCTGGTTTTTAATTTAATTCTCCAGCTGACTGAATTTCAGTGGGCAGAGGAAGAGCCTGCCCTGGAGTAAAGCTTTCAGGCGATACCTTGAGCAGATGTCATTCCAAGGCCAACTGCCCTAATAATATTTTGAACTTCTACAGTTCCTTCCATTAGAGGAACTCAACATACTTTGCTCCAGGTTTTTTAATCACTCCATAGTAGGGATATAATTCTCTACTAAATCCTATAGACAATTCAATAGCAAAGCTATCATTTTCTATTAAACTGTATTCTATACGGTGTTCCACTGATTCTAAAGTTCTTTTGTTACAAATTGAGGCAGGAGTTATTTATTGCAACTTTGAGCCACTGTTAAATAAAGATAACCCTTTAGATCTTCCTTACCTGTTGCTTTTCAAAGCCACAGAACATCTGCCAAACCTTGATGTTTTATACATATTTTAAATGAAGGATCTGGGATATGAAATATACATTTTCCCTTTGGCAGAGATGATTAATGTGCGAAGCTGTTGAACACTGCCTTGGGAAGGCATCAGCAATATCTTGCAGGAGATGTTTCCAGAATACCCAGTACTGATTTGATTTCAAGTATTGAGATTCCCCTGTTCCCCTTAGTGGACTACATTGTTTCAGCTTTTAGCCTTGATTCTGCAATCTGACCTGTATAAGCAAACCCTGATGCCAGTGGGGAATCCCACTGCAGTCAGTCAAGCTAGGGGTGCAGTGTTCTGCTCATTTGGATTAGATGCTGTACCATTGAGGGCTCTAAAACCTACTTACAGAACTCCTGACAGGCAAAAATCTCTGAGCACAGAACAGAGTCCTTTCTCAATGGGGAAATGTTTTGCAATATTTGGGTCTTGCGGTTTCATCCATGAGGACTGGTGAAGGCTGATCTACAGGTCTAGTGTCCCCTTTTTAAGATCTCATTAAAACCAACTGCACAAAGGACCAAATGAGGGGTTAAAATCCAAACAGGAGTACTGTATTAAAACCAGAGATGAGCCCTGAGCGCAGAGGTCTATTCTAAATGCCAGTGATTGAGGGAGAGATTTCTGGTCTGGGTCTTGCTTAGCCCACTATGATGATCTGGATTCAGATCTGTGCTTCCATGAAGTTTGGTCTGAGGCTCCTCTCTAACTAAAAGGATATGGGATTCATTTCTCAAGCATTAACATTTTCTACACCCCCACCCCCAGGTACAAGCTGGCATTTCTGATGTAAAGAATTTACAATAAAAGAGTTATAATATCAGGATTGTGAGGGCTGGAAATACATTTGGCTCTATAGGGACACTCAAGATAAAGTGGATTCCTCCCACTTCTGAGAAACTGGTTTAGGGAATCAAGTGGGAACTCAGAACAAGTAGTTTATAGAGCAGGTGGGCTTTCTTGCCATCATTCTTTGTGACCTGTGACAAACTCTTACAAAGTGTATTGCTTGAAAGCTGTGGCCTTCAGTTATCCTAAAAGAATAATCATGTGGGTTATTTTTTCCTGTAGCTAGATAACGGAAGAGAATAGGTAGCTGCAAAAAGAGAACTACTTGTTACACAGAAGAGTATAGGCTGTGGCAGACAGCTGCTCTTCTGGCTTTATGGAAGTCGAGGAGTTTTATTTCTTTCTATCTGGAGGATTATAAGTGCATTTCTTAAGTCTCAATCCTGCAAATATTTCCTGTAAGTAACTTTAGGCATGTAAGAATTTTCACTCAGTTCTATTCAGAAGTGTAAAGTTAGACGCGTGCAAAAGTATTCGCAGGACCTGGCCTACAGACCATAAACCCCTGGAGGCAGAGATCAGGACTTCCTATGTGCGTACACCATCCAAAGCTGATGGGAACCAGCCCGGGTTCTGTTTGGGAGTCTACTGGTAAAACAACAGAGCAGGTTACTGAGGTTTCCAGAGATAAAGGAAAATGTATTTAACTGAGGGGGAGGGGCTGGGTGTGTGTGTGTGGTAAAAGTGCTGGCCACTCTTGCCTCTTGCGTCATCCAGCATTTAAACACATGCCTAACTAAGCACATGCAAGGCCCTTTGAAGTCAATGGGGTTGCTCACATGCTTTAAAGTTGTGCTTAAGTATTTTGCACCCCCTTGTAGGATTGAACTCAAGGTGCATCTTTCTAAATCGCATCAGTTAATTTCCTCATTTCTTTCTTACCGTCCAGTGGTGGGAAGTAGAAGGGAAAAGAAATATTAAAATGTCGACAGAAGCCACTACAACAGACCAGACCTGTAATGGCACTTACTGACTAGAAAAAAAAAATTAAATTAGCAGGTTCACTCACGATATAGTCATTGGTTAGACTGGTAAGTATAATACAATTTACACAAACTGCTAAAAATGAACAGGTATCATTTTTATGGAGATGCCAAATCACAGCAACAGTAGACAAGAATGAATGAATGGATAGAAATTATATATTGCAAGATACTGCGATAGCTTGGCAGGTGAATCATCACCACCACAGAACATCCAGGGTGAGGGAGGAGAAGGCAAGGAAGGGCGCGCAGAGGGAGGAGAAAATGAGCAAAGTAAAATATAAATCCTTCTCTCAGCTTCTTGTAGGTTATGTGATCAGAATCCTAATGCTACACTCTCCATGCTTTGCAGGTTATGTTTCAACTTAACAGCCAGCAACATTATTTGATAAATTAAAGAATCAAAAGGGCAGTATCAATTTACGAGTGTTAAGGTTATAAAATAGAAATACAAAGGTGCATTAATGTCGTGCAATGCTTTTTGCTGTTTAACTCAGCGGTTTTTCTGATAGAGTAGTTCAGAAGATAAGACCAAATGTGGTCTCCAGAAATGTGCAACTGCAAAACAAGGCTTCTGCGGCAAGTCAGCGTTATTCTAAACATACAGCGAAACTCTGCCAAGTGCCTAAGTCACTTAGGAGCCTAAATCCCCTTAGCAACACTTTGAAATAGTTACTATTTTAATTCTGATCTTCTTGTTATGATGGGTATTGTGGCAAACGGTTGGGTTCTCCCTAGTGTGTCTCGCACTTTTGCCTCTCGCAGTGGGACAGGGCATCGCTGGTTACCCCATCTTCCCAGGGAGGGGGGGTAGGGACCCGGGCCCACCCGCTCCTCTGGGTCCCAACCCAGGGGCCCTCTGAGTAGCAGCTATGTGCTTCTGGCACCTCACTTGCAGCTGCAGGCTTTTCCCATGGGCTACTCTCCCCCCTCTATCTTTCTCGCTTCTTGAGCCCAGTACCTTCTTCAGGGCTCCACCTCTCTCCCACACACCACCGTACTCCGTTCTGTTCTCCTCAACTTCACACACTCCTCTGCTCATCACACACCTACTCCTTCCACTCCACACTGTCTCTCAGGAGTAGAGGGTTTTTATAGGCACCAGGGTGGGGCCTTAATTGGTGTCAGTTGACACTAATTACCTTCTAGTGACTCTGGCTAGTCTATAGGGAATAAAGCCCAGATCATTCTAGCACTTACATAGCCTCCTTCCAGAACTTTCCTACTGACCTCGTTATGCCACAGTATAAATGTCTAATCTTTTTAGATACTGCTGAATTCTCCACTTCAATGACATCTTGTGTCAAGAAGCCCACACACTAGCTCTGAGTTGTGTGAAAAAGTATTTCCTTTTCCAGTTTTGAATTTGCGAAATATCAATTTAACTGAATGTCCCCAGTTCTTGTATTAGGAGAAAGTGAGTAAGAGATGTCAAACTATCTTCTCTCTACCACTCATGTTATATACCTTTCCATGTCTCTCTTAGAGCTGCCATAGTCTTCCCCTATGAAGAGTTCCCATGCCCCTAATCATTCTTGAATTCACGCTATACCTGCTATATCCTTCAGGAGATGGGGCAGCCAGAACTGAACACAGTATTCCAGGGGAAGGCATAGCTTTCATTTACATCATGGTATTCTAATATGCTAATTCTAATATGAGCGCCTTCCACATAAAAATCAGTAATAATAGCCAAGTGCTTAAGGGGCTTCATGGAATTCCTGGCACTTCTTCCTATTCAGGGTAAAACCCCTGCTTGAGGAAGAGTTTTTTGTTTGGCTGCTTTTGGAGGAGTTTGTTTTTTGTGTGGTGGAATAGTATGGGTTTGGGAATACAAAGAGTGTTCATATTGTGACTCTCACTTTCAGTGGAAGTGTTCTCTCAAAGAGGATGGTTTTGCTAGTTTCCTCAGAATGGCCACAGTCTGGATTTGCCTGATCTCCTTTTGGACACTGTTCTATAGCGAGAACCCCTTGACCAAGAACGCTTTATTTCCAGCTCTCACCTGCTTGATCCTGGACTTTGACATCTGCATATTTCAAAGTAGCTCAGCTGTCACAGAGGTTCACAAAGAAATTCAGCCTTTGAGGTAGCTGGGCTCGATCCTTAATTGCTTTGAAACCAAGGCAACTAGGACCAAGACCTTAAATTAGCATCAGAATCTGACAGGGAGCCAGTGGAGGGATTTGAGCACAGCCCTGATGTGCTCACAATGGCCTAAGTCCTGAAAAGGACAGGCGGACACATTTTGTACTAGCTGCAGCCTGCACATCTTCACATTGAGCTTCAGATAGGAGTCCCAGTAATCCAGCCCGCAGGTGATAAATGCAAGGAGCGGTGCGGCCACGGCCACATCTGGGAGGAAGGAATGATGTTTCCTGGCAAGGTAGAGGTGAAAAAGCATTCCTGGAAACTGATGCTGCCTGGACATCCAAACTGAGTGAGGAGTCCAACTGACCCCAAGACTTCACATCACTTCCCCCAAAGTGGAGAGCATGCCTTCGATGCGAAGTGGAGACAATTAATAGATTCTAAGGCCAGAAGAGATCATTACGATCAACTGGACTGACGTGTATAACAGAGGTCATGAAACTTCCCCAGAATAATTCTTTGACCACATCTTTTTTTGGGGGGGGGGGGGGAACACATCCAATCTTGATTTAAAAATTTTCAGTAGATGGAAAATCGACCACAGCCCTTGGCAAACTATTCCAGTGGTCCCATTATGAAATATTTGCTCCCCACATAGATACTTATACATTGTAATCAAGTCACCCCTTAAACTTCTCTTTATTACGATAGAATAGGGGCTCAATCTATTTATCACTATAAGGCAGGTTTTCTAATCCTTTAATCTATTCTCATGCTTTTCTCTGGACCCTCTCCAATTTGTCAACGTCCTTCTTCAAAATTTGCTTGGAAATTATGTATGTCAAAGCAGAACAAAATCTGAGATCTCCTGCTAACAACAAATTTTACAACAGGATTACTCTTTGACTCGGTTTTGCCTCTTCGTATCTGCCGCCTGGTGAGTTTTCCCTGAAGAGTTCATTATGGATGTGGGATCTGAATTTTATTCCCTTTACACTGATTCTACACCAGTGTCACTCTAATGACTAAAATGGAGTTACTCCTGGCTTAGACCACTGTGAAATCAAAGTCAAACTCAAACATTGCAAAATAAGTACTGTTTTAATCCTTGCATCTAGCAGATGAGAAAAATCCATGAAAAATAGCAGTTTAGTGCCAGATTCTGCCATTATTATATTGTATAGAAACTCACTCCACAATGGTATCAATGGGCCTTATATAGTGCTATTCAGCTTGAGACAGGTGGCACAAGCCAGCTCTGACTTAGCAGAAGCCCATTCAAGGTATCCTGGGCTGTGTTTGGTTTCACTGTGCTGTGTCGTGTCATTCAACGTGCTCTGAATGGTTATGAAAGAATAGCAGGAACAAACTGGCACCAAATGTCTGTTTGTTCTACCCTGGGATGAAATTGCATGCTTTTGTCAGGGAGAAACTGTGCATACAAGGTAGGCAAGTAATATTTAGAGCAGACACATACCACATAAAAACAACCCAACACCTTGTCCTATTGGAAAAACTTCAGAAAACAGTTCCAGTTCCACATCCTTGAAGTGTTCTGAGTCTTCCTGCAAGTAAATAGCAATTCAACAGATGCAGTAGTTTTGTATGGAATCACACTAGTTGGTGAACATTAAGCTTCATCTGAGAGGAAATGGATGAGGAAAGTGTGTGACTGAATTACTCATCTTCCCTCCCCACCCACGTTAGTTCATCAGTTTGCTGATGGTTTCTAAAGGTCGTTTGGGATTTACTTTCCAATGCACTCACTCTCTGAAAAATATCATTATTTCTTACCACTTTATTCATTGAGCTGCATTAGTTGTTCTCTCAGCATCTGCAGGTTAGACATAGCTCATTTAAAATAATTTGCAGGTGCCACTAAATGATCTCCCAACTTGTCTCCTTGCTCCTGTTACAATACCCCGGAGGTTTGTTTAAAAATAAAAAAGTATACTAAGTTCAAACATGAAGGTCCAAATCCTCAGCTGCTGTAAATTGACACAGCTCCATCATTTTCAGAGCTATGCCAATTGACACCCAGCTAAGGATCTGACCGAGAATTTAAAAAAACCTTGGGAACACTGTTAAAAAGTTTTGTATCTTACCTGAGTCTATGTACTTACTGCAAGATACAGAAACACATAACAGAGGAAGGAGAAATATGCCAGCAATAATACAAGTAGTTGCTTGCAACTTGGTTTCCAAATAACAGCAGTCTCCCTACAACCTATCCATTGGAAAAAAATTGTGCAAACTGATGATGGTTCAGTTCACCATTATCTACAGGTCGAATCCATAAAGTACAATTTCTGTATAGCAGGTGCTCAGAGTTAACCAAGCAGCAGATTTACTCTGATTTTCATGGCAAAGTGGTTAGTGAGGAACACTTATAAAACAGGTATGTATTGCTTGATTGTCCCTTTCTGAGGGTCATAGGGGCACACCTATTATTGTCAGCGGTGGCTTTGCCGTAACATTAAAAAAAACAAATTTGCACAGCCTTCCACCTAAAGAGGGAGGCAAACAACACACTCATCATCTGACTCAACAGATCGACCGTTTCTTTCCACCATCATATCAATGGAGTGGTAGCGAAAGTGGTAGCCCAGCTCAACCTGCTGCAGTGGCGATGCTGTTATGACTGGGGTGTGGATTTCACAACCCTGCGCTTTGCTGCTCTGGCATTTATGTACGCTCCAGGGAAATACTGCATGGCTGTGTTGGACAGGCACGCGCACGCGCGCACACCTTCCCCCCCAGCTGGACGCACATCTCAATGCTGCCCTTCACATTATCAGCTCCACACCACCTTATGAACTGCCCGTTCTGCCTGGTGTTCCACCCTACCACCTGAGATGGCTGGCTGCAACCAGGCAGGCAGCATTCAAAGATGCTAATAGCCTGCTCCACCCCCTTCATGAAAGGATCCTCCAGCCTCTGCTGGCTCAATACCTCAGGAGCCACAGGCCTTTCGTAAGAGCAGCTCAGGCCTTTATCCAGGCAGACAATGGACAAAGCCGGAGTGAGTCATGAGCCAGTGGAGGAAGGAACAATGCCCTGGCAGATGGCACCAACTGCCTCCCAGCTCCACCATACCCATAGGCTGCAGCCTGCCACTAAAGGAGCGGACCCGCTTAAACTGCCTAAGGACTGGGGTCAGGCGCTTTAACTCCCGCATGCACAACTGGAACCTTTGTGCTACTGCAGTCTGCACGTGCAGACAACTACAAACAGGATGGGTGTCCCTCGCCTCCCCACCAATAATGCACTGGAGTGGCTGAATAAATACAATTGCTGAATGAATGCTCAAATGGAACTCTACCCCACACGCAAGGACTGGGCCCCCCACAAGGGAGGGGGTAAACTTTACTGGGGCCCAAAACCTCTGGGAGGCCCAGCCCAAGCTGCAACCCCCATTACCATGAGGCAAACATTTTTCATGGCTCATGAGATTGTATGGAGGGGGTGTGTGTGTGTGGGTGTGTGGGTGTGTTACAAGTTTGTACTGGGCCCAAAAAAAAGTTATGCTTGCGCTCTGCACAAGCAGAAAACCTGTAAGCTACAGATAGATAATTTGCATTGCCCAGCGTGTGCTGTGTAGTGAGATGTTGGAAATGTGGGGTAAGGTTCCCATATTTTAGAAAACAGCATGCATCCAAAGCAGACAGCATTTGTAAATAAAATGCTGCCTGATCTGAGGGAGGGAGGATTATGTAGATTTCAGATGCCACTAATTTGGTGCAAGATTTATAAAAAGGAAGATCATGCTGTGGAATTAAATTAAATTATTTGTAAATTACTGAATTAGGTAAAGGATACAAAGGAAGACTCATGACATCTGGATTTCCTCTAAATTTTTCACTCCACACCATAAATAAGATTGATCAATATAATGAATAAACATCAGCGCTGTGTGAATTATTCATTGCGAATAACGTTTGTTATAAAATTAGCAGCTTTATTTGGTACTTGAATCTCACAAACCACATTTATTTTAAGATACTCATTATTCTGATGTGTTTGCTGAACAGGCTCGCCAAATAAATTTAAGCCTATGGGTTGTCTGCCATTAGTGTGGTATGCTTTGTCAGTTAAATCAACTGGGATTATTTGTGCCTCGTGACTGGATGACCAAAATTTTTAGACTCAGGATAGTGAGCAACATACTTTTGTGATGGCTGAGCAATTATTCAAGCCAAAATTCATAACACTTTGGGAACTGGTGAACATTTTCACAAATAATTGGTACCTGTCCAAATGCTGAATAATATGACCCCACAATTCATGGCTAGGCAAAAATCAGTTCCATATGAAGATATTACTTTCCTTCTTTAACCTTTTGTCTGTCTTGTCTATTTAGATTGTTAGTTCAGGGGGGCAGGAACTGTCTCTTACTATGTGTTTGTACAGTACCTAGCACTTCAATGCCCCTAAGCATTATTGTAATTCTGAGTAATAAACACTAAAGCATCTCAATGCAGATCTGGTTTTTCTCTCATGCAAATATTGAAATTACACAGAGAGAGAGATCTATAAACAGACACACTAACCCTGTGAAAGCAGTGACTCATCTAGTAATGGTTTTACATAAATTATGTGGCTAAAAATGCAAGAAAGTGTGAAGACATTAACACTTTCTGTAGTGTAAGTTCTCTCACTGCATACGAAGGAATTGAGGCAATAAAAAAAAAGACTAGGCTGTCAACACCTGCCATATTTAGAAAAGTTGCTAAATAAGCCTTTCCTGTTTCAATGTATGGGATTAGAACTAATCATTTGTTCCTGTTGTACATTTTTCAAAATAAAGGTGGGGTTTTTTGCCGGATGATTTTTCGTGTTTTATTTTGCCAGACTTTGATATTTTTTCTTCCTGACTATTAAATAGAGATCAAATAAATATGATTATTTTTATCTGCCAACAACCTCATCAACTTATAGTAGCGCCTGACTATACTAAAGTATTTTTGTGGACTAGCATATCAGCAGATCTCTGGAAATAGGACAGCTGCCGTGTTTTATAGGAAAAATGGATTCTAGGGAAAATAACTAGTTACTCTGTATCAAGTCTTTGGGAAATGGAGAAAATTGGAGGAGAATGCGGTACTGTTCCATTTGTAGTTGCAAATTGAGCTCAGTAAGTGGGTATCTACCTTGAGATACATCTGTGCAAATCTCTACAGAGTCCATAGGAGCTGTTTGTGGACAGAAGGGGCTGAATTGATCATGATGTGTTTTCCATTGCATGGAAAGTAAGCCTGAGAAATAAATTAGTTGAGAATTGCTACTAGTAGGTTAAAGAAACCATCTTCAGAACTTGTAGGTGGTATTCAGAGCTGATGTAAAGAAATCCCAGAGGAAGCCATTTGCAGCGTACAACAATCCATATTGGTCCAGCAAAATCCAGGAATTATGTACACGCTCCTGCTCCACATACTATTCCCTCACCCTCATGTCCCACTCTGTCACTCAGTGGCAGGACTTTTTGCCGCTTGCTGAGGGTGAGGAACCCTGGTGGGCCATTCTGTATTCCACCTTGGTCCCACGGCTCACTAGCGATAGCAGTTGGCAGTGTGAGCATGGGCATGTATCTGGCTCAGTTCACCCCCATCCCTGACACCTGCCCATTTGTGGTGAGGGAACCTCTTGTGTGACCCATCCATGCCTAGGGTAGCCACCTGGAAATGCCAAGGTCAGTAAAAAGAAAGCAGATTCTCCCCACACTGGTGGGTGACACTGAGTCAGACTTTCCAACCAGCCACAAACAGTGCTTCTGATTCCCCCACACTGGTTATCAAGAAGCCAAAATAAAAATACACACAGCCCCCTTTACTGCATTTCAGTCTTGGCTCCCAACTGGCCACTAGGTCCAGTAAAGAGACCAGTTATTTAAAACTCTATGCTCTTTAACAAAAAGGTTTCTCCAGAGCCCAAAGGGTCAGCCACAGTACCAGATCAATATCAGTTTGGATCTTTCCCAAAATACCACGCTGCCAGCCAGTCCTTTAGTAACTAAAGCTAAAGGTTTATTATAAAAAGAAAGAAAAACTATAAGAGAAATGTTAAAGGTTAAAGCAATCAGTCACATACAATGGATTTGAAAGTCCATATATAAACAGGTTTCTAATAGAATTGCAGAGTTTGCAGGCTTGTATAGTCCCTCTGGTATACATCCAGTACCTGGATGGGTCTCAGTCCTTTGTTTCACAGCTTAAATTCAGTTCAGGTGTAGCTGAGTTGATCCAGAGGTAGGTGAAGACTGGCTGAAGAAAAAATGGATGCAGTGCAGCTGCCTTTTATGTCCTTTGGGCTTTGCCACGCTGCTTATGGAAATTTACAGGAATAAGATGGAGTCTAGAGTCACATGAGTAAGTCCTGGTGACTTATCAGGTATATCCCTGGCTTCTCCCCCTTAACCTCTTGTACCTGTGAATTTCTTAATGGGCCATTAAGTAGGCTATTGCTGCTGCCATCCTGTCTGGAGGGTTGCCCAGACACAGCACTATTTGAAATACCGATATATCAACCATATCCATAACTTCCATTACACACAGCACATGAACCAACTTATAACTGTAATTAGCACATTACAGGCTTTCTAACAGTACCTGACACGGCATACCTCACATGAATTATGATTCTAGTGTATTGATGTTAAAAAATATAACTGCCCACCCCCAATCCAGCCAGCGTGACACCCCCAACACAAGATTGGTGTAGAAGGGAATAATCAGAGCTCCTGAATTCACCTCAGGGGCCCCCCCTAATCCAGCCAGCATCACACCTTGCACATGTCTATTTGGAGCGTGCCAGGTTGCAGCCCCTTTTCCGGCTCCTCCAGAACCTGCTCCTAAGGCTCTGGCTGCACTTCTTCCAACACGTTCTGATGTACACACACCCCATTCATGGCCCCACAAAGCCATGAGACTACCTTGTCAACCTTCTCCTAGTGCTGGGCAAAGTGGCCATCTACAACACCAGAGAGGATGTTGGCTTAGGAGGTGCTCAGTGACAGAGTCTTATTTCTGTTCCTCCCTCTGTTCATGCATCCGGGCAGAGTTCCTCTGAGGCCTGTCCGATGGCTCCTGAGACACCTTTGGAGGAGCAGTGGGTGCTGTTTGGGGTTCTCATGCCCACCCACTTCCCAGGACACAATAAGAACTCTTTCACAGAGACGCAGAAGGTCTCCGAACACCTGCTAAACAACTGACACCTTCTTAGATGTCACGTGTGATTTTATATGATCTTGAAGGCCACGTCAGTGTAATTGCTTATGTGAGTAAGGACTACAGGATTGGGGTCTATGTGTAGGACAAAGACCACCTCTTTAGTAACTTACAAGTTTGGAGTCTTGTATAACACCAAGGCCAATGCTGATCCTTAACTCTTTAGTATAGTGAACAGGTAAATTAGCCACAAGCAACTTGTCTACCATAGGGCTCAGCGATGTGCTCTTTACCATAGTGCTTACTGGCCTTAACTAAGTTTATGATGCCATTGTGCTAGGTGCTGTATAATACATGGCAGTCCTTGCTTCATGTCTAAATAGACAGGACAGAGAGAGCATGAGAGGGAAAGGAGAGAGCAACCTCTCATGCAGGATCACACAGCAGGCCTGTGGCAAAGATAGGAACAGAGCCCAGGTCTCCCACCACCCTCATCACTGTCCTAGCTACCGACCACACAACTGCTTTACAATGCATGTTAGATGTACTAGTGGTGTGGTGCACTGCAGTCCCTCTCAGAACTGTCAGGCTAATCTACAGGAAAATTTAGATGTTTACTTTAAGTCATGGTCAACACCACATTAATTCCACCATGTACAGTGGACCCTACTTCACCATTTAATGAGGCATTTGCACATCAGTGAATCAACAATGCATTTTTAAAAAAATGCATTTTAATGAGGACAGAAGGGTAACAAAATAATTGCCTTTAGCAGAACCTGCTTTATTACCAAGAGGTAGGAATGGGTGAGGACTATTTCATTTTTGTAGTTGATTTCTGCAGATAAATCCTTGGCTTTATTCTTTGCATTGTAATTGGCTCTTGCTACTTGGACACATTAAATGTTATAACTGTCACAAAAGCAGAAAATCAAATATTTTTTAAGTACTGCAGCAGCTACAATCTTCCCATATTTTTTGATCAGAGCAGCCTAAACTTTTATGAACTTCAAGTTCAACTAACGTGAACAACATGAGCCAAAGATCATCTCAGTCACACAGCCACTCCTGTTGGCTTTACTCGTGCAATCACAGCAGGCAAGATCTGGATGGGTCTGTTATGGCATCGGGCACGCAGTCTGTTCTTTAAAGGCTTACATTTAATAACCTCCAATAAAAGAGCAATACTACTTGGACATTATTAAATGAGCACCTCCCATTGCTGGGGGAGGAACACAGACCGTTATTAAGGATAGCACATTTAGAGTACCTAATAAAAGAAACACACAAGCAGGTAACAGAAGACTGTTACCTCCAAACAAACCCAGTCGTATGCAGCGCTCTCTCTCAAGCAATCAGAAAACGATGCGCGCCTTATATACATGCACTTCTATCCTACAGCTAGTTTCTGAAATGAGCACCTTTTCTTCAAAATTCCTAACAGCGAACATAAATTGAAGAATAACCAGGGATGACTTACGGAAGTAAATTGAGTGAAAAACAGAAGAAGGTATAGGATATTCCTATTTTCTCTCCTCCCCTCTAACTTCCAATCCTTTGGGTACTTCAATTGTTGCCATGTACCCTCTTTTACCTTAACACGTTGAGAGGGAAGAGCCAGATTTCAATATTAGTGTTTAAGAATTAAGGAAGGAATCCCAGTCACTGAACTATACATGCTACAAACTGATGCTGGTTAGATCAGTGGTTCTCAGCCAGGAATAAACATACCCCGGGGCACACAGATGTCTTCCAGGGAGGTACATCAACTCACCTATATATTTGCCTAGTTTTACAACAGGCTACATAAAAAGCAGTAGCAAAGTCCATAACAATTAAAATTTCAGAGAGACAATGACTTGTTTATACTGTTCTACATACTGAAATGTAAATACAATATTTAAATTTTAACTGATTTATTTTCTAATTGTATGGTAAAAATTAAAAAGTAAGCCATTTGTCATTAAAAGTGTGCTGTGACACTTGTCTTTTTATGTCGGAGTTGGTGAAACTTGGGGGTTCGCAAGACAAATCAGCCTCCTGACAGGGGTACGTAGTCTGGAAAGGTTAAGAGCCATGGGGTTAGATGATGCGGATGTGTTGCTATATAAGATTGACAACAAAAAAAATCTGTCTCCTATGAGATGCGGAGCTGTGTGGGTGTCATTACATAGGCAGCAGAGAAATAACAGCCAAGATTCCATACATTTTATTTCACAAATTATCTTGTTTAACAGACGTACAAGAAAAACTGGAACCAAAAAACAGTATGTACAGTATTCTTACAAATTGTTTGGGCTAGATCCCAATGACCCCGTGCTTCAGACCAACAAGTCTTGTGCATCACTTAGAATCCCACATACGCCCAAATTTCACCCTGAGTTAGGAGAAGAAAGATGGGTAGTAGTGAGGGCTCTAGCCTGGGACCTGAAACACTTGGATTCAATCCCCTGCTTTTCCACAGACTCCCTGTGTGATCTTGGGCAAATGAAGCTGGTTCCCTGTGCCCCCATTCTCCAACCGTACTATGGGGAGAATAGCACTGCCCTACCTCCCAAAGGGTTGTGAGAAAAAATATTTTAAAAGACTGTGCTTGGATGCTGTGGTAAAGAAGACCACAGAAATGCTTAATTAATGTAAAAGGACTGCACTGGGCCCTTAAAAAACATAGGTAGAAACACTCCACTTGTGAGCCTCTCCTCCTCCACAAAAATATCCCTGCCCTTCTATCTCCCCTCAAGTAAACTCCATTTATTCCTAATCCTATAAGACCCTAACAATCAAAACACCCCCTTAAAGATTGATTTGGTCCTCTAAAAGTCTGCATTTGCAGCGAACTTGTATATTTGTGGACTGCTTATATATAGTCCAACAAGGTTTTTCAGGCTGCTGCCAGCCTCTAAGTGGGGGAACATTTCAAATCGATCAAAGGTGTCACTGTTTGTTTTATGATTTCAAGACGTTCAGACAAAATATAAATCTAGTTTTCATTTTAATCTGATTGCACCAGCTGTGGGAACAGCGCTTCACATCTCATGGACAGCCCATTAGATAATTTGTTAGCCACAAGTTTTCCCAGCAAAAAAAGTTCCCACGTATTTATGTTTGAATCTGTTTTTTCTACGTATCTGTCTTTGAGTTTATTATAACCCATTAGTCTCAGCTGATGGACATTCAATATGCTTTTATGGACATTCCATAGGCAAGATATTTCCGCTCCAGGAAATTTCCTTCCAAGGAGAAGATACTTACCCCAATCCACAGCTTCTATTTCTCTTGTACAATCATAGCATGAGACAGCACTTTGTTCTTAAATATATGAGAAGACACCTGACCATTCAAACTGAAAACTGAACAGGCCAAGTTTGTATCTGATGTAACTCCGCCAAGTTCAGTGGAGTGACCCCTCAGATTAATTTGGCTCAGAGTGACTGTCACAAAGAGAGGACTTGTTATAAATTGCTTTGACAATGTCCCACACAAGAGGCTGCTAAAGAAGCTAATAGGTCATAGGACCAGAGGCAAAGCATTGTCATGGATCAAAATCTGGCTAGGAGACAGAAAGCCAAGAGTAAAATTAAATGGTAAATTTCTGTCATAACAAAAGATTACCAGTAGGGTGCCTTCAAGTTCCATAGCAGGTCCTGTATATGTAATATTTATTAATGATATGGAAAGGGGAATTATGAAGTTATTTAGATTAGTCAGAGCTAAAGAGAACTGTGAAGAACTTCAAGGAGACTTAAACTAGGTGGGTTAACGGGCAATATGATCACAAATGAAATTCAATGATGGTAAATGCAAAATAATGCACTTTGGAGGGAAAAAATTAAACTACTGTAGGACCTTACATGGTTCTAAATGAAACTGTATCAACCCAAGAAACATACTTGGAAATCACTGTAGACAGAGCAATGAAAAACCTCTTCTCAAAGAGCAGCTGCAGTTAAAAAAGCAAACAAAAAGAATTGAGATGAATAAGTCAGAGGATATTATAATCCTTTGTGCAGCCTAATTTCAAATACTGTGTGCATAACTGTCTCAAAAAAGAGTTTATTGGCCTAGATAGCATTCAAATAAAGGCAACAAGAATGATCAAGGGTGTGGAAAAGGTCTCATATAAAGAGAAATTGAAAAGACAGGAATTGTTTAACTTAGAATAAAGATGAATAAGAGGAGACATGATAAAAGGATATAAAATAATGAACAGGAGAGAAGATAGATCAGGAGCTTCTGTTCTCTCCATCTCATAACACACAAAAACTCAAGAGGACAGTAAATGAAATTGGTAGGAAATTCAAAGCTAATACAAGGAAATACTTTTTCCAAACAAAGTGTAATTAAACTGTGGAAATCACTGTCACAAGAAATGGGGGCCAAAAACTTAAAATTCAGAAGGGGATTGGACATTTCTATGGGTATCCAGAACATCCTGAGCTCTCATAACTAATGATGACAAATTTTGTAGAAATGATAGTAAATCTCATGCTTTGGGGTGTAAACCAATCTCTAATAGAAATGGGAAGACGACATTGGGGGGGGTACATTATTCCCAAAACTACGATATTTATTTAAAACCCAATCTGTACTAAGAAGCAAACTTGAAGAGTCACACGGATATTTCCCTGTGCTGGCATATGGGATGGAGGCCCCCCTTCTACTAGAGTCTTCCATTTCAGCCAATCGTTTTCACTTAAGGCCACAGCAGTTCCAGCAACCAGCATGTTTCCCCTCCACACTGGAAAATGGCCATTCATCCTTTTCATCATGGATCTCCTGGCCAAACTTGCCCAGAACACTACAAATGGAGAAGAGGGGGTCCAGACAGAGAAGAGCCCTGAGGAATGCGGAGACCCACACCCCTTGTGGGGGGTATGCTCATTCACTCGCAAGGCCTAACCCTCCCGTTATCACAGCGTGATGGACTGCTGTGGAAACAGTCACTAAGAAACAGGAGGTAGGAGAGGGCTTGTTTTCCTCCCAAAAAGGCTGTTTTCATACAAAGTATCAATTGTCAATTTCCCAAGCAATATAAATTATACCAACCACTGCTCAATCTATTCCATGGCTACTGCGCGCCCACACGCACACCCCCACCCTCTTCTTTACTCTTGCCCTTGATGGTCTGGTTTGCAACTGGCTCAAATTGTACTGTGCAGTATTCCTTCTTAACCCTTCCCAGGGTGCTTTTCTAAGCTTCCAGATGTTTAGTTCCAGGCCCTTACTCAGAGCTGACATAGAAGCGCCAGCCATGGAATTCCTTGAGAAATGCTGGCTTTACACAGTTTGGGATTAGCTTTAACAAGGTTATTTTGAGTCACAGAGAAACTCTCACTCAAGGAGAGATCACCCCCACACACACTCCCCCCACACCTTCTGTCCCAGTGAAGAAAGTGCAGAAAGAAAGGAAACTGCTTGAGATGTTTCAAACATCGATGTTTGAAACCAATCAATTGGTGCTCGCAGGCGACTGAGATCAATATCTTTTGTGGGAGCTAAGAATCTGAGCAGTCCCAGAGCAGCTGGATTCATCTACAAATCAAATTCGGTTCTAGTATTCATCAAATCGCTAGAGACACTACACAGTATTCTCTTTATCCTTAATAAAGGATCTGTGCCCATCTGGGATGGCACCTATCCTCCTCGCCATACCCATGTGTGAGAGTGACGAGAGAGGGGGAAAAATGTCAGATTACGTTGAATCAAGACGGATGCTTAACTGTCTTAGCAACCACAATCATCATTGGTGATTCTTTGTACTACAGTAGTGCCTTAAGCCCCTAACTGATGGGCTACATGCTTGGCACCGTACAGACACACAAGAAGAGATGATCCTTGCCTGGAAGAGTTTACAATCTAAATAGATACAATGAATAAAGGAAATAGTATCATCTCCATTTAAGTGATGGGGAAGTGAGGTACAGATGGGCCATGACTTGGCCAATGTCACACAGAAAGTCTTTGACAAAGGTGGGAAATGAACTTGATGTCTTGAGTCCCAGTCCAGTACATTAACCAGATGGGAAAGATGGTCTGATGGCTATTGCAGCTTTTGTTATTATAACCCTGGGCCTCTGTTCTTCAACCCCTTTGTTTTTCACTTGCCCTATATTAACTATGAGTTCTGCAAAGTGGCTAGAACATTTGTAGGTGCTAAAAGAGTGATAAACGACCACCACCTCCTTGAGGCGACCCTCCACCCCCTCCTCAGCATAACAGCATTTAAGGGCTTTCCACATGCTGTTTTCTTTCCAAGTCCTTTGGTATCCTGGAGAGAAGATATTTTCAGGAAGTGGGCGGAATTCTTAAACTTCTTTAAAAAGGTCAATCTTTAAAATATTTAGATGAAGAAATAATCCCATAGTAACTGTTTGAACCAAATTTGGAAAACACCAGGGAAGCAAAGACGTTCATGAAGCTCTGGAACGATCATTGGAACAGAAGACAATTATGTGGATCATTTTTACCCATTCCCATTTTTAAATATAAACCAGAAAGCGCCATTCTCTGTGTACTTACCCATCAGTCATTATTTCCTTATCAGAATGGGATTTTTTACATTTTAAACAAGCAAAACCAAAAAACTATTCACGTCTCGGATTATAAAAATTCCCCCACAAGGTTTTAAGTCTTTCTTAGTCCACTAGTCAGCACTTTAGAAAACGCAAAGATATGTGGGTTTCCCTTTCTATCATGCTGAGATTGCACATTTTAGTGTCCATGGAGCTGGCAGGGGTATTTTAATTTGATTTAATCTGGCTCTTAAAACTGTTTTCAATTAAAATCATAATTTATTTCTCTCTTTAAATCTCAGACAGGCATTTTCAGAAGGCAAGTTTTCACATTTGTTTCTGAAATGTTAAACCTCATGCATTCACTGGATCTTTCTAATAAAGATAAATGTATCATTGTCCCTTCTTCTGGTACCAGTATCCCATTCTAACACCTGCTACTGCTCAGCAGAGGGGAGAGGGTGATGTCTGGGGCTTTTCAAGTCAACTTCCCATGGGACAAAAAAATCTGTGACATGGAGTCTGTATATATACTATGTGTAACTTGTTTTATTTACACACATACCTCAGTCCTGGAACACAGCTGGTCAAATAGCATGCAGGGCAATCCCTTCTCCCAGGAATCTCAGGCTAACATCAATGCTCAATTCCCCTCCACCTCAAGAACTGACACTAGTTAGAGACCTAGGCAGAGAGCAAACTCTCCAGCTATAACACAGCTCCTTCCCCAAGGACCACTGCCTCTCCACAGAACCTTGCATGACAAAACTACCACCACAGCATGTCTTCTCAAGACTAAACATTGGCTCGCACTCTGTGGAAAAGAACTTGGAAGATTATGTGTAACGGTGCCATCTGGTGCCACCTGCCATGACATCTAGTGCAATTTGGAATGAACTACAAGGGGAAAACAAGTAAGCTGATAACATCATCAGGTAAACCTCCCTGCCCTCTCAACCTCCTACACCTGCCTTACCAGATCTTCTCTTTCTCTCTGTTATATGTTCTCCTCAAAGAGGCATAGGATTATTACACTAATTTCCCCAGTCATACAGGCTCTGCTCACCTGTCTTGCCTTCCACACTCCCTCCCGCACAATCCATTCCATTGAATCTTTCTAAGTGGCTTCCTTCTGAGACTTCCGGTCACTTACAAATCAAATTCCTACCTTACCTTAAGCTGGTGGAGGAGGAGGAGGGGGCCAGATACATACAATATGTAATCCTTGAAACCCCTTCTACTTTCTGTAACATTAGCTTTTCAATAATAATAGTTCTTCAATCAGTTATCTTATTACAGCAGCCCAGACCGCCGCTGGTGTGAACAGACAGCTCCAGTTTAGTCAATAAAGCAACACCAATTTATCCCATCTGAGGATATAGCCCATAATGACAAAGAGCCACTTCAGTAATCTAAAATATTTGTTAAAGTTTTGCTGCCATTAAAGTCGGTAGGGTGGATCTCTCCAAACGTAAGTGTTTTGTGGCCATATGCTGAATGGGCATCTAATGTGAAGCAGGTAACTCAATGAGATCCATATTGGAAATGCAATTAATTAGCTTAAAGAAATATGGACTAGGGGTCACTGCTATTCCAACCTGATCCAAAACCCATTGACGTTAATGAAACAATGGCCACTAACGTCAGATCACGCCCTAAAAATGCAAATTTGATTTCCCAATTTTAGTCACTTGTAATTAACTGTTCAGAGGTGGTCACATGCACACTCCTTTCACTAAAGATATTCTGGAAGAAAACAAACCCTCAAGATATTATTTCCAAGGATACAGCAAAACACTCAGTAATCAAGTGGAACCTGCTTTGAGTCAGGATGTCCATATGTTGAACAGCTCTAGTGGAGCAGCACAGAAGTGTTTTAATTGCTACTTGCCCGTACATATTTGCACAAAGCAGCCATCATTCAAAACTGTGACAATTTGAAGATATCTGCATGCTGTTAGGCATAGGTGTTGGTTTAAGCTCTGAATATATTCTCACCTAGGGATCTACATATGTTGTATGGTACATTCATATTTTATCATGTAAACTCCATGAGATTAAATGTACTGGTCTTTTTAATCCTGTAAACATTAGGAGTTTTAAATTATCTAAGAGCAGCTCTTGAGTCCATTTGTATATTTATAGAATCTGTTTGTGCGTGGGTGAGTGAGAGTGTGAAAGATTGGTGCAAACACACACGTGGAGGTATTGTCCTTAATAAAGGAAACTGGTGTTACTAGTGAAACTGGAGAAGACAAAAGAAACGGGGACATAATGGGCTAATCGACAACATTTATGGTTTCCTTTGAAGCATCACGCATTGCTCATTGTTTGGGCAGGATACGAGCTTATATGGAGCATGTGCCTCAGTAAAACAAACCATATTCAAAGACTATATCCCAAATCCCAACCAGGCCCAGAAATCAGCTTGAGAAACTCAGCTGGGTTCAGCTTTTCCTAGGCTTAAACACTGCACCAAGCTTTGTGTAGAGAGACCTTGCACCCAGTTGAAGCCCCATGGAAATCAAATTAAAGGGCATGCCCAAAACACAAAACCAGGTAACTAACCCGAAAAGCTAGAGGCCCTCTCCACAGGGAAAAGGGAACCTCCACTTCATTTGCCAACAAACATTTAGCACTTCTGCTACTCGGTTCAGCTTCTAAATCCTTGCAGCCACATGTCTTGAAGCTCCTAGTATCTACCCTCCATGAACCTTCTCAGGCTCCTTGAGTTGGCATCAAGACAGGTTAACAAGGGACTTTCAGTGAGACCGAAAGGTGGCAAATTCAAAAAAGGATAAAAATAAATACTTTTTCATTGACCACTTAACTGTGGAACTCACTGCCATATGATGGTACTGAGGCCAAGAACTTAGATTCAAAGGAGGACTGGACATTTATATGCATCAAAATAATATCCAGGGTTTTAATATTTAATGAAAAATATTTTGGAAGGGATTAAAAACCTCATGCATCTAGATTTAAGCCAATCTCTACCTCTTAGGAGTTAGGACGAGACCTTACTGGAGGGCTGATGATCCTACATCTGCTTACTGTGGATTTTTTGCATTTGACTTCGAAGAATCTCATGCCAACCACTGTCAGAGGCATGATATTGGACAAGATGGGCCCCAGGTCCAATCCAACCTGGCAATCACTAAACATTGAGTCCAGGTTTGGGGGCTGGGCAGGACAGGAGAGAGCAAGTGCTTGTCTGAAATTTCAGAAGTATCCCTAACTTGTGGAATAGACGAGGCTCTCACCCCAATCTCACTACTGCCTGGACCATAACTGAATATACTTCTGACTTTGTACCTACAACCAGCCTCCTACCGTACTAAGGAGTGGGATGGACTCAGCTGCATCCTCTCTGGGGAGACACCCAAGAAGAATGCTATTTAGTTTTGACCAAATGAGTGGAAATAACAGCTAAGAGGGAAGGATTTCCCCTTGTTCTGTCTGACAGAGAACCACAACAGTTCTGTTTACTGTCACCATTGGCAGCTGTAACACATTAACAGAAGTTCTAGAGGCTCAGAATGGAGGGTTACGGTCTTCACACAGATTCATAAGTCAGTGCAGCCACAAAACATATCAAAGCAGAGGCTGCAACTTCCATGAGGAATTATTCTGATAATGTTCCATCATTCAGAGGTTGTAGCTAAAGCAGGATGGCTGGAAAGCATTTAAAAGTTGTAATCAAGCAACTCTGAGAACAAGTTGGGACTCCTAAAACCCAGGCTTACCAAAGTTCTGAATAAGGACACATCACCCTCTGGAAGTGACAGTGAAAGGCAATTTCTAAGGTAGACTGGCTGCAGGATGACGAGACACCACAAGGACAATAATGAAGGTCAGATTCAATCAGTGACTCTCTGCCTGGGAAACACTCCCAGCCTAGATTTTGTTATATTACTGGCCTGTGATGCTACCGAAAGAGACGTGGTGCTGGAATGATGCAGTGAGTTATGTGTCTACACTCCCACCTTTGTCTCCCACTCACACAAGAAATTGTTAATGCTGCCCTCTGTTTACAGCATTTCCCTACCAGCATCTGGAGTGTAAGAGTCCCTAATTTATCTGATCTTTTTTCCTGATATGAATAATCTTAGAAACATTTTTAGATATCATGAAATAATCATACCAAGATTTTTGCCACTTACGCATCATGTTCTATAAGCAACATGTAAAATCAACCTCAAAGTACGAAAGAAGAACAACAGAAATAAATATTCCCCTTTATGTAAATCATGTTCTCAAAAGACACTTTAAGGGCTTGTGCACATTTGTGTGCATGTCAGATTGTACCAATTTACTGAAACACATACATCCCCCTTTGGATTTGGCGTAGCAGCCAACTAATGATACTTGCATCCTTGGTACATCATTCTGAGATATAGGGATGAAAAGTGCTAAATAAAAGAATTTTGTTAACCTGTAGACAGACCACTGCACAGTGAAGGCAGGTGGTTTTGGCCAAAGTCACCAGGGAAAACTCCTACCTTTTATTAAAAAAGTGTTATGGGATCTTTAATCTTCATTGCTAGATTCCTCATGAAATCTTTCCCATGTCAAAGTTATGCTACATTTAACTTTAATTTCTTCCACAGAATGCTAGTCATAAATCAGACTCCATGAAGCTTTACTATGTACCTATTGCTTGCTGTTTTTAAATGATCAAAACTAACTTATAATATATAAGAACAGCCATACTGGGTCAGACCTATGGTCAATGTAGCCCAGTATCCTGTCTTCCAACAGTGGCTGGTGCCAGATGCTTCAGAGGGAACAAACAGAATAGGGCAATTTTTGAGTGATCTATCCCATCATCCACTCCCAACTTCTGCTGTTCAGAGGCTTCGGGACACCAAGATCATGGGGTTACATCCCTGACCATCCTGGCTATTAGCCATTGATGGACCTATCCTCCATGAATTTATCTAATTCTTTTTTAGCCCAGTTATAATTTTGGCCTTCACAATATCCCCTGGCAATGAGTTCCACAGGTGTGGTGTGAAGAACTACTTCCTTGTGTTTGTTTTAAACTTGCTGCCTATTAATTTCATTGGGTAACCCCTGGTTTGTGTGTTATGTGACACACTAGCCACTTTCACCACACCATTCATTATTTTATAGATGTCTATCATATCAGTCATCTAAAAATGAACAATCCCACTTTTTAATCTCTCTTCACATGGAAGTTGTTCCATATTCCTAATCATTTTTTTTGCCCTTTTCTGTACCTTTTCCAATTCTAATATATCTTTTTTGAACTGGGGAAACCAGAACTACAAGCAGTTCTCAAGATTTGGGTGTATCATGGATTTATACAGTGGCATTATGATATTGATGGTCTCACCTATACCTTTCCAGATGGTTCCTAACATTCTGGTAGCTTTTTTGACTACTGCTGCACATTGAGCAGATATTTTCAGAGAACTATCCACAGTGACTCCAAGATCTCTTTCCTGAGTAGTAATAAAAAGTTTAGACCTCACCATTTTGTATGTCCAGTTGGGATTATGGCTTCCAATGTGCATTACTTTGCATTTATCAACAGTGAATTACATCTGCCATTTGGCTGCCCAGTCACCCAATTTTGGGAGATCCCTCAGTAACTAGTTTGCTTTGGATTTAACTATCTTGAGTAAGTTTATATCATTTGCGAAATATGCCACCTCACTGTTTACCCTTTTTCCAGATAATTTATGAATATGTTGAACAGCACAGGTTCCAGTACCGATCCTTCTGGGACCCCACTATTTGCCTCTTCCCATGCAAAAAACAACCATTTATTCCTGTCCTTAGTTTCCTGTCTTTTAACCAGTTGTTGATCCATAAGAGGACCTTCTCTCTTATCCCATGATTGCTTAAGAGCATTTCATATGGAATCTTGTCCATGACCTTCTGAAAGTGCAACTACATTATATCCACAGGATCACTCTTGCCCAAATGCTTGTTTAGCCCTTCATATAATTTCAATAGATGCGTGAGGCATAATTTCCCTTTACAAAAGCCATGTTGACTCTTCCCAAACTTGTTGTGTGCATCTGTGTGTTTGACAATTCTGTTCTGTGTTATTGTTTCAACCAATATGCTGGTACTGAAGTTAGGCTTACTGACCTTTAATTTCCAGGACCACCTCAGGTGCCTTTTTTGAAAATTGCATTACATTACCTATCCTCCAGTCATCTGGTACTGAGACTGATTTAAGCAATAGTTTACATACCACAGTTAGGAGCTGTGCAATTTCACATATGAGTTCCTGCAGTACCCTTGGGTGATTACGATCTGGTCCTGGTGACCTATTACTGTTTAATTGATCAATTTGTTCCAAAACCTCCTCCACTGACACCTCAGTCTGAGACAGTTCCTCAGGATTTGTCACCTAAAGAGAACAGCTCAGGTGCTGGAATATCTCTCTCATCCTCTGCAGTGAATACTGATGAAAAAATTCATTTAGCTTCTCTGCAACAGCCTTGTCTTCCTTGAGAACGTCTTTAGCACCTCAATTGTCCAGTGGCCTCACTGATTGTTTCGCAGGCTCATGGCTTCTGATATACTTAAATCCTTTTTGCTATTAGTTTGAGTTCAAATTAGTTGCTCTTCAAATTTGTTGGCCTGCCTAATTATACTTTTACACTAGGGGTTTGTTATTTTGAAAGAAAAATTTAAATATTCTTTAAATATGGGAGCGACATACTCTACGCTGAGAAGCAAATCTACTCCAGATTCATCCAAGTCAGCACCCTGTTTAGCATTCAGACACATTTGGAGGCAATACTAACACAATAAGCTGCTCGATGATTAGAAAGTGAAATTTTACTCCATATTTAAGGACTTACCTACTGTATCTCAATGTTGGTGTTCGGTGAGACAGAAAAAATAAGCTTTTGGCTATGTGTAACTGGTTTATCAAGGCTGGTTTTAAAGGTGAAAAGCACTCATCAGCCATGAATTCCCCAGGAAGACTATTCCACATCTAGCAGGTTTCACTCCCAGTACATTTTTTTTTTAAACAGTTAAATTGATACATATTATCATCAGGTCAGTGGCAATAAGAGTTAGTGACTTACAGAAGAATGAGCTAAGGGCCTTTAATTTAGCTGTGCTCTCTTTGCATACCCACTCATCTATTGATGAGACTCATACAAGAGGCCTTATTATTTAATTTACATTAATAAATGATATTAATAATGTCCAGTTACATGCCAGCATGTTCAAGATACAGCAGACAGTCCCTCCACCAAGAAGTTTCCAGTCTAAATAGCGACAAACACAGATCAGACTAACTGGGGTGAATCTGTATTTATATATTATATGAAAAAAGGACACTGAGTTGCAAACACATTTACTGCCCCATCCCGACAGAGATCCTCATTCACACATAGCTCCAAGAACAACAATCCAGCAGCAAGAAACTCAACAACAAGGCTGATACCAGCTAACAGTTCTGTCTTGAAATCCCCATACAAGCCTCTGGTCTGCAAACATCCATCAGTTTTGGTCCTGCCTTAGGTGCAGGAGACAGCCAGATAGCCAAAGCTAATCAGAAAGGGCTGTCACATTGTCCTCTGCAAGCAAACATTCACCACTTTCTCCATCTACAATACCAAGTCCTTTGACAAAACCAGCTCTACCAAACTAGGCCTGCAGTGTCTGCCAAGAACATCTCAGAGACACGGCAGATCAGTGATGCATCCTGATGATCTTCGGTGGGTCTATCCAGACAGATATCCTGAAGTCCACTAGCTCTGCTGTCTTAGCATAGAAGTGTAGAACTGGAAGGAACCTCAAAAGGTCATCTAGTCCAGTCCCTGCCCTCAAGGCAGGACTAAGTAATACTAGCCAATTCCTGACAGGTATTTGTCTAACCTGCTCTTAAAACCTCCAATGACAGAGATTCCATACAATTTAGGGAATTTGTACCAGGGCTTAACTGCCCTGACAATTAGGAAGTTTTTCCTAATGTCCAACCTAAACCTCCCTTGCTGCAATGTAAGCCCATTGCTCCTTGTCCTATCCTTAGAGGTTAAGAAGAAAAAATTTTCACCCTCCTCACTGTAGCAACCTTTTACATACCTGAAGATTTATTCCCTCCCCCCGCCCCAGTCTTCTCTTCTCCAGACTAAACAAACCTAATTTTTTCAATCTTTCCTCATTGCTTATGTTTTCTAGACCCATAGTAATTTTTGTTGCCGTTCTCTGGCTATCCCCAATTTGTCCAAATCTTTCCTGAAATATGGCTCCCAGAACTGGATACAATATTCCAGTTGACGCCTTAACAGCACAGAGTAGAGCAGAAAAATTACTTTAAATGTCTAGCTTACAACACTCCTGGTAACACAGTCCAGAGAGATGTTCGCTTTTTTTGCAACAGCGTTACAGGGTTAACTCATGTTCAGCTTGTGATCCACTATACCCCCTCTAGATTCCTTTCCTCAGTATGCCTTCCCAGGCAGTCATTTCCCCTTTTGTATGTATCTAATTGTGCCTTCCTCAGTGGAATGTTTTGCATTTGTCCTTATTGAACTTCATCCTACTTAGTTCAGACCATCCTATCTTCCAAACCACTTGCTACTCCTCCCAGCTTGGTATTGGCCACAAACTTTATATGTTTACTCTCTATGCCATTATCTAAATCAGTGGTGCCCAAGCTTATTACACAGAAGGGCCATATAAACCTAAGCACAACCTTGAATGGGCCAAACAAATTCTACATATTTTACTAAGATTTAAAGTCACCTGCATTGGTTTATATTTTAAGTTCAGCTTGTTTCGTTTGTATTTAAATAGGCTGTTTCTATGTCTATGTCTAGTACTGTCTAAACTAAAATGATATAAGCATGACGACAAAACGCTAATGAATTGGCTGTTAGTATGTTGTGTTGAAGCAGACCTCATGAAATGCTCTGGGCCGTGTACAGCCATCGGCTGATCCTGATCTAAATCATTTATGAAGATATTGAACATAACCAGACCCAGAACTGATCCCTGTGAGATCCCACTCAATATGCCCTTTCATCTTAACTGTGAACCACTGAGATGGTTCCTCTCTGGGAATGGTTTTCACACAAGTTATGCACCCACCTATAGTAGCTCCAACTAGGCTATATTTCCCCAGTTTGTTTATGAGACAGTCATGCATATCAAAAGCCTTATTAAAGTCACGATATACCACATCTACTGCTTCCCCCCATCCAGAAGGCTTGTTACCTAGCCAAAGGAAGCTACTAAGTTGGGTTGATGTGATTTCTCAAACATTGTCTCCAATGCATTTTAAGAACTTGTTAGATAATCTGTGCCTGTGGTATTATTTTGCCAACAGATGTCTGGGTTGTTGAAGTCCCCCATCACCACCAATCTTGCACTGTAGATGATTTTGTTAGTTGTTTAATAAAAGCCTCATCCACACCTTCTTCCTGGTTAGGTGGTCTATAGTAGACTCCTACCATGACATCATCCTTGCTTTTATCCTTAGTCAGACTTTCAACAAGTGTGTCTCTTATTTCCATCTCAGCCTCAGTGTAGGTGTATACATCTCTGATAAAGGCAACACACTTCCTTTTCTCCCCATCTGTCTTTCCTGAACAGGCTGTCTCTGCTCTCTACATTAGTGAGAAAGTATTTGCAGCGGGGGTACAGTGGACGTCTCAAAGCAAGCAAACCCCTGTAATTCAGAGAGATGGGGGCTTTTGCCAGTTAGAATGATATTGCCTAGAGCTTGACAGATAAAGGGATTTGGTCTTTGTTATTGGATCTGTCAGATGAATTCAAGTTTTTGAATTTGAGCCATACATAACAATGTATTTTCACAGATAGTGGGCTGCACCATTTTCTGTCTCCTGTATTTCTGCTCTGCCTTGCTACCCCATGGTTTTCCTCTCTCCCCCAGGTGTTGCTGTGGCATCCACTGCTGTAGGGGCTGAGTGCCATGAATAGAAAAGAAATGAAAAAGAAAAGAATGAAAAGAAAACAGAGGGGACATAACAGCTTTCAAGTACATAAAAGGTTGTTACAAGGAGGAAGGAGAAAAATGGTTCTTCTTAACCTCTGAGGACAGAACAAGAAGCAATGGGCTTAAACTGTAGCCAGGGATGTTGAGGTTGGACATTAGGAAAAACTTCCTAACTGTTAGGGTGGTTAATCACTGGAATAAATTGCCTAAGGAGGTTGTGGAATCTCCATGATTGGAGATTTTTAAGAGCAGGTTAGACAAACACCTGTCAGGGATGGTCTAGATGTTACTTAGTCCTGACATGAGTGAAAGGGACTGGACTAGACACCCTCTTAAGGTCCCTTCCAGCCCTATGATTCTAGGATTGTTTGCAGCCTTGGATCAGATTGCGTCAGGCTCTGAGATTTATATTGGACTCAGCTGTGCTCTTCCATTTAGGCTCAGCCCTGTGTCTGCACTGCTCCAGGGGAGGGCAGGGAGCCATTCCGAATACCATACCCTCCCATGCTACACCAGCTCTGAACTGCAGGCCAGGGATAGTGCACAGCAATAGGGTTGTGTGCCAGACCTGCCATGATATCTGGCTTTCACATGGACCATGTAAGGGGAACAGGGAGGCTCCTTGTACACTCCCTTCCACTGCATGTGGGGAGCTGGGTGCCTGACTGCCCTTTGTGACTTGCAATTCTCCCCCTGGTCATTTATTGCTGTCTTATCCTTGCTTCTACTCTTTGCAAAGGTTGGGCCCAAGCCTACCTGCTGCCTAGCCCCTGAAATTACCATAAAGCCGAATTTCAGGGCAACAACTCCTCATGAACCACGCTTCTTAAACACAGGTCAACATCTACTGGGAAATAAAAGTGACTTCTCCTAAGGCCTGATCTACACTCAACAGCTAGGTCAACGTAGTGAAAATTCATCCCCCGGTGCACTGCAGTTGTGATGACCTAACCCCCGGTGTACACACAGCTAGGCGGATGGAAGAACCCTTCCGTCAACCTCACTACCGTAGCTCAGGGACAAAGAGTTCCAACAGTGATGTAAAAAAGCCTTATGTTGTAGGAAGTGTCTACATTATGACACTACAGCGACATAGGTCACATCTACATCTATGGTGCTCTAGCTAACTCGAGACAATATAGAGATTTGAACCCAGCTACACAAAGTTAGTGCATTAATCCACTGGGCTAACTGGCCTACACCTAGAAGATATTGCAACATATTAGAAAGCATTCAAACGTGCCACTTCCATCTCAAAGTTCAGAGATTTTTCTTGAAATAATGCCCCTCTGAACTTCCTGTGTCATATGAGAATTTTGACACTTTCCAGAAGAATTTAATCAGTAATGACTCAGCGATGCCTCTGCTGGAGTCTGGCAGAGGTGAGTCTCTTGCTTTCATTAGCATACAAGCTGTAAACCAGAGTTCTGTCTTGTTTGCTATGAGACTAAAAAAAAGACATCTCTTTTCAACGTATTTCCCTTTAAATATTGCATCTGGAGAAAGTGAGAAACTTGTTCCAACATCTCCAGTTATTTGGGCAGGAACGTTAGAGTGATGAAGGCCATTCTAATTATTTCATCCAATACAGAAGTGATACAATTGCAAATGACAAAACAGTTATAAATGTACAGTCAGATCTTTCAGTGAATTACTACTGTGTGTGGAAGACGTATGACTAGCTAGCTTTTTTAAGGTGGCCATCATGTTGTGCTTGTTCAATAGGTTATGTGAAGAGCTTGGAGGGCTCCACAGAGGTACCAGGGGAAAAGCAACCACATCATTAAGGAGACAATCCCATCCCAGCTACTAGGGATAATTAATAACCGTGATGAGTCTCAGGGAGGTCAAATACCAACTGGGCCTGAAGACCATATTCTCTCACTCCTAGAATTCTGCTCTCTCCTAGTCAGGGTTGAGTTAGAGCCGTAGGAGAGCTGCAGGGAAAACATACATTGCTTCTTTCAGTGCTATACCCACTGTGTTGACAGAAGATCTCAGTCTCCAGGAATGTCAATTTGGGACCTTCCATGAATGCTACAGTAATTCAAAAATCATTGCAGGGAGAGGAAAGGGAATCACCCCCTTGTCCCTTTTTCTGGGTGTGCTCTCTCTCCATCTTAGGACTAGTTCCCCAAGCACTGGGGCAGCCCTTCTTCCTCATTCCATTAAATTACATGATCTGCTTCACAACATCCACTTCTTCAAATCCATTCATTCACGCTGCCTGGGTAAAAGAGCAGATAGAAAAGCAGAAATGCTTCTCAGCCAGCTGGAGTCAGGCTCATTCAAATAATACAGCTCTTCAGCAAGCCCTAGAGTTTGGAGTCACCACATGGTGAAAGAAAGCTACTCAGTAACTGGAGTTCTCTGAATAGCTTAAGTTACGTCTCATGAGCCACAGAACCATGAAGACACACAAGCTTCAATCAGAGACCCAGTCACAGCCAGGATTATAAAAAGGACCCATTCACCTAACATTGTTCAGTTCTCTCTGTCTCACTGAAGTCTGTTTAAATGCTCTGGGGGAAAATAAATCATTGGTTATTTGCTTTTGTTTCAAGTTGCAATCAAAATAATCTTCTTTGCCCCCCTCAGGAAATACTTAGTTCATTACTGGGCTCTTGAATGATCATTCATGTTCTCAACCCCTGCAACTCAGAACATCTGCCAAAATATTTTTTCGGTTCTAGCCAGATACTCCTTTCATCTCAATACAACAGATCATCTTTCAACACAAGGAGACACTAAATAGTTCATTGTTGCTGTGATGTTCGAGTTTTGGATGGATTTCCCTCAAGGACGGTAGGCTCTGAGGATGACAGGCATAGCCCTGATTTCCAAAAGATTTATGAGCAATCTGTTTCCAGATGCTATGGACTAGTAAGTGACCCAGACAGATGCCCTAATCAGCACTGGAAACATTTGTTCCTCCTGCAAGAGACAGGGAGGGCTGGGTGAATTGTATCCCTTTGAAAACTAGGACTGCAAGAAATCAACACAGCAGAGAATCTGACTGACTGTAAGGAAGGCAAGACAGAGGTGAAATTTCACTAACTATGAAAAGTGACTCCTGTGCAAAAAGCCATTTGCCCAGCGATTTAGAGAAAGACACCCTGATTGTGCCCAGGGGTTGTGTGCTTCTTACAAGCACTGATTGCTGGAGCTGTCCTAGAACCATTCCTCAATGCAAGCAAAAGTCTCGCTGGAATCCAGAATGGCTTCCATCCATAACAAGGCTTGAATGGATTCTGCCACTGAATTTTTGCAGAACCCAATTCCGTTTTATTGAAAAGGGATCTGGTCAGCTGGACACCCTGAGAGGGCTGTCTTATCACAATCCAGGTGTAGAGTACGGACGGGTCCACAGGCCCAGAGGACAAGGCTTCCCTGAGCTCCCGGCCATGCAGGGTGATCACAGTCTATTGCATCACTCTTCAGAAGGATGCGGCATGGATTGGCTGGCTTTGCTGTGCTGGCAGCCAGCTTTGTTGGCCAGTGTGAGCTGTGGAAGGGTGCATGGCCGCCCACTCTCCATTCCCATCCTATCCCCTTTTGAGCAGCTAGAACCGCCAACCCCCTACTCTGCTAACGAAGAGCTACTTGAGTACTTACAAGGGGCTAAATTCTGCTGATACCAGTGTAAATCCAGAGTCACTCCATTTGCCTTCAGTGTAAGTGACCAGAAATCAGCCCAGTATGGTTTCATTTTCATTAATAGAACCAGTTTCAGATCATCCATCCAGTGAATTCTCCTTGCTGCTAAGATGGATTTTTTTTTTTTAAATCTAAATTCCTACCAAGGAACAGAGATACAGTGTGGCCCCAAGGAGTGTCCTGGTGCTTTGTTTCACTGTGCATCTCAGAAAAGTTGTGCCCTGCAACAGAGTTTGTTTGTGCTAGGTTAATTTAATTAGCCACTGATGTGACTATGGAAAAGAAACTAAACCATTCTCTTCACGTACTATCATTGTTCTATTTGCCACAGACAAACAACTCACTCTCCACTTGCATTTTCTCATACCCACTGCTCTCTCCTGGAGATTGGGTGACCCCCTAGCGAGCTTGTCTTTGATCTATAGGTGATCACAAAGCTCAGTGAAGTCATTGTGCATGCTATCTGCTTTCCATTCAGGCTAAATGAGCATACAGTGAAACGCCCTTTTGATTAGTGATGGCTAGAAGCCACCACCAAAGGACTTGATGCAGAAACTCAGTGGCTGGGGACTGATTTTTATTACTGCAGTATGTGCGTGTTTGAGTCAGACGTAGCCAGAGGAGTGCAAAGCCCAGGAGACAGAAGAGACGCCCTTGTAATGTGAACCTGAGAGAAAGCTGAGAGAAAGCACAAAAAGGCAGCCTGCCTGGGGCGCCCTGTTGCAACAGGCCATGGCACGTGTGTACTGATTCCGTTTCCCCTCAGGCCTGCCATAAAAAGAACGAAGTCTCTCCCGTTGTCCACTCAAAATACCACTTCTCGGTATAATTTATTCAGGTACATATAGAAGAGTCCATAGAGCCCCCAGAATCAAACGGTTCGCCAATTCCCACAGTAAAACAGAGACATGCACAGTGATTCTTCCTGCTCCTTACACATGGACCCATAAGCATTCACCCCCAGTTCCTTTCTGCCCTTGTCTCAGAGCCTCACTCTGCAGGCCATCCAACTGAGACGGTCCAGCTCCATGACTCTTCTTCCCAAAACATAGTCCAGTGACTCAGCCCTTCCCCTCCCTGTACTAGCTCTGGGAGATCAGCAAGCTAGCCATACCCACTGATCTCCTAGCCCTCGTCAGCCTCCAGCCCTAGCTCTCTGGCTCAGCAAACTAACCTCTCCACTGGCTCCTAGCTCTCAGCCCTGCAGTGACTCCCAGCACTGACTCTACGTCAGGGCAGTTAGCAAACTTTCCATGGAGCCTACGCAGAAGTTTCTACTTTCTGACGACTCAGTCTCTCCTAGGTAGCTCTAACCTGCTCCTTTCCTGTGCTCCACTCATCTGTGTTCTCAGGTTCCCCCGACTCACCAGGTCTCTCCCAGTCATATGGTTCAGGTGCTCTCTCTTATAACCCAATTGGAGCGAACTGCAGCGGACCTGCAACAGAGAGCTTTTTGGCCAGAGTGCTGACTGGGGAGAGGCTTGGAACCGTGAGCAAACAAACTGCTTCCTGTTTGATTCCTGCTGTATTCAGGAAGACAGGCCTTTGTTCATTCTTTGTATATGAACAGAATTGCATCCAAGACAGTCCTGCTGCTATTCTCCTTTTCTCCTTCTACTGGAAACAACCCAAAAGAAATAACACTCCTCCCCCTCTGCGACTCTCACTTCGTGTCTCTTACCCTTATGCTCGGAACAGCGTTCCCCCTCTTCCCAAGCAAGAAGTGACCTCTGCTTTTCCTTCAGATCCCTCCTTTTAAACCCACTTCTTTCATTTCACCACTCACTACTGATCCTCTCTTCAATATGGTTTGCTCCCACTTCTGAGATGGCTTTTTCATCATTTGTATTGCACCATGCAGATTGTAATCTTATTTGGGTAGAGACCATGCAGCCAGATTCCCAGCTGGTGTAGATCAGCATGGCTCTACAGAAGTCACTAAAGCCAGATGTTCCCTACATACAGACCTATATCGGAATAACTACGTCACTCATAATGTGAAAAATGCATGCCCTCAAGCAATGTAGCTACATCGAACTAACCTGCCCTGTGTAGACAGCGCTGTGTTGTTGGGAGAGCTTCTCACATTGACACAGCTACTGCTTCTCAGGGAGGTGGATTAACTACACCCATGGGTGAAGGTTGCCTGTCATCGTAGTAGCGCCTTCACTGAAGCACTACAGTGACACCGCTGTAGAGCTATGTGTGAAGATAAGCCCCGAGGATCCAGCCCCTTGTCTTCTTACAAGCGTGTGAAGTGCTACGCATGTTTATGGTGGTCACTAAATAATAAAACAAGATGAAAAGAAACCATTTCATGGCATCTGGTGTTCAATAGCAATAAGCTTTGCCAGTTGATGAACACCATTAGTTGTTGCTATGGGTTGTTAATCAACACACACGTCCCTTCTGGCATTCATCAATAACTCAAAGTTTGAGAGGGGTGACAATCATCGAGTTTTAAATACCTTTTCTCTACATCCATGTCACAGAGAAAAAGAAATATACTGCATACATCAATATCTGCCTACTGGCAAGTTGTTTATTTATCCTGGCTTTGTATGATTAGTGAGTTGAAAGATTATCCCAGCACAAAACAAATAATAAAAGGTTTCCCCTGTTCCCTATATTAACATAAAGAATCGCATGCAAGCTTTCTACAAAAGTAAGCTCCAGTCCTATTAATACTGAACCAATCTTTCTGCTTTTAATTAAAAACACCTGTTATGAATACACACTAGTAAGACAAAGATAGTATGAAACCCTGTTTCTTGTTTAAACAATTTAGATTATAATTCTGCAGCAGAAAGTCGTTGTATTAATCACTGAAGAACAGCTCCCATACAAATAAAAGTTATTTGACATCATCATCTGACTTCTGATATAGACAGAAGTTCAACTGCATCAACAGCATACAATGAGCTGGCAAGCTCCTAATGATTTGGAGAAGTTCAGGAGTGCACATTAAACCCGGATATTTTTCAGAGAGCAATTCCTTGGCTTGAAGACAATCTGAATGTTGTAGACAAATCTTGTTTTCTGAGATTTTCATAGGAGAATAAATAAATGAAAAACAAATTCTAGATCTCCGAACATTCTTGAAATGT
This sequence comes from Mesoclemmys tuberculata, assembly GCA_007922155.1. NCBI lineage: Eukaryota > Metazoa > Chordata > Testudines > Chelidae > Mesoclemmys > Mesoclemmys tuberculata. The sequence continues at coordinate 36,665,772 of ML675649.1, read as the reverse complement.
TTTTAAATTGCAATAATCAGCACAACTCCCATTCACTTCTACACCAAGAGGCACCAGCTGAGGATCTGGCCCTATGGTTTTTCCCCTGCTTATGTTATATAGTAATAGAATGGTTTGGCCTTTTATACTTCTGAGACATTCTTTCGTTGCAGCTGGTTAGCATTTAGGACTAGTCATGAATGAACATGGATGCAATCATATTAATAGATTATCAAGCCAGAAGGGAACACTGTGATCATTTGGCCTGGCTCTCTGTATAACAGGAACCATGGAACTTCCCTGAATTAACTCCTGTTCGAACTAGAGCAGATCTTGATTTGAAATTGCCAGTGGAGTATCCACCACAACCCAAGATAAGCTGTTCCAATGGTTAATTATCTTCACTGTTAAAAGCGTACCCCTTATTTCTAGTCTAAACCCGCCCGGCTTCAACGTCCACCCACTGGATCTTGGTTTACCTTTGAAGTGCCTTCTACTACCAAATTCTTCCCCCACCTAGGCTGTGATCTAGTTAGCTAAGGGGCATGGGCCAGATCTAGTCTCAGTATTACCAACGTTTTTCCAGGGTAACTGTTCACTTCAGAGGTTTCACCGCGGTCTAGAAGAGGAAACTCGTGCGCTCGTTCAGCCCAGGCTTAAAGACATGGGCAGCGCTGGGAAGATGTCATGCACAACTGGGAAGCGACAGGTCCCTGTCACCCGCGCCGCCAGAACCCGAGGCTGCCGAGTGCAGCGTTCGCATGGTTTCCAGCTCGTGTCCCAGTCACACACGTCACCAGCTGCGGCGGGCAAGGCGCCGCTCGCCGGCCGGCGGGAGCCAGGCAGCGGCGCGGGCGTCCAGCAAGCGAGGCTCGGCCCGGCACGGGGCCGGCTCCGCCCCCGCGCCACTTCGAGCTGGAAACGTGGTACCGCTGCGCCTCGCTGCTGGGCGAGGGCTGGGAACCGGCCCCGCGGGCCGACCGGCTGCCCGCACACAGCCGCGGGCTCGGCCCCTGGCCCCGCTGCCCGGAGCCGACAGGGCTCGGCGCCGAGCCGGCCGCGCCCGCACCCGCCTCTGCCAGGGTCCCCCGGGCGCGCTCGGCACAGCTGCCGCGGCCCCGAGGGCTCGTCCTGCCCCGCCCCGACGTCCCCGCGCCGCGCCCCCTCAGCCCGCCGCGGGCGGACAGGGGCCGCCGCGAGCCCCGCCGCGCCCCTCTCGCCCCGGCAGGGCGCACTCACATCGCTCCGGCCCGCGGGCGGCGCCTCGGCTCCGCCGCTGCCGCGCTCACCCCGGCGGCCGGCAAAGATGGCTCTCCGGCGCGGCTCCCGCTGCAGCCCGGCGCCGTCCCTGCGAGGAGTGCTGGCACCCGCTACTGAGCATGCCTGCACCTCGCCTAGCGCGCTAGGAAGCGGCGGAGAGGCCCCGGTTCACACCCTCGGTAACGCGAGGAGGACAGTCCTAGCGAGCCAACAGCAATGGCCCTCCCTGCCCAGCTGCCTGCGGCCGGACTGCTCTGCAGTTCATGAGGGCATTTCCCCCTCAGCTGGGCAGTGAATGCAAATTAGTAAATTCCCATGTGTGCGTTTTTTTAATAATCCTTTGTCCTTAAAGGTAGCATTCCTCTTACATGCCTGGAGCTAATTACCAGGGCAAAGAGCCAATCGACGGGTAACAGGTGAACACTGTTGGATTAAGAGGGAAGGCATGCACAAATATCAGCTAAACCAGAAAGAAAATTCTCCAGTACAATATTGCATTTGCCTCTCAATCATCCAAGACTGGCCACAACGGGAGAAAAGAGGCCATACTAGATGGACCAATTTTTTTTTCTTCTGAGCTGGTGCAGCAATAAAACCAGACTGCAGAGGATCTCACTACTTGCCAAAGAAAGTACAAGGAAGAAGGTCTACTGACCTCTGCATGTATGCAGTTTCTTTGCCTTCCTCCTTCTGCTCCCTGTACAGTGAGGCATCTAAAAATCCTTCTTGAATCCATGTGTTTTCCCCTTGGTTGTTCTGACCACCCAAGTGAAGCCATTCTGGAAGAGGAAGCACAACAAAACATTTAAATCCAGGGTCACTCCATAATCACATTGAGGGATAGCAGAGTGTAGAGAGATTATTTAGCCAATGTAAATCCAGCATTGTCTCCCAATGACATGATTTTTTGTTTGTTTTAGATGGCGTGTGATCCAACACTCAGCATAGCCCATTAGAGTTTTTCCACTGATTCAGAATAGAGCTATACCTGAGAAGGGAAAGTTTGAGACAGAACAAGGAGCAGGGATTTGAGAATGTACACCTCTGAGGTGGATGGGCTGATAGTTAGAAGAAGCATCTAGTTGTTCTGGGAGTAGTGATGAGTGCCAAAGGAAGTTTCAGATGCAGAACCCCGCCAACAGTAATTGTCATGTCAAGTTAGTGGGCAGAGGTAGAGGTATTTCCCTAGCCAGCTAAAGGCTGCCCATTTGTAACCCCACACTTTCCTGGTGGCAAGAGCAATATATGTCCCATAGCAGTTAGATAAAGAAATAGTCTAAGGACCACATAACACACACCAGAAACCAACCCAAGAGAAACAGAGTGCCTTGAAAAAGCCCAGCTTTGGGATCATCTGAGCTTTGCTTAGGTCCTAAGTGCCAAATCCAGCTCTCATGCATAAAGCTTTCATAGCAGAGCTTTATGCATGGCACTTATGAGGAAGCCAAGGGGATGAACTCTTCCTATCCCCAATGTTCCACAAGTATTGCAGCCATGTAGCAATGGACCCATCAGCCACAATCTCTTTTTCCCCATCTCCCAGCATTTAAAACCCTGCTGGGCATTGTCTTGGCTAGGGCCAGAAGTTCCTCTCTCCAAGACCAGGATGTAGAGAGAATGAAAAGCAATTCGGGGGAGGGGAGGGAGGAAGCAGCTATTCAACCTTTTCCAAATCTAAAAGCTTCAAGCAGGCTCAGGTTTGGGTTTGGACGTAGGACCAGAATGGTTCATGTTTTATCTCAAACAACTAACCCATTTATAAAGATTATAAAGTGTCTCTCACACTAAAGTCATCACAGCCGCAGCAGGTGGGTGTTAAGTCCAGAGGTGACTGCATCAGGTAACTGCTAAGTCACATGGCTGCGTGGCTTCACGTCGCTGCAAATAGACACTACTTTAAACCTGTAATAAGGACATTCGGACAGCTCTGCTAAGGTGTGCCATGCAATACTTAGCTTCCACGACCCTGACAAAGATACTACACTGATTGCTTTGTAGAAGACGCTGGTATATAGGCAACTCCCTGGTAAATATGTACAGTTGTGCTCTCAGACGCGTGGTGCAACTCGCATGAGGGGAGAACAGGACCATAGGAAAGCAATGGATGCATGATCAGGTAACTGCAATCTAATCATCCTGCTTTCATGAACTGCAAGCAGCTACACTGCTAACATCTCCAGGATTCAAGCACCTTCAGCCACAAAAGGAGACGCATCGCTTCCTGTAACAGCATTCGCAAAGCAAACACAGTTCTCTGTTGCTGAAGAAAATCCACAGAGAAGTGGGTGGTGTTTTTTGGTTAGTTTGTTTCTTTGAAACCTAAATTGTGTGAAATAAACCAAAAGGGTTGAAGCTCTGTATTTCAAAGGTGGAAGAAAAGTTCGGTGTAGCTCAAAAGCTGGCCCCTCTCACCACAGAAATTGGTCCAACAAAAGATACCACCACACCCACCTTGTCTTTCCAAAGGGGGGGCGGTATTCCTGGCTACTTTGGACCACAGGCTTTTGACGCTCTATGAAGAGATGCAGAGACACCCTGTGGTGGCTGAAAGGATATGAGCAGAGCAGGTCAAATAGCTTTGATGATTTTTTGCAATATTTTTCATATGAAGTATTGTATTAGATTAGAGAGGATGCATGATCCTGTGGTTAAGAGGGGAGTTCAAGTCTCGGCTCTGCTGCAACCTTCCTGTGATGCTGGGCATATCATTTCATCACTCTGTGCCTCAGTCCCCCAGGGGCAATGGGGAGGGAGGATGCTTTCCTTTCTCTTACCCTTTGACTTGTCTATTTGGATTGTATTTGGATCTTTGGGCCAGTCACTGTCTCTCACAATGTATATGTACAGCTCCTAGCACAGTGGGGCTCTACCTTGTTTAGGGCCTCTGGATACCATTGAAATTCAAATGATGAGAATACAAGGGGAGATCTGGATGTGTAGTGTCTTTAGCATAGTCTTTTGTCCTGCCATTCTGACAGTCTTCTCCAGACTGGGATAAAGTCATAGTTTGGTAACAACGGAAATAACAAAAACTGGTCTGTGAATGTTTTTAAACTGATAAAGAAATATGTCCTTCCTAGGCTGAGGCCATGTGCGCAAACATGTCAGCATCAAGGCCACTTACTAATGGGTATACTAGCCCCACCCAAGCTACAAGTAGAAACAAAGGGACCAGTCCAATAAAACAGCCTCAGAGAGAAGAGTCTTTAACACACACTCATCTCATGTAGTGCTAGTACAGAGCCAGTCACTCAATTATTTTGCTCCAGAATAGCTAGGAATTGAGAATTCTCTTCCATTAGCTCCATGCCATTTTACCTTAGACAATATCATACATCTGTTCATTACTGCATATATTTGTCCTTAATCTTCCCCTAAACTAATACCTCCATAGCACTCCTTAACCAGAAAAGCAGCTATATCAGGAATTATGAAGGAAGTCTTCAGATGGACTCATTAAGGATTAAAGGTGACAAAAAGGATTAAAGAACATTCCAAGGCTCTGAAGGTACCATGCCTTTCTTGCCTTTATTTAGAGCAAATACAGAAGTACAGCATTTAATTACTTGGAAATGGTGTTCTGGGCCTACATCCCCAAAGATGTGTAGTTGTTCCACCTGAAGATCATTAGTGTCCTCCTAGCTCTTTTTAAGTGGGATCCAGATATTACTGATACTTCACAGGCCCAGGTGGTGACCCCTACTTACTTGCAATTTTGTTTCAACTGTGAGTTGGGGAAGGGAAGAGGTGTTTGTTTTTTGTGTGAGAGCTTCTGAGGTAACCAAGACTACTCGCCCTTATTTCTGGGTCTTAGTAAGCCATCAATAAAATACACAGACAATGAACCAAAGTGTTAAAAGCAAGAGCCCCAGAAATATAAATGAGGTGGAGGACGAGCAAAAAGGGCTCTGGTGAGCAATATACTGAGCATAAACTCAGCACAACACTTAGTCACATACTTAACTTCAAGTAGAAGAATAGTTCTGGTCAATCATATGGCCTACCTACATTAGCTATTGAATACAGAGGGTAAAGGGAATGTGGACAATTTAACCTTACTGCACCCAGTCTTGTAGAAAGGCTGCATGCAGGGCCTGACCAAAGCCTTTTGAAGTGGAAGTCTTTCCACTGCCCTCAATGTGCTTTAGACCAGGGCCACTTTGACTGCAGTAGCTTTTTCATTACCCACTTTCTGATACATTTATATTGAGAACCTTAACGTTACACTTCTCTGCCACCTCCTGCTAAAGGAAAAAAACAATACGCTGCTTGACTTCAGCATTAACGTTAAAATTGCCTCATCTGCAGGGCTCTGAACTCACCACTGAGAGGTAGAGGGAATGCTTGCCTCTCCAGCTGCTGCTCCTTAGCTGGCAATTGTGCTCTGCTCTGCAAAGCTGCTTTAATAGGGTAGCCCTGGGTTGATGCCGCTGTATCTCTACTACAGAAAAAACCTGTCCTTTTCTACAGAAGGCTCTGAGTTTGTAGAAGGCTGCAGAAAGCATTACAAACGGCAGAGAGACCTTAAAATGGAAAGGTCTGTAACTTTCCTACACCTGCAACTTTCTCCTCTCCTTGATAAGAGCACTTTCTTGGGGGAATGTTTCCTTGTGAAACTTCAAAGAGCTGTTCCAACCTTCTTCAGAGCAGCTCATCTCTTCCTGCTGCTCAGAGAACATACACTATTCCCCAAATTGTATCACAAAAGCCGTAGGACTTCCTGAGGCTCTGCTAAAAACGTGGGCAGCTGCCTACAGAGCATGAGGAGGAGGTTAACTGCTGAGTGGCTGTGCTACTCCTAAACTCTTCCTGCTTTCCTCAGTCACGTACCTCAAAGTGTGTTCTTGGTGCACAGTTACAATGGAATTAATAACAGTGTGAGCTATATTGGTCCTGATCCTGCAATGAGCGCTGTACACTGAGGCCTTTCTGCTGGCATGGAGCTTGTGGTAGGAGCTGGGTTGCGGAGGGGTCTACATTAGGATAAGAAGACTAAAATAAAGTAGCTCAGCTGTGGAGGATTTTCTGGTCACTCTGTAACGCAAGAGAATACCTACTGCCTTTGTATTTATTCCTAAAAATTAGGGGTTCGTGATTTGTTTTAGAAAACAATTATTGGGAAATACTTCAAACTACAGCAATGGCACAGGATGGGCCAAAGCTGCTTCCCAGCAATTTGGAGTGAGTGAAAAAGACCACGTGAGTCCATCAACCAAACGTAAATGCAATTATTGAATATCAAATGTAGAGCAGAGAGACTAATTTAATCACAGGGGCTAAAGGGATAGTGCTTGGAGACAAAGCAGCACAATGCGGAAATTAAGATTAATCAAATGTTTTATCAGGAAAAAGAAGAAATTATTTTCAAGCAGTGACCCAGTGCCTTCCCTGCCTGTTTTGTTATGTTTGTGCCATCTCAAGAAATCAGTTTGCTGTTTCCATTCTCTGTACAGGGTTGTTTTATTATCTCCTATTATTTGCTTTTATCAAGTAAGCATCTTTCTATTTCTTTGGCAATTACTTTAGTAGTACGTGATAGCATCTAGAATGGAGACATTTATCTTACTTAACAGCCATGCCTATTGTCTATAGTTGAGTTAAGAAAGACTATCCATATTTACCTCTTCTTCTTCCCTTAGGATTTTCCAGAGCAGGTGTTTGCTCCATCTGATGGAAAGTGCCTGCTGTCTGAACTCCCAAAACCTACCTGCATTCCAGGAATGTCTACAGGTTAGTACAGAAACTTGTCTATGTAATTTGATTGCACATTATTATTCATCTAGTTTTGTGATAGGGGAATAGATTTGTGAACCTGCTGTCTCCTGCTCTCATCTGTTTTCTTGTTGCTATTTGGTGGTTGTTATAGGTAAGATGAGCTGGCAGAAGTCAAAGAGGGAGAGTGAGGAAGAGAGCGTAGGTGATATGAAACATGGAAGGAAAAAGAGAGAGCGTCTGTTTAAGAAAAGGTTTTCTGCACTGAATTTCTTCTCCAGGCCTTCCAAAAGTAAACTGTAAGTATGTCTGAGATTCCATGCTCCACAGGTTGACTCGTGATAAGTAGTTGTAATAGATAGTGTGCAGGGTCCCAGAGCATAATCTTTAACCAGTGGGAATTACTTACACATGGTACTTTGGATTTCTATAGCATCCACCACCCAAAACCCGCAAAAGGCTTTACAAACAATGTGGTGTTATGGTTGTTACCCTTTTTACAAATAGGGAAGACAAGGTATAGAAAGGTTGAATGACTTTTGGGATTTGTTTCCCAGCATCCAGGTTTACTTGCTGGTACCCTTGTACTGTACTTGTCAACACTGTGAGTTGTTACAGCCCTGAAAATCACTTCTAGGAATAATATTACCAAGCTGGTGAATCAGTGTTTTTATCACTATTGTATCCTGCAAACATATCAGAAGATATGGTGTGGGAGCAACATATGGATAGCAGCTGAAATTAATGCACAACTTTGTAGGTACTTGAAAGTTGTGTGTGATACCACATCTTGAGCTGTGGGCTTAAGCTTCAGTTTTTCTTAACTGCTTCTTTGCACCCTTATTAGCCCCGGGGAGTGCTCATTGTTTTTACGTATTTAAAACACTTACGGAATGTCAGTGTCATTCATGTCACCCCGGGTCCCCTTAGATGAGATAAATTGAGTCCATGCACAATGCTGAAATGGTTGAGGGTTGCTAATAAATTAACTTTGAAAAAATGTCCTGGCCCAACAGCTCTGCTAAAAGCAGTCTGTCTTTGGTAATTAGACCCATGAAATTATGATCTTAGCAAGAAAAGCATGTAAGTATAGCAATTACTATGTTAACTACATTAGGCTTGATAGCCACATCAGCTTATTACATGCTTGGCACAAAACCAAATGCTGACTTCAATTGCACTGGACCAAATATGGACTAATGCCAGTAGACTTACTTTAGTAGAGTTGGACCCTGAGCCATGAGTAGTGATGGAACGTCCACAGATTTTGTGGGTTACATTTGCTTCCCAGGACTTCATGGGAGCGTATTCTGGGAACAGAAGAGGCTAAGAATTCAATTTTAAATATAACAACAAAATCAGGGAAATCATGCTTTCTGAGACAGGCCTCAAACTAATCTGAAAGTGAGGACAGTTAAAATTGGACTAGAGATTTTTCCAAATCTGCTCTAAAAAAGCAGGACTGTTCCAGCATGTTCTCTTGGTATTTTACCACACAACAAGCTGATATAAAAGAGCTAGTCCTCGCTTGTCTATCTAAGGGTCCTAGTGCCTTGGGACACAGAAGTATTGATAGGCCCTGATCCTGCAAACACTATTCATGGTAGTAGAGCCAAGCAGGTGCTTGCAGGATTGAGGCCTTAGTTAGCATTGAGCTTAGAGCCAGGGCACTGCTATAAAAGGATACTCAAGTCATTAGCATTTGTTTGTGAATGCTAATGATGTCCCATTAAGCCCTTTCAGTTGTCTCTGTTCAAAGACAGAGCATTATCCAGTCATCAAAGCTGCATGGGAGTTCATAATTGCAAATATGTGCTCTGTATGATATCATATCTGGGCTTGGCTTTACTAACTAGAGCCTGTTGCCTGCAATGATCTTTGCATGGGCAGACCCCTGAACCTCCACAGAGCTCTATGGATGCTTCCATGCGTGGGGGAGGAGGGGTATAACTAGGACATTTAATGGCTTCTGCTGACATCATTTTGCTATCAAAGTTCAATAGGTTAAATTTGTCACTGTTTTCCTTCTGTGGTTCCAGCCTTCAGAAGAGGAATCGGGTTTTTGAAGACAAGAAGAGATGTTTACACAGGAAAGGGTCCAAAAAGATGAAGCCACCACGGGAAGAGGTGTGCTCCTTAAGGCAGCCACACTCCGGGAAAATGTGTCCGAAATGTGAAATCATCATCTGCAGGAAGTGTGAGACACTGCACTCAGAAAGCAGTTTCATTGCCCACAGTTTATTGGATCACTACGACAGAGGAGCCACCGGCTGTAGTACTGTATTGCCCAAAGGCTGTCATGTATGTAGGGGTAATTAAGGACTCACAGTAGGTCCCTTGCTTATGCGAGACATTGCAACTTCAAAACATTAAAATTCCAATTCTACATTTGGATCCACATGGGCTGAGCCTTGAGTCTGCATGGATCTGAATGCAGGAGTGGGATCTAAAATTGCATTGTGTTGCATGCTTGCTACAAATAGCAGACGCATATCAAATAACCAAAATGCTGTGAGTTCTTCATCTGTGAGGTGGTTTCTTAGTGCGAGCTGAAAGCTTTTTAGGTCTACCGGGACCCATGTCTGCTTTCAGTAATAGCGGATCCCTACAATGGGCTGGGAGCAGCAGTCCCCAGGCTACTCGCAATGAAACAGCTGCAATAGTGCAACGCTTGCTAGCGACTGAGAAATTGTTTTGGTTTGCAGGATCCGTGTTTGTAAGGGGTAGGTCTGCTCAGAGGGTTTTGTTTTACTGGCCTGGCACATTGAAGGGTCTTTATTTATTTGTAAAGGCTGAGTGTGGGTGTGAAATCAGAGCCAGCCGGGCTTCTGTTTATCCATGGGGCTCCTTACATCGCTCCATGTCCCGCCAGGCTCCCTGCAAGCCATGCACTGCTATTGCAGGGGCTCCCACCAGCTTCCCCTCCCCATCCCTTCAGCCTGTCCACCCCGATAATGCTTGGGCCTGTCCTGAGTGCAAGGGACTGGACTAAATAACCGGGTGAGATCCTTCCAGGCCTACGATCCTATCCCAGTGCCAGATACTGGGTGCTCTCCCATGGTCCCCTCCTCCCCATGTTCCCTATTCTTCCCCTCCATCCTAGGGTCCCACAATGCCCCCACTGGGGATTGTGTATCGCCCATTACTCCGCTACCATGGTCCCCTCTTCCCCTGCCATGCCAGCAGCTGCATGCATGCCCACTTCCTTTTATCCTGCAAAGTGCTGTCCCCTCCATTTACCCACAGAAAAGTCCTCCAATTCCCCTTCCCCTCCATAGCATGGTTCCCAGGCCAGAGGCTGTGTGCACCCTCCATTCCCCCCCATATTATCAGTCTTTCTGACAAGGAGATAAGTCATTCAAGGCACAAACATGCTCAAGTCCATTGGGAGAGGGACTAGGGCTGGTTACGGTGGAAGGTGAGGGGTTGAATTAGTATAGCACCTACCAGCCCCACTCATGGACCAGGGCTGCACTCAATAAAAAAGGGCCAGGAGTTGTTTGATGTAGGGACCACTGCAGAGATGGTTGAAGCTGTAGTTCTGCTAAATAAAGGGCAGGTGCTTGAGCTGTTCATGTGCCCCTGTAGGATGGATGGGAGGGGCCCTTCAAAACTTAAACTCCAGAGGGAGCATAAAGCAGCCCCATGCCTGGCTCATTAGGGTGGAGGTGTTTAGTTTGCCAAGCAGCAGGCGTGTTCTAGCTGAGTGAAACAAATCACAGAGGGAGCTCACGCGCTGGTGATGTACTAGCATAGACATAGCCCCGCTTGGAGGTTGACAGCAGCCGTTAAGGCTCACTCCTGCAGCAGTAAATCACTCTGGATCCACCCTGGGTCCATGAGAGTTTAGGACATTCAAGCACTTGCTAGGATTAGCTCAGGTTGTGTGTGGTGAATGCAGCCTTGAGTGATCCAATGTGGTGTGTGGCTGGTATTGCAAGAAGCCCACAGCAGAAGCCAAGTATTACAGTGGAACCTCAGTGTTATGAACACCAGAGTTATGAAGTGACCCGTCATCCCCACACCTCAGGGGGAAGCAGAAGTACGGACCCAGGCAGCAGCAGAGATTCCCCTCCTCATCCCAGAAACTACAGAAGAGTGCTGTTAAATGCAAGCCGCCCCCCCCCCCAAAGAAAAAAGGAAAGCAGCATTTTTCTGCTGCCTAGTAAAGCTTCACAGTTGCATTAAGCCAATGTTCAGTTGTAAGCTTTTAAAAGAACTAACATTTTGCCCAGAGCTACAGCCATTTCAGAGTTATGAACAACTGCATTCATGAAGTGGTCATAAGTGAGGTTCTGCTGTATATGCCTAATCAGGAAGCTCACTTCTGACCAACTTCAACCGTTATCCTCCTACACAGAAAAGATTGTAAGACATAATATGCTGAGCTACAGGGAGCATCCAGAACCTGCCAGCAGCTTTCTTTGTCTTGTCCAATAATTACAATGTGCAAGCATGTAGACTCGCTTTTTTGGCTGTACAGTGCGTCACTGTCACAGTTTGTATGATAGTGGTCATGGTACGGAACTGCAGCTTGCAGATATAATGCACTTTGCTATGTCAGCCAGGAGCAAAATGATTTGCCCCCCTCCTTAGGGCTGGAAAAGATAAACAATAGTTCTAATTACAAGTTTTAAACACTTACTAATTAGAGGTAGGTGCGAACTCAGTGTGAGAAAGATTTAGACACAAAGGATGTCACTTCTAAATACGTTAACAGCATCCACTAATAATAGCACTGTACTTATCTGAAAAACGTTCTTTAATAAAGCTGAAGCCTGTAGGTGCATAGATGTCTGCATTGTAATTCAGGATCTCAAGTTGCACATTACATTTTTCATAACTGCAAGTTCCTCTGCCAATAGACATACGTCTCAAAAAGTCCACCCTGACAGAACTTCTCACGAGCTGTATCAGCCAAATGTGAAAACTTCAATTTTACTTCCCATTTAAAAATCAATGGCTAATTTTTTGCTACCCTGGTTAAGGAAGTCAGAGCTGGGAGTGGGTGGGGATTTTACTCCACAGCTTCCACTAACCCTAATGGGAGCTGTGTGGTTTAAATGCCCATGACAACTTTTTTTGGGGGGGGGGAAACAGCCTCTGTTCTTATTTCCAGAGAAAAATCACTAGAAGGAGATCACTTGTGTATTATATATTTTTTAAACCCTTCATGTCTCAAGATTTTAAGTAAAATAACCCATAATGTGGAATAAATTACAAGTCGTATGGGATATATTTAGAGGAATCTCTAAGCTCCTGCGATGCACAATGCTGAACGTCTCAGGATAGTGGCAATGTTGGCAGTTACAGAAGCCAAGCTGTAAATAGGCATCAAGACTACCTGGCTTGTAAAATCTTGGGAGGAGCAGCTTTTTTTTTTTCCCCTCCTCTCTTTTGCCTGGATGGGGGTTCCTAGTTGCTACCGTAACAGTTATCTTTATCCCTAGCAGTGGTCCTTTTAGGTCAGTTTTGGGGTACACGGGGGAGCTTGTCCTGCTGCATCTGCTGTGGCTGGAACATAAAAACGGCCAGACTAGGTCAGACCATTAGTCCATCTAGCTTAGTATCCCTGTGGCCAATGCCAGGTGCTTCAGAGGAAAAGTCTTACTTTCCCACACCATTATTCATGTCTCAGCAGCGCTACTCCACGTGAAATATTTTAAAGATTACCAAAAAAGTCTGACATGTATGAACATACAATTTAGTCTTTAATTTTAAAAACATCTGATAGAGGGTTAGATTAATACAGTGTATTATATGAGATTGATAATAGGACTGCTGATTGCACATTAAGAATGACATTTGAAATCACATGTTCGTTTTACTCTTAAAAAGAATAAAATGAACATACCCTGACAGCTTAATAATTGAGCCTGAACAAATTAATGATCAGATTTCAATGGGTCCAAGAAATAAATAATAGGATCAGGTTATATTATGAATAGGCTCCTCTACATCTGTAGCAGCTGTTCATTAGGGAATAGATGATCTGAATCAATTCAGTCTATTGTTTAAAATGATATGTGGTAAGAGTTATGAAATCACAACAAACATACCCAGCTGTGAGGGAGTGAAAGCAAGGGGAGCAGCTTCCCTTGGAAAAGAAATACGAGTTGCCACTTTACAAGCAAATACCTAGCCAGACAATTGTGAACATCTGCCATGTGTCAAGTGGTGACAGTGCAGGGAGAGCAGGAAGGAATATACAGAACATGAAGTATCTTTAGAGAGCAGCATACCCACCAAGTAATTAGGAACTCAAACAAGAGAGGAGATCACAAAACAATTTACAACATATGCTGTGGAAAAGGGTGCCATTGCAGCTCATTTGTTTTAGATCCGAGTGTCTATGTATATATTCTCTTCCACAAACACGAAAGCCTGCAACTATAGGGCTTCTTTAGTGAAGGGGAGTATTATTTTTGCACTGGAAAGCAAGCATAGCAAGGTAACCTATTACAATTACCCTCAACGTCTACTTAAACTAAATCAGAATGTTTCATAAACTCACAATTTGTAGTCAGGATTCCCTGTATTCAACAGCAGTGGAATTCAGCTCTTGCCATACATTTAAGCACCACAATCTAAGATTTCCCTTCACCAGAAAACTATGTTTCTAGTCCCCTATCTGCAAGAATTATTTCAGGGTGTCAGCAAACATTGGACAAGGAGAATAGTGTACGTTCACTTGCAGAAAACCTATGACACGGTCCCCACCAAAGGCTCATAAGCAAAATAGGAATCAAGGGGTAAGGGAAGGTCCTCTCACAGATCAGTAACCAGTTAAAAGGTAGGAAACAAAGGGGTGGGAATAAATGGTCAGTTTTCACAGTGGAGAGAGATAAATAGCAGGGTCCTCCAAGGATCTGTACTGGGATCATTGCTGCTCAACAAATCCATAAGTGATCTGGAAAAAGGGGTAAACAGTGTGATACCAAAGTTTGCAGACGATACAAAATTACTCAAGTGTAAAGAGGACTGAAGAGTTATAAAGGGATCTCACCAAATCGGGTGACTGGTAAACAAAAAGGCAGATGAAATTCACTGTTGATAAATGCAAAGTAATGCAGAGTGGAAAACATAATCCCAATTATACCAGCAGAATTATGAGGGTCTAAATTAGCTATTACCACTCAAGAAAGTGCTTTTTGAGTCATTCTGGATAGTCCTCTGAAAACTGCTGTGCAATGCGCACCAGCCCTCAAAACCGCTAACGGCATATTAGGAACTATGAGGAAAGGGACAGATAAGAGAGAAAATGTAATACCACTATATAAATCCACGGTACCACCTCACACTGAATACTGCATGCAGTTCTGGTCACCCATCTCAAAGATACTAGAACTGGAAAAAGTATAGAGAAGCAAGAAAAGCGACTGGGGTACAGAATAATTTCCATAAGAGGAGAGAGATTAAAAAGAACAGAGACTGTTCATCTTGGAAAAGAGATTACCATGGGTGGATATGATAGAGGTCTATAATCATGAATGGGATGGGGAAAGCAAATAAGGAAGTGTTATTTACCTCTTCACATAACCATAACTGATAGCCATGAAAACATCATCAGTTTACCTCAGATTCCAGAGTTTTCTGGCTCATGCATTGCCAGCAAGAAACATGGCGAAGACAAAAAATAATCGTGAGGGCAGAGTGGGACAAGGATGCCCCAATACAAGTGCCAGTACACAGTCTAGTGCTCCTGAGGTGCTAGCTACCCCAAAGGAAGCAGGGAACAAATGGGGCCATTTATCCACCATAGGTACTTATATACCACTCCCCATAGTATCTGAGTGCCTCACAACGTTTAACTTATTTATGCTCACAAAACCCATGAGGTAGGGAAGTGTTATTATCCACATTTTATAGCGGAGGAATTGAGGAACAGAGGGAATTAGTTATTTGCTCAAGGTCACTCAGGAAGTCTGTGGTGGAGCAGGAAATTGAACTGTCTCCCAAATCCTAGGCCGGTGCCTTAACCAGTGGCCTATCATTCCTTTTGCCATGGCTCTCAAGCCTTCTTCACCAGCCAGGAATGATGCAGTATGAGTTCCCTGGGCTCTGTGAAGAGATTGCACTTCCTGAACTTCTGTTCCTCCTAACGGTTTTGTGGTATGGATCCACATGACCTCCAATGCAGACCTTTGCCTATCAGGCTTGCATTAGCTTTGAGTAATTAGGATGAACTTGTTTTGCTGTATAGGAAAACTAAAGATGGCAGCAACCGTTTTCCTGATTTAACTGAGGAATGATTATAGATGTTCATTTTTAGGCAGTGAATTGGTGAAGGCTGGTGATAGGTCTCCCTGAACTCTGAAGACATTTGTTGCCACTGGAGTAGTTTTTCTTTACCCTTCTTCCTGTCTGCCCCTAAAAAGCAGAGGGATGATATGGTGCAGTGCTACCAAAAACAGACAGGAAAATAAAACAATTGATATGTTAGCATACCAACACAACAGGCAGGGCAATAACAACAACATTTCAATCCTTTAATATCTGACAAAGAAGAACAAACCAAGCAATTGTGTAAAATGCTGTACTTCTAACTGGGCTAGATCTGGTCTTTAATCTTTAAAGAGGACAAAACAATTCACTATGAACAAAGTAAAATCATCTTTAATGAAATTTCTGTGTAAAACAATTGTTTAGTCCAAAGGTAAATATATATTTAATTCTCTTTCAAATGTCAACACAAATTGAGAGCTACCAGTGGTCTTTGTAGAACAAACAGTAGTTAAGGTCCATCTTGCAGATGTTCAGAAACAGTATGTCACACCTTTTGAACCAGCAATTTCTATTGCACCTATCTCAATTGCTCTCCATTTAAGCACCCAAAAAGCTGATACCTCACTAAATAAGTTAAAACAAATCCAGTTTCTGTAGCAACCACCTTAAACTGAACACAAATATCCTGGAAAAGTAATATTACTTGTAGGCTTTTAATAAATACAGTAAGAACAGATTTATGATTCCTCACTGGTGTTTTATAAAATGTTGAAATTTAAGTATGAACCTTTAAAAAAAATCTTAAGTACCTGTCTGGTGGTACAATTTCCTTATTATTTTTGTACATATGCTCTGTTAATCAGTATTTGTATTATATTTAAGTAAACTTTTCCATATACATACTTCACGCAGTGTGTCTGTGTGTGCATCAAAGTGTTATGAACATCAATGGAAGACTGAGTCAAATAACTCTTTGCAGATAGATGAAATAACTTCACTTTTTGCAAAGAGCTAAAAAACAGATTGAACTGAAGACCATACAATTTTTGGGAGGGATTGTCAAAGGCACTCAACATTGGCTTAACTGATCCCAGTGAAGATAGTGGGAGCAAAGTTAAGTCAACGCTAAGTGCTTTTGAAGAACTCCCATTAGAAATCTTACAAATATCTACATACTGTTCTTTCGGCAGCAGTACAAGACTTTAAGCACCTCCCTGTAATACAATAACTGGCTACCCTTTACAGTAGAATTATTTAATGCATTTATGGCAGTATGGCAGATTTCATATGAAAGTATATATACACAGTATCGTCATTTATAGCTAGAATGAACATATCAAAAACTTCTACTCTTCTTTTAAGCCCCCACTTTAAAACAATAAGCAGTTCCATAGGAGGTCTCCAAACTCTCGAGTGTGTTAGAGTATATTACCCCAACATACAAAAACAAATATTTACACTTTCTTGAAGTACCAAAGAATTTTAAAAAAGATCTAGTAGCTCTCAGCGTGCAAAGTCAGCAGGAACTGATTATCCAGGATGTTTACTATTTGGACAGAAAGTCTTGGGATCAAGCATTCAGAAGCAGAGTGCAAAAGAATCAGCAATTATTCAAGCCACTTCCTTTCCTCTGTGTTGAAACATTTCGTTGGTCCAGGCTACAGTTCCCTTTTTAAACATTTATTGTCAGAGTCACATTCAGTTTAGTGCAAATCTAAAAACCACTCAGGATCTGTAATCTTTTCGAACAGTGTGAGCCATCCAGTTCACTTTAGTAGTCCAACTTTCCCGGAGCGCTTCATCAAATTTTTGCTTAAATTGCTTTAGTGCTTCTTCCTCACTCTTTCCTAAGGCAAGAGAGTCCTAAAAACAAAAAGGAAACAAAATGGTAGTGCAGTTATGTTCCCCCCCCCAAACATTTTTAGTTTTTCTACTGTCAACCTTTTAAATATATTATTCATTTCTCAATATACAGTGATATTTTCAGGCCTTAATAAAGTTAGGAAGAAAAAAAAAAGGAAATCATAGGTGTTTTTGAGAAACGACCAACTCTCTGGCCAGCGTTCGATGTTAAAGCAACAAAACTGCTGCTGAAGAACTTGGCACTAATTTGTAGTTCAGCAACTGGAAATTACGGGTAACATATAACCAGATGACAATTCAATGTTGGCAAAAAATGAACTGACAAAGGGAAATCTAAAAAACTGACAGCACCACAGAGGGTCAGACTCTGTGACCTCTGGGTGTCAACTGGCAGAGGACAACAGGGATTCATAAGGGTCAGAGATTCCCCGAGTCTGTAATTTACATACTAGTTTGCCAAAGACTGACATGTTAGATCTTTATTTAAAGCCTGCATCACACTGGCCCTCAATCATTGCACAATATAAGTATGGATAATATGTAAGCAATTGTGTATGTACACTGCAAATTATGTTCTTAAGGTCTGTGATTTGGGGCTGGTCACCTGAAGGTGTTAAACAAGTTTCTTTCAGGCAGGAGATGCTTATCTACCTGTCTGGCTATATGTAAACTGAGTAGTGTGCTTCACAATGGACACCTGTGTACCACTGAGAAAAATGCAAATCAAATGATAGTCTCCAGGAGAGATTTCAGATTGGAAAAAACAAGCAGTGGGGCTTAGCCTTTTTTACAAGAGAAGACAAGGACTCACTGAAATGATATCTGGAGGTGCAGAGATACACCAAGTTATCCCTCGCTGGGAAGACAAGCTTCCCGCATGCTTGTCTTATGAATGGAGGGTCACAGCCAGTGTGGCTGTTTGATGTTGGGAGAGAAACTTTGGGTGAACTAACCTTTATGAGACAGGGGCATTTCTTGTTAGTTAAGTTTAGGCTCTAGAAAGCATGTTATGAGTTTATTTTATACATTCTACTAGCTTCTTGAATCTATTCTTTGTTAAATAAACTTCTTGTTTTTACTATAAACATACCTAAACACTGTGTGTTAAGCAGAGCTGGGGTCTAAAACCTAAGTGGGAAGCTGGGTTTTTACTGTTCCTTTGGGAACAGAGAATCTGGGAATTCTGTGAGAGTGCAGCCTAGGGTTAACCAGTAAAGGAAAGTGAGGCCTGGAAGGCAGTTCTTGTGTGGTCAGAGGTTGGGAAACTGACCGACAACAGGCACACACAAACTTTCCTCATGCTAAGGCCTGGTGGTAGTGAGGTTCCTCAAAGCCATTGGTACCCTCAGGAAGCATCACAGATCTCTTGAGAGACAGCAACTAGTCATTCCAGTATCTTACATACAGAATACATGAGGGAAATGGGTCTGTGCCTCTGTTCTAGATATCACTTGAAGAAAGCTCTGAATACTACATGGAATGTAATCCTAGAGAAAGGGCTTAGAACAGTAAGAAAATGAATTTGCCATGGGACCATAAATTCATGTACGGAAGAAATGCTAAGTCATACTTAGCTGTAGCTCTGGTTTTTACCTTGAGATACTGGATATCCTTGACAGAGGTTAGCTCTGGAAGCCCTGCAGTTAACATCAGTGCAAAGAGTGTGATAAATAGATTTCCATGTCTTCGCAGAATCAAGTATGCTTCTTCACAACACTGGCGGAACCTGAACACCCATCACAAAACATACATACAATGAACATGAAACAGGAGAAGATACTGAGAGGTAGCTCTTCAGATGACATCTGGCCCAATGGATACTTTTTCAAATGAAATTAAGCTTAGCATACAATTACTGTCTGAAATAACACTTGTGAACTTTTATTTAACCCTCCAGCTGTTCCACTTCCAACCCTGCATTTGTTTGCCAATACCCAGTAAATGCAGACAGCACCGAACTAAACTGTGGGCTCATTGATTATTCTACAGGAGAAAAATGGCTCATTGGCATTTAGTTTGTTTTCCATTCTATCCAGCAACACTAATGAGACAGCATTAAGGCTCAACCTACCAAAGCAACGAGGCAAAAGATGTCAGTCAGTCAAACTTAGCATACAGGCATCAATATGTCCATATCTTTGCCAGTAAGTGCTTCCATAGCAAAGTGATGAACAACATCAAAGTAAAATCTTTAAGTGACTCTTCCTAAGGTACTTCTCTACTGCACAGTAAGCCCAGGTGGGACCCAGGCTTGTGGACTCAATGTTTCCAAGCCCATGCTTGACAGTCCACATTGCTGGATCTCAGCCTTGCTAACACATCAATACTGCACTCTACAGACCTTCTGACTTGGGTCCGTGGCTTGAACTGCATCCATACTGCAAAATGACTGGGCCTGGACCCAAGTGGCAGCAGGACTCTGTCTGATCCCCCTCCCCCTGAGCAGGGTTCTAGACCGCTGTTGTGAGTGCTTGGTGACCTGAGTCTGATTGCTGTGTGGATGAAGGGGGCTTGGGCTCAAACCCAAGTCAGAGTGGGCAGGAGTCAGGAACGATGTAGAATGGGAGAAGAAAGGACTCTGACAAATAGAATTACTGGTGGGCAGTTTTCCCTTGCTACACATACCTTACCTTTCATACTAGCCAATGACAGTAAACATCATCAGTGTTGTTGTAAGCAATGGGTCAAAGGACTGGTGGGGACAGAGATTTTAGTCAATCTTCTGAAGCCCAAAGAAAGAGGGTCTCCACAACACTGATAGCCATGGTGGCTATGGAATTCGCCAGGACTGAGTGAAGACTTCAGAGAACCTGCTTGTGTGACAAGCTCTCAGGCAGGGAGAGAAACCTGAGATGGAGTTGTGCCTCAGGGACATTACTCTGTTCCTGACAGTGAGATGGTTCAGAGCCCTAGACTGGAAGGTTTGGGGCAGAGAACAGTTTATTCCTGCTGGCTCCCTGTAATTCTTGCCAGTCCAGCTACTGAGCCTTTTAGCTGTGAGCTGGCTTTGAGGTCTCAGCAATGAAGGATGTATCCATACAGTCATCCCTCCCTCCCTTTCCCTTCTCATTGTCTTGTAACTAGATTTCTTCTCTCCCATCCCTTATATAGAGAAGTTGGAAGATGTTAGAGACAGAATAGCTGAGAAAGTACTGCTTGTCTTACAGTAATCATGGTTCTTTGAGAGGTGCTGTCCAAGTGGAGTCTCCTCGGTGCACACCCACCCCTTACAGTGTCCAGCAATGTTGGCTGGGACTGCGTCTACACCTTACATGCCCTTGTGTACACCTGCTTAAAGATATAAAGGGTGGAATGGGCCCAACCATCCCCCAGCAACTTTGACAATCCAGAATCCCAGAGGACGAGTAGTGAGGAAGGTGGGTGGGCTTTGGAATCCACATGAGTGACGTCTCAAAGAACCTCCGTTCTGTCTTGTTCAAATGATCGTCCACACATATTCCACTCTTGGTAACCTACAACAGTTGTCTGTTTGCTTGGATCTGGATGCTAGGAATTAATTTAAACAATAAATGCAGGGCAGCCCTCCCAAATAGGTATCCAATCTGGAAGCTACTGCTAAAGAATAGTGTCTTGTAAATATGTGGACCAGTTTCCTGTGCCCTAGTGGGATGAGCTCTATTGTGGTAAGATGGATCTTACTTGGCTACCTCATAACATGTTCTTATACAACTGGAGTCCCATTTTGATAATCTTTGTAAGGGTACTTCCTGACCCATAACACTATCAGGGAAAACCACTAGCAGCCTAAGTGTGTTCATGAATGATTTTATCCTATTAAGATAGTATGACAATGCCCTTACTACATCTAGTGCATGAAATTTAGCTTTCCCTGCGGTTGAGTGAGGCTTAGGAAAGAAAACTAGATGAATAAACTGGTTCATATGAAACTCCGCAAGAACTTTGGTCAAGAACTTGGAACGCAGCCTGAGAGTAACCTTGTCCTTATGAAAAACTGTATAAGAGAGACCCACCAGAAGGATCTGATTTCCCCTATTCTTTGAGCAGTCTTCTGTGATGGAGGTTATAGGGTAGAGGTTGCTAAATGCTCATAGAGAGAAACATCAACACATAATACTATATTGAAATTCCAGGAGGGACAGGGCTCCCAAACTGGGGGGAAACATGAATAAGTCTCTTAAGGACTCTAGCCACTGTAGGATAAACATGAGCTGCAGTGTGACACTGTGGCCAAAAGAACTAATGGGATCCAGCTCCAGTCCTCACAATTCAAGAAAGATGTTGATAAGTTGAATATGGTTCAGAGAAGAGCCATGAGAATAATTAAAGGATTTGAAAATGTGCCTCAAGGATATCGATCTATTTAGCTTAAAAGGATGGTTGAGGAATGATTTGATTATGATCAATAAGTACCTAAATGGGAAACAAATAATTGACAGTGGGATCTTCAATCTAGCAGAAAAAGGTATAACCCAACCCAATGGCTGGAAACTTAATCTAGACAAATTCAGGTTGGAAATAAGGTGCAAATTCTTAAGAGAGAGAGTAATTAACCACTGGAACAATTTACCAAGGGTCACAGTGGATTCTCCATCATTGGCAATTTTTGAATCCAGATTGGATGTGTTTCTAAAATATATGCTCTAGGAATTATTTTGGGGAAATTCTATGGCCTGTGTTATACAGGTGGTCCGACCAGATGATCACAATAGGCCCTTCTGGCCTTGGAACCCATGAATCTAGTTGAGGCTATCCTGCTTTGGACAGGATGTTTTGAACACATGGGGCACATGCACACAGAATGAAATCAATTTGAACCATCAGAAGAAGAATAATTGGGGAATCGGGCTGCCATCTATGCATCTAGGTCAGGTGACCAAAACAAACAAAGGAAGTGGAGCTTCATCAGTAGCCTTGACTGACATATGTATGATCTTTGGGATTTTGGTAGGCAGACCCATAATGCTCTCATAATTGCTTGCTGCTAAATACAATGGTACATATGTTTACATTTAGCCATTTGGCAGAAACCAGTAGAAAATTAGTTTTAGAAATATTACCCAAACTGCAAAATTGTGCTATAAACTCTAGAATTTGATGACAGTCGAACTGCAGGATAATGTTTGGTAGTGATACAAATAGTGCTATTTCTACTTACACAGTAATCAAGGTGTGTGTTCAAATAGATGTGTATTTTAACAAATGGAGTAGGTTTTAAATTCAGGAAAATCATTTATAAAAATATGAGCACAGAGGTATACACAACCAACCAATATTATAAAAGCAAGCCTTCCTAGTTTTTCTTCTATCAACCACCCCAACAAATCAATCGTATTACATGGCTACAGATAGCTGTGAAACTAAACAGCTGAGACATCGTTGTTGTGAATGCAGATGCTTTGACCTACAGACCATCCCCTTGCAATGAGTTTCACAGATTGACTGTGCATTGTGTGAAGAAAAAGTACTTCCTTATGTTGTTTTAAAGCTGTTGCATATTAATTTCATCGGGTGACCCCTTGTACTTGTGTTATGTGAAGGGGGTAAATAATATTTCCTTATTAATTTTCTCCACATGATTCATGATTTTGTAGACCTTTATCACAGCCACTGTAATCATCATGTCTTTTCTAAACTGAACCAGTATTTTAATTTCTCTTCATATGGAAGTTGTGCCCTAATCATTTTTGTTGCCCTTCTCTATACTTTTTCCAACGCTAACATCTTTTTGGAGAAGGGGTGACCAGAACTGCATGCAATATTCAAGGTGTACCATGGATTTTTATAGTGGCATTATGATATTTTTTGTTTGATCTATCCTTCCCTTTCCTAATGGTTCCGAATATTATGGTAACTTTTTGGAGTGCCGGTACATACTGTGTAGCTGTTTGCAGAGAACTAGCCACAATAACGCCACTGTTTCCTGAGCTAATTCATCATTTTGTATCTATACTTGGGATTTTGTATTCCACTGTGCATTACTTTGCATTTATCAATATTTAATTTAATCTGTTTTTCTGTTGCTCAGTCCTCCAATTTTGTGAGAGCTCTTTCTAACTCTTTGGTCAGCTTTGCACTTAACTATCTTGAGCAATTTAGCATAATCTACCAACTTTGCCACTTCACTGTTTAGCCCTTTTCCAGATCACTTATGAATATGTTGAACAGCACTGGTCCCAGAACAGATCCTTGGGGGATCCTGTTTCTCTCTCTCCACTGTGAAAACTAACCATTTATTCCTAACCTTTGTTTCCTGTTTTTTAACCAGTTAGTGATCCATGAGAAGATCTTCCCTCTTTATCCCATGACTATCTACTTAGCTTAAGAATCTTCGGTGAGAGACCTTGTCAAAGGCTTTCTGAAACTGCAAGTACATTATATGCCCTGGACCACCATTGTCCACCACTTTGTTGATGCCCTCATGGAATTCTAATAGATTAGTGAGGCTTAGCATCCCTTTACAAAAGCCATGTTAATGCTTCCACAACACGTCATGTTTATCAGTGTGTTAGATAATTCTGTTCTTTACAATAGTTCAACCAATTTGCTGGTACTGAAGGTAGGCTTACTGGCCTGTAATTGCCAGGATAACCTCCTGGAGCCTCTTTTAAAAAAACACAATAGTATTACATTAGCCAGTCATCTGGTACAAAAGTTGACTTAATCAATAGCCTACCTACCACAATTAGTAGTTCAGTTCATCGCTGTACAGAGGGTGTACAGTATTTTTTGAATACTTTTTCGCATTAAATAAGTTAAAATTATTTATCTTTTAAAAAGTAAAATTGTTTCAGTTTTGCTAAGGTGTATTTTTGCTTAATCTAGGTCCATTTTCATGGGTGATCACTTCACGTTATTTTACTGCATGCTATTTTATGCATAGGACAGTGTGCTGGAACTGATCAACATACTTTGTTCCAGCTGTAAGGTGAAGAGAGAGAAGTTATGACTTTATCCTAGACATCAAAATAATACTTACCGGCCAAATTTTTCAGTGTTTCCCGTTTTGCCTTGTTGAATGACATGAATGAAATCATAGGTAAGAATGAAAGGCACTCGTTCCCTTTTAATTCCAAATTTGGACTTGAAGTTCCCAAGAATATGCCCAAAATCTATGTGAAAGAGCTAAACAAAAACAGAAATGAAAATTAATTTCTTCAGGAAAATGTGTATTTTTCTAATCTGTTTAAAAAATGTAAGGGCTGCCTGTCAGGAATGCTTAGCTAAAAATGATACTCTCAGTAATCCCCCATTCTGACCTAAAACTCCATCTTTTTGGGTCACTGAATTTTGTGTAATTCCTTGTGCGGATTTTTATTTTCTGTGTTTCAAAACTGGATATAAAAATCAGTGCCAGCAGGTTGGCTCTTATCGCCATCCTGAGCTTAAAGCAACGTGCACGCAAGGAGGAAATATCTGTAATGAAGGAAATGTCAGTTTCAAGCTTCAAAGATACAGCAATGAACATTATTTATGTTAGGGTTTTACCCTGATGCTCAACACCATATTATCTGAGCGCCTTTCATGAAAGATCCATAGTAATAGTGAAATCCCTGGTAGACTTCAAGGCGTCTTTGGCATTTTCCCTTTTCAGGGTCAAAACTCTGCTGGGAGAGGTTTTTATTTTTTATTTATTATTAAAGATTTCATTTATTTCATGTTTTTGGTTGGTAGAGGCAGCATCAGGGATATTGGAGGAAACGTATTCTACGAATTAATAAAATGCTAACAGCATTCTAAAAATGAAAAAATGTTTTTTAGATGGAGAAGTGACTTCACTGAAATATGGATAAAGCTGCATTAGAAATAAAATAACTCATTACGAATAACAGAGCTTATATTCAGAGTATTCTTCGTGTCAGAGTATTCCTGTGGAACTGTACAGTTCAAAACTTTGTACCTGGACTTCCTAGGTTGATCATTTGCAAGATATACTGAGATGTGACCATATCTATAATCATTTAGGACCATAAGGAGTAGTGCTGTTCGCATACTTCATTTTTCTGGTTTGGTGGCCAAACAAAAAAAAAGAAAAAGATTCTGTTTGGGCTGACCCAAAACATAAAATGTTTCAGTTTTTCCTGAGAAACAAAGCAGATGAAAAAAATCTGTTTTAGGTCGAGCAAAACGTTTTGCTCAACTGGAAACTAAAGTGTTTTGTTTTCAAGGTTACCTTTTCAAAAAAGTTTTTAAAACAAAACGGATTGAAATTCTGAAACAAAATGTCTTTCCAAAATGAAAATTAAAACGTTACATTCTAGAAATGCTGAAAATTAATCTTTTGGACATTTCTCTCTCTACATATATATTTTATTAGACTGAAACAATTTTCTGAAATAGACCTGAATATTTGAGTTGTTTTGGTTAACCAGAATCAGCCTTTTTCAAAGAAAAAGTGATTCACATGAACATTTTTTCCCCCAGCTCTAATAAGGAGACTTATTGGATTCTGGGGAAGTGATAAGTTCTACAGGACAATCTTACTTGACCAATATATGCATTGATCTCCTGGCCACTATCCTCTCTTGATTCAAATCCTTAAGACTCCATCCCTCCCGCCATCTACAAGTAGTGAGTGAATCATAATGACTACCATTTATATAATAAATTCCATATTTATGTTTTATTTTAATAAGACTAAATTAGAATAAGTCAAATGTAACTGAAAACGCTCAAAATAAGTCTCATACAGTAACTACAGCAGCAAAGATTCCCCCCCAATAAAGTTAGTCTAATTGCTAACAGGCTTCTTACCTGACCATTCTTCCTGACCATGATATTGTCACTATGTCTGTCACCAATGCCCAGTACATAAGTAGCTACACAGTAGCCAGCACAAGACAGGGTAAACTCCTCGATGGCTCGATCCAGGTCCTCTCTAAAAACACAAAGCAAATAATTCTGACATTAGCAATAATTCACCTTCTATTTTCACATTAAGAAAAACACAAATTTGCTTAAACTAGGATCACATATGGACGTTTTAAAAACAGCCCAACTACAGGATTATGAAACCATTACACTACACAGAAAGGTAGAAATGAAACTATTAGAATGGCATTAAGCCATTAGGTATATGTAATTACTATTTTCTTTAAATTATATTTCATGGTTTATCCAATGACATACAGCTCAGAATGCTGCCAACATTAGAATTCAGAGTCTGGATTGCTGGTTGAACTCCAAGAGCAACCTGAATTTGACATCTAAAAATAAAAAGGCACCAAACTTGCAAAGGACTATATATGTGTATACCTGTGCATACATGCATGCACACAGTGGCTGAGGCCCTTTATATTGGGACAGAGCAAGGTAAAAGGCATCTAAACAGCCTGGATCTGGCCAGGGAAAGACTCAAGGCAAAGGAACCATGAAAGACTGCGTAAGATTGCTGTCTAAGGACTCCCTTGCAAGCTCCGGCACATGGGGAATACTGGAGGCAGAGTTGTAGCATGCAGTGCTTAGAGATTCTGGACAGCACTGTGGCCCAGTGGTTCCCAGGCAAGTCCCCAGAGCTGTCTAAATTATGCCAGGGGCTGTGGAGTTTATAGCCTGGTCCTGGGTTGTGAGTTTTGTGCTGAACCTCTTAGAGGGGCAGCACAGAATCTCACCCAATCCATTTTGGGTACACATTTGGTGATGCCATAAGGACTCCAGAATTAAGGCTGCTTCCAATTTAACCAGGGGAGGGGGGGAACCAAACCTCTATTATGTATGAATAATACAGTGTGTCCTCTACTAGTTGAGTACAGAATACATTTTCTGAAAATCTATATGAAAAATAGGTGCTTTGCAGCACCTTGCAAAATTGGACTCTAAAATGGGATTTATCATTTTTTTCTTAATCCTGGAACATAATTTCACTTTGTAAGAAATTTTATAACAAGTTATAAGCAAGAAAAACACATTACAATTTACCCTAAATTGTATTCCTTTAGCCAGTTTAAGAGAGCATCTTTGTTGAATGCAGCAGCGGCAGCAACATTGCTACTATTTAACTGAATATCTGCAATGGTTTCTGATGCAGAAACAGCCTCAATAAGGCCAGACTGGTCTCCTGTTGCTAGACAACCATATGGCAATATCCTGAAACAAAAACAGAGAACACGAGTAAAAAATATTGTTTCTTTCAACTTGTAAATATTCTCAGAGATGAATGTCCATGCTAATTTTAAGGTTAAATTCTCAAAAGTTAATAAATGGACATGTTTCCAGAGTGAAAAGATCAACACTTCATTTAAAACTAGTATTTCCCCTCCACTATGTAAATACAGAATCTGCTATAAAAGCTCAGTTGTACCAACACCAATTTCACAAATGAACCACTCTTCCTGGAGCAGGGGGAGAGAGTGAGGAAGGAGGTTATCACATAACAAAAGTAACGCAGATGAAGAATAAGTAAACATCCTTTCACATTTCAATGCCTTCAGTGTATTGCTGAATTTTGCAATGATTGAAAGGACAAAACAAAAGTGATGCTGTATACTATTCTACCATTCATACACTGTACCCACTGTAATTCTGAGATGCTCAATTTTATGATCTTTTCAACTTTATGAACGCCTCAGTCTCCAATTAGTTCGTAAAATAGGAGTTCTACTCTATGGGAAATAGGCAACAATTTTTTTTATTCATATGTAATTCTATTAAAAAGACAATAGAGGGAGCCATTTCATTTCAGTTGCTAGTTTGCAGTGAAGAGGAAGTAAATTATATTCACTCTCACTTTAAGGTTCCTTTATACTGTTAGTGGTTTAAAGGTGCCTTAGTGTAAATGAAAATCCAGCCCCTCTATGTTTTAGCACAATATCTATTGGATTTCCATTCTTCCTAGTTCAATTAAAAAGTTTCAAGAAATTAATACAGAGGTAGGTATAGTACAATATCTCACCCAAAGTGTCTAAAGGAGTGACCACCGTAGGATGGTTGGGTACATTACAAAAGGGATAGAAAATAATACAGAACATATTTAACAGAATATATATGCTTTTAAACATAGTAACAGACAAGTTCTGTGCCATTGGTGAGCTAGAATCCTGTAAATTGGTAACTCCTTCATTCTGGATTACTGATTACAGACAAAAGCCAAATCTGGAATTTTTATTACAGGACACCAAAAAGTTACCATTCTCCACCACCCACCACCCTAAATTCTTAAGATCAAGAAAATTATCAAAGACAAGCAAGTGTACACCACAGGCACTGATGTTGATAGCGAAGACCATCTAGAGACAAGTTTGCTGGCAACATTATGCTGAACAGTGGAACTCCATTCTGTGTTCCATTTTGATCATTTCATATTGAAGTAAATTAGAGCTAAGACTGAATTGCAGAAATGTAACAAATATGGTTAGGAGGTATGGAAGGAGATGTAAAAACCTCAATTGTTACTTCTGCATTCTTTGCAAGTATGGAGAGTAGGGTCCGAGATGTAAATATTGCTAGCATCTAACTCAATTAAATAGGAACCAGTTTCATCAAGTCTGGGGTTTTAGCTGTACACTATTCCTATCACTAACCCTAAGAAGACTGCTATTTTATAGATCTTCATTAGAGTAGCTGATCCTAAAACCACAACTAACTATATTAACTATAACAGTAACGCCGAAAGTATTCATAAATATTAAGTCAGTTATTTAATTTGATCAAAAAAGGGCACCAAATATGGCAGATGTAAGCTGAAAAATACATAGTTAGAATTACTACCAACTGGTCTTGAAAAGTGAACTGACCTTGTCCTTCAGGTTGGGGGCAGAAGCTGAATTAACTGCTCCTGTCTGTGTCCTCTACTTTCCCATCAACACCGCTTTCTTCTCCTGGCTCCTAGCTGCATAGTCTCCTTCTCCCGTCACCCCAGCACTTCTCTAAGCCCTCTCTCACTACACAGATGTTTGAATCCTGGCCTGCGATGAGGAGGTACAATGCCTCCTGCTGCCAATCACCCCATATTATCTCCATTCCCAGCCTGCTCTACATGCAGAACTATTTCAGAATCAGTGCCAGGAACTCACTGCTCGAAGCCACCAACTCCTTTTATTGTTTCCTAGTTTTAGGCAGGGATAGGCCCAGCAGAAGGACAAGTTTGGGCAAAGCTAGATGGCAGGATGAAGGGAGGAGATGGGTTGAGAATCCCAACCCTCCTCCCTCCCTCCCTCTCTAGTAAACATCTCTTAACAGCCCCAACACAATTCAGGAAAGTAGTTGTGTTTCTTGGGACATTTAAAAATCAGACTGGGTTAAGCACTAAAAAATTTAGTCAGGAATAACCTTCCATTGGCAGGGAGAAGGGCTATTTTTTTCTTTCAATTTCTACCATTCAGCAGAACAACAGAAGAGAAGGTTACTCACTTTCTGCCATAACTGAGGTTCTTCAAGAGGGCTGTCCCTGTGGGTGCTCCACATTAGGTCTCTGTGCGCTCTGTACCTGTAATTGGAGATTTATGGTAGCAGTGCCTGGTTGGGTCACACATTCATTGGTGCCACTTAAGACGGTGATATAGCACTGTGCACCAATCGGCCATCGGTTCCTTCTCTACCATGGAGCATGATTTTTATTATATATATAAAAAACTCTAAAGTAAAGGGGAGAAGGGAGGATAGTGGAACACCCACAGGGATAACCATCTCGAAGAACCTCAGATATTGCACATGGTGAGTAACCTCTTCTTTGAGGAGTGTCCCTGTGGGTGCTCCATTTTAGGTGACTGTTGAGTGGTGCCCCTTAGCGGAAAGAAGGGGCTTCAGAGTTATGCTCGTGATGATTGACAGAAGCCTGAGTCTGAATAAGGCATCTGAAGATGACTACTGTTCTATAACGTAGTGCTCTGTGAAGGTGTGGGCAGACACCCATGTGGCTGCTTTGCAAATGTCTGTAATGGGTACATTGTTGAGGAAGGCAATGAATGTTGAAAATGCACTGGTAGAGAGTGTGCAGACCCGCACTGGGGCTTGTAACTGATATTTTTTATAAAAGTGGATCATCCAGACCTCCACTTAGATAGTCTGTTTTGAAATTGTTCTGTTTATAGAAACAAATCAAAAGAGGAGGCTAACAGCCTTGGTGACTTTCTCAAGATTTTTGTTCTGTCTATGAAGAAGGCTAATGCTCTTCAGACATCCAAGGTATGGAATGCTGTTTCTCTTTTGTTTGCGTGAGGCTTTGGAAAAAAGGCAGGAAAGTGGAAGGATTTGTTTAAATGAAATGGGGAGGTAACTTTGCTTAGGAATTTAGGATGTGGTCTTACAGTAATCTTGTCCTTAAAGAAGCTGTGTTTGAAGGGTGAGCCATTAAGGCACTTAGGTCACCCATGCATCTAGCAGACATGATGGCAATGAAGAAGGGCATCTTCATGGAAGGATGAAATAAAGAGCAAGTGGTTTAAACAGGGTTTCCATGAGTCCATGTAAGACCAGGTTGAGGGCCCATGTTGGAGCTGGGTCCTTATCTCAGGCTAGGTGTTTTTAATGCCCTTGAGAATTCATTTGGGCCCCACCCACCTTACAATGGAAAGCTGTGTACCTGTGTAGCTCCTGTTTTATTGTTTATCTCCTCCGAGCAGTTTGTTTTGCTTTCTCTGAGCCAGGGAGCAACCACGCCTTGAGGTACAGGATCATCAAGCTGGGTGATGAATGTGTCCCACATCCTGGGAAAGATGAGGTATTTGAGGAAGACTTCAAGGTAGGCAAGCCAACATTTGTGATAGGCATGGAAACAAAAAGTTTGTCTGTGCCATGTAGGTGCTATTGCTAATGCTTCTGGATTTGTCCCACTTGATCTTGTGAATGACTTGGGGTAGGAGCAGTATAGGTGGAAAAGTGTACATTAAGGGTCATCCCACTTGATGAGACTGTCACATAGGGAACCGAGTCCCACTCCCTCTCTGGAGCAAAATTGTGGGCACTTGGTGTTCTACGCTGTTGCAAACAAGTCCATAGTAGGTAATCTGCACTGCATGAATATCACGTGAAGAACTCCGGGGTCCATTTCCCATTCATGGTTCTGTGAGAAGTCTCTGCTTAGTGTGTTCACTGTTGTTTTCTGACATCCTGGAAGGTATGATGCTTATATGTCAATGTGACTGATGCACCAACTCCAGAGCAGCATTGCTTCTGTGCATAGGAAATGCCATCTTGCTCCCCCTTGGTGGTTCACATAGAACATGCATGCCACATTGTCCATTTAGATCCTGATCGATTTGTCCTTGGTCAGTGGCAGGAAGTGACTGCATGCTTTTCGGACTTCTCTTAGTTCTAGGTGGTTTATGTAAAGGTTGGATTCTGATATGGACCATGGGCCTTGCACTATGTTGAATAGATGCGTTCCCCAGCCTATAAGGGAGGCATCCATGGTTATTTTCGTTGTTCAGATCTTTTATAGAAAAGGTATTCCTGTACAGATGGTCTTTGGTTGCGTCCACCATTTTAGAGAATCCTTTACCATGTGTGGCATTGTGAGGAGTCTGTTTAGACTGCCTGTGTGGTGTGTAGAATGTTCGAAGCCACGCCTGCCGACATCTCATGTGAAGTCTGGAGTATTGGACTACGAAAGTTGTTGCTGACATGTGCGCTAGTAGTTGTAGGCAGGTTCTGGCTGATGTTTGAGGGCTGTCTGTAGCAGTTGATATTAAGTTGACTAGAGTAGTGAAGTGTTATCAAAGTAAGGAGGCTGTGGCTTTGGGGCAATTGAGATAAGCCCCGATTAATTCTAATTTCTGTACTGAGTGTCGATTTTTGTTTGCTTATTTGTAACGCTAGGTTAGTGAACAGGGTTACTGTGCTTTGAGTAGCTTCTATCACTTCATGTTGTGTTGATGCCTTTATCAGACAGTTGTCTAGATATGGGAATATCATAATCCCACGTCTGTGTAGTTGTGCTGTCACCACTTGGTAAGACTTTTGAGAAAAACCTTCAGGTTGGTGAACAGTCTGAAGGGAAGTATTTTGTATTGGAAGTGTTGTTTTCCTACCTTCTGTGTGATGGATGGATTGTTATATGGAAATGTGTATCCTTGTGGTTTCGAGCAGAGAACCAATCCTCCCCTTCTAGTGCTGGAATTACAGTTGCTAATGTAGCCATTTTGAAATGTTGGGTTCTGATGAATTTGTTGAGTCTTCTTAGATCTAGAATGGACCTCCACCCACCCATCTTTTTGTGTGTTAGAAAGTAATGTGAGTATAACTTTTCCGTTTATACTGTTACTGGTTCTACTGCACCTAGGTGTGTAAGGTGTTTACTTCCTGTTGCAGAAAGGTACTCATGAAAGGGGTTCCTAAAGAGGGATGGGGAAGGTGGTGGGTAGGTGTGATGGTAATAAAAGATATGGAGTAACCAATCTCATTAGATTTCCAGAACCCATTTGTCTGCTGGGATGTTTTGCTATACTTGGTAAAATGGTGACAATCCATCTCCAAATGGTGTGGAGATGACGTGTATTTCCAGCGTTAGAACTTCTGGGTGTCTTAAGTTCTCGACCACACCTTCAAAATTGCTGTCTATAGGTAGATTGTGGAGACATTGAAGGTTGCCTTGGTGTTTGTCATTGTCTGGTTTGTCTGTTTACTACGTAGGTCATATTGTCTGAGTGGTTGTGTGTAAGGAGGATGAAATCTGTGTGTAATACCTGTTTAGTTTCTTAATTGCAGGTATATAGATGCCCAGCAATTTTAGAGTTGCTCTTGAATCTTTCAAAATATGAAGGGACTCATCACTTTTTGCCACAAATGGCCTACAAATGGCAGATCCTCTACAGTTGACTGCACCTCTCTGGGGAACTCCAAAAGATGTAGCCATGATGCACAGTGCGTGACTATTGAGGTACCCATAGAGTGTGCAGCCGTGTCTGCAGAATCCAGTGAGGTCTGCAGTGCTGTCCTGGCAATGAGGTGACCTTCGGTAATGTTGGTCCTGAACTGTTTCTCTTGTCTGGCAAGCTATCAATAAATCCTGCCATTTTAGAGAAAATCGTGTGTGTGTACTTTGATAAAAGGGCCTCATAGTTCGCTGTCCAGAATTCTTGTTACGGATGAGCTTTACAGCTGAGGAGATCTAGCCTCTTCCAGTCTTTGTCATGGTGGTTGTCCTGTTATGATGTTGCTTTCCCCCTCTCATTTATTGCATCCACCACTAAGGGATCTGGTGTGGGATGAGAACAAAAATTTGATTCTTTTGGAGAGGACACAGTATATTTTGTTTGACCTCTTGTTTGATGGTGGTGGTGCTGTTGCTGGTGTCTGTCAGATGGTTTTGGCAGGTTCCATGATAGCAACATTAACAGGCAATGCTATCTTTGCTCAGGTAGATGATTGAAGAATGTCCAGCAGTTTGTGCTGAAACTCAGGTACCTCTTCCAGAGATATGTCCAGGGACCATGCTACTCTTTTGAAGACTTCCTGAGTCTTCAGGAAGACTCCATGGTGGGTGGTGTGGGCATTATTGTTTCATCTGGTGTAAATGATGATAGGTTGATAGTAATGGGTCTTCCTGGTCATAGGATTCATCAGCTTTTTAGTCACCTCCTCTTGGGGTTCTGGCATGGTTAATGCTGGGGATCACGATACCCTCACTCTTGGAGTGGGAGGTTTCTGGTGTTGTGCTCTATATACAGCCCACGGGTTCCAGTAGTGCCATTGTGGTGGAAATGGCATGGGGGTGACACCCAAGGGTGCCTATACCAGCTGGGTTCTTCAGAGCTTGAGTAATAGCCTGACTGGTGACAGTCCTAGTCTGGGTGAGTGAACAGGTAAGGAATGATAGGGTGAATTTGCCCTTCCTTATGTTCACTAGAGAATAGGGGCCAGGAGCAGTCAGGTGACAGTACTGAGCGGGTTGGAGTAACGTCAGTACTGAAGAGATTCTAGATTAAACGAATAGGTCTCTTTCTCTCTCTCAGAAACTGCTGCGGTTCTAGGTGGGATGGTACTTATGTCAGCATAACTGGTGGTACCAACATATGAGTTGCTGTTGTCCATGCCAAAGATTTTGTGCTATGCACCACAGGTACCAGAGATGGTGCCATAGACTACTGCAGTGAGGTTGGGGCACTCGGTTCCAAGTGTCTTTTCAGCTCCATAGGTACCACGGCTGTGGGCTTTGCTTTGCCCTTCAAGCCTTTATGAGAGCTTGCCCGCTGAGCGTCTTTAGCTCTCTGGGTACTGGCGGTACCAGAAAGTCCTGGTGTCTCCGAGTTCAACGTGCTCAGTGCTGATGGTACTGAAGAAGTCTCGGTGGCTGAGGAGCACTTTTTCTTAGTTGGCTCTCTCTGTGGAGAAGTTTGAGAGTGTTTTTTCATAGCCTTTTTATGCAAGGACACCTTAGGAGGAGTTTTTGTGGCAGGATCTGTCAGAGGTTGCCAATGGCAACCATTGGCCAGGGAGGCTTCTCAACTCGGGGTCCGAGGCTGGTCATAAGGATTTCTCCACTATAAGGAGTTTAAGTTGGGGGTCTCTTGTTTTCTTTGCTCTCGCATTTAGGTTTCAGCAATGCTAGCATTTTTGTGAAATATGTGATTCGCCGAGACAGTGGACACATTGTGCTTGTCCATCTGAAAACAGGTATGGAGAGCCTGCATATCAGGTAGCACTTGAAATCTGGAGAACGGGGTTTGCCAGGGAGTTTCTGTTCTGAGCTAGGGAGGGGGCAATGAAAACTATACTAACAGTGAAAAATGATAAACTTATTTTCCTAATAAGATTGTATTTAGATTTTTTGGGTTTTTTTTTTTTTTTTTTAAAGAAAAAAGGGTTAAGGTATTCAGGAAGGGTAGGATTAACTATCTAACTGCTAACGAACTAATAACTATCCAATATCTACGTACTAACTAGAAAGAAGAGGCGCTGCTGGGGGCTCCAGCTCAAGCCAAAAGGGGTAGGGAAGGAACTGAGGGATGGCTGGTCGCACAGCACTATGTAATTGCCTGAGGCAGTACCAATCCGTGTGCGACCCAACGAGGCACTGCTGCCATTAACTTCCGATTACGGCTCAGCGTGCAGACTCAATGTGGAGCACGCAAAGAAGAATCAGATATATGTAATACAATATGGCTGCGACCCATAAAATAGACCCTAAATGTAGATCCAGTTTATTGCTCAGTATTTCAGAAATCTGTTTAAAATAAAAACTAAAAATATCCAGATTTGTAACCTCTTTTTATTTCAGTCTCTTTCCTAATTAAAAAACCCAATATTTAAGGTGGTGAGTTTTCACACTGGAATTAATATCTATAAACTGCATAATACCAGTGTTCATGATGCAAGGAAATACTGCTTGTTCTTATCACGACATGAAAATGTAAGCCAAGTATTGCCAGGTTAAAGTGCATGCTGGCGCTCTTCCAGGGCATTTCAACCTACCCTACTTGCAGCTTAACTTGGCATATGTCCAGTAACTTCCCCTTCAAAAGCAAGCAATGATGAAAGCTATTCAGCCCCTTGAGGACAACGTGCTTACAACTGGAGGAAAAAACATTCTTGTCAGAGAGACAGTTTGACAGGAGTCAAGTTGGGGACAAATCCTCAGGGCTCTGTCCATCTCTTCCTAGCCTTTTTGCCTTTAACATCTGTCAGTGGGATATCTTCTCCCTTTCTTAAGGCCATGTAAAGACCACTGACAGATCTATAAGCTATCTTTAGCAATAAATATAATTTTCTTTCTGCACTGTACTTTCTCTAGTATCTTTTTACTCTCTAAAGATTTCAAAAGCTTAATTCTTCAAAAAGGATCACTTTTGAATAAATGAGCATTGGTACTTCATTACATGAGCTTGTTCTTGTATTTTCAGGTACAGCATTCAGTTTACGAAATGACAAATTCTACAGACTTTTAAAGAAAGATGTTTTGTTTTTTGTTTTTAATAAACTCTCCCTTTATTTATTTGTAGATTCCACAATGCCAGATCTCATGCTTATCAATACAAATAAAAACGAAAACTCACTGTAGGCTTCCTGACAAAGTTAAATATATGCATACAACTCTCTGTGCCTATCAATGTAGTAACTAAAGCACACCAAACATTGTAATTAAGATTTACCATAGTCTATTGTGCTGTTCAAGTCACCTGCTAGTACTCACTGCATTTCTATATTTTTATTTACTAATTTCTTCCTTATCACAGTCCTCATCTCACACTCTTTGAAAGCAATAAAACTAGTTGGATGAGTAAGGTTACTCACATAAATTTACAGTTGAAAGATTGGGGTCCTATGGCACCCTAGGAAAGGGACAATACTAGAGCGCATACCTTTTAGTTGCAACACACATGCAGTATCTAAATCACTGGTTCTCAAACTGGGGGTGGCAATGGGGTTATGTGGGGGTACGAGCTGTGAGCCCCAAGTCTGGCCAGGAACAGGGCTGTGAGCCTCCCTGCTTCCTCCCAACAGAGGAACATGGGGAGGCGGACGAGCAGTGACACACAAATACAGCTCACCCCCTGCCAATGTTCCTCCACACCCCCTTTGGAAGCTGTGAGGGGGGAGAAGCGATGAGCAACACCAGAGCCCCCTGCATCTAGGTCATTTTTCCCACCTGGGTTGTGGTGTGAGGCAAGCATCAGGAGCTGCTGCTCTGTGCCCTGCCCTTAGGCAACACATGTAGGGATTATGCAACCCAGGATAGAGCTATAAGATGCTGATTATAAAGTACATCAATATATCCAGGTGAAAGATTGGTCTCTAAAAGTCGTACCCTCTCCAGCTTTGCAGCACAGACGACCAACATTTGCTCCCAAGTATCTGAATACTTCGTCTCCCTTCCAGGGGAGGATGACCTATTGGGTTTTCTCTCCTTGTGTAGACCTCAAGCAGAAGAGGACAACTAACTTTGCTATAAAATTTAGAATTGCTATAAAATAAACATTCTGGCTTGTGGTGGTTTAAGGGAATTCTGGCCCACATCCCAGATTTTTCATCTGCTGTGTAGGGCTTTCTGCACCATGGCCACTTCACTGAAGCTACAAAATCTCTGATGGCAGGTGGCCGCCCCGGTTGGAAAAAGCTCCCATGAGAGGGTTGATTGAGGCACTAAGCAAGTGCTGCGGATCTTTTAAAAGGAAAAGGGGAAAAATGGAGAAAGGAAGGAATAGAACTGGAGCGCTGGCTGTTTTCACAGGAGTAAGGTTGGCAGGTAAGGAACCGGAGGTCCCAATTAAAGGAGAAGCTGGGATACCTAGGGCTTTCTGTGCACTCTGGAGAGCAGAGGGGGCAGCAGCAAAATGGAGACTTATCATTCAAAGAGATGGGGGACAGGGGAATTGGAGGGGAAAGGAAAAGAACTGACTGGACTATAGGTGTGATTTTTTTCAGCCAGATTGAATTGTTTTAATTGGGGGAGTGAAGATGTGTAAGTGGAAATTAAATATGGATAAACTTGGGTTGTGTGGCAGTACCACTATTTTCCCCCTGTGCTAATAGCTTTAGTCCTCAAGCACGCAGAGTTGAAGATTTTCTTCCCCCCCTCCAAAGTCTGCTCTTCAGCCTTTCTTCAGGCTATATGGGGAGCAAGCAAGCAAACTGTGCCCTATGAACAGCAGACACACCCAATCCTTAACCTCCTCAAGGGCCCAGCCTAGCTGTTTTTATATTTCTTGATGAGACACATGGGCTGGAGAAATGGGGTAGGGGGTGACTTCTAGCTCTCTCTCGTGCTTCCAGCACATGCTACTGTGGCCTGGATGCTGTTGCTGCCATAGATGAAGACTATTTCAGTGTGCCCGGATCACCATCTGGATGCTGCTCCCTATATACTTCTTAATTCTTTCCCCTGCCTCTGCACCCCCTCAGAATTTTGTTTATAAGCAGAAAACAGAAGGCTGAATGGATGAAAGAATCCACAGGGAACCTTAAGTGTCTCTGAATTGGCCGTATGCTTCATTATGGCTCCGCAATCTTTGAGGGTTTCCCCTTACAACCCTTGTCAAGAGTTTAGGGGGCAATCTTTTGACTGCATGGCATCTTTCTTCATCTTTCTCTGACAATCTTAGGTCAGTCAGAGAAAGCACAATTAATGACCCCTCCCAAATTATTTCCCAATTGCCAGGCTGTGTGGGGGCTGGGCTGGAGTCACAGACTCCACCCCCTAGAAGGGGATGGACTGAGGAATGCCTGATCTGACGCTCTCCAACTGTCAGGGAGGGAGTCCTTGCCCTCAAGTATTAGAGCAGCTTCCTGTAGGCTATTCATAATAGTATAAATGATCTGCAAATATCATTCCCTCTTTCCACAGAAAAATTAAATCAATGTTCAACTTTACAGCAACTAAGCAAACATTTGATTACCCTAAAGCAAACACACACTTCCTGAGGTAATTTGTCTATTTAAATTCTTCTTATATCTCAGACTTCACTAAAAGGAATCTTCTCATAAGTAGCATATTTTCCTGATGGGTAACTTATTTATAATTTTCCATATCTGTGTGGGCTGACGCAATGTGCCTGTGTAAATCATACCATGAGTCTTCAATTACAAATGTTTAAATTAGATAAATTCTCCAGCTGGTGCACCCTGAAAACTATTTAAAAATATGCTGCCTTCTAGCATAATAAAATGATGTATATAGTTTAGCAAGTACAATCACAAACTAGAGAGATTACAGGTCTGTACCTCACATGGTTTCAAGTTATGGACAATGATAGGGCATGGAATGCTAAATTGCAAGACTCTTAAAAAAATCAACTTAGTGTAAGAAAAGTTAGTTCCAAAGGTGTTCTTAGAAATCAGTCTAGAGGAGAATGGGGGGAGGATAGTCAACTCAAACTACCACTCGTGTACTTGTGACATATACCTGCAGCAGTGGGTGAAGGGGCAGAGGCAGCTGCCTATTAGCTAGTGTTCGGCGTCATTTCAGTTCTTGGAACTAGTGCTACTGCAAAGCTGGCACATTCAGTGCTGTGGTGAGTAGCATAGTGAGGTGTGGAAGGAGATGTATTCTTGCAGGGTCTACTAGTTCAAAAAGGAGTTCTGTGCTGTCCAGTACAGTTTTCATTAAGTGAAAGGATGGTGACTACTACCTGGGGATGTATGTTAAAGATGATAAAAATGGGAGCAACTCTTAAGTTTTAAGATGTGTATTAGGGGCCAATCTTAGGAAGAAAAATATGGAGGATATTAAAAATCAGTCAAACTCATGACTATTAATTTACACACGATTAAGAAGGTTGCCCTCCTCATAAAGTGCCTAAAGGGGAAATAGACTCTCTTCAAAACATGGCCCAAGAGGTTGAACGAGTGAACTAAATTAAGACATTTTCTGTTTAGACTGCAAGTGCAGAAATTTCTGAAGTATGCAGCACCAGCTGAGAAAGATAGCAGCTCGAGTACTTGTGAAAAACTGGACTTTTATTTTCAAAAAAGTGGATTTTCAGAAACAAAGTAAGCAATGAAAAGTTCCTTATTTATTCTAAATGTTAATTCTTTACTCTTCGTAGCATCCTAAACTGTAAATTCCAAGTGATAGTTTCCATCCCTAAGCCAATTTACACTCTGATGCAAATTACACAGGGATGCAGAAATAGAACATATGCCAGAAATCTACAGCAGTTAAGCAACCATCATTACCTCTCTTTAGGTGCAGGACATGATGTTTATTCTCTCCTCAACATAACCCATGATAATGGCAGGATCAGCACTATGTTCTGTTTCAGTGGCATTCAGAAATAGCATTTCAAAACTGGTCCAAAATGATTGATATCTGCACTATACTTTTAAATCTCCAATCCGTAAATTATTGAACATCTCATATGTTTTCATTGCAGCACATTGAGCTACTTTAAAAATTAAACATTTACAATATCTTATTTCAATATTAACCTTACTCGGATGAACTACGGCATTTTACTATATTTAGAATATAATACTGAAGTAAAGGATTTATAGCATGGTAAAGTAAATGTACACTTTTTTAAAAAAAGATTCCCTCCTCCCCACCCCTCAATATATACCAGGAAGTGAAATAGAAAAGCTGCTCTACAGAATTATTACATCACGTTTCTCCCTCCCACTCTCTCTTTGTTTCTTTTTCTTTATTGTAGTTTGACTGAGCAGAATGATCAAAAGCTTCTTCTGCAGATTTTCATGAAAATCAGATAAAATCCAATGATAAAAATAAATGAAAGTGCACTTGTTTTGGTGCTCAATGCAGGAACTAAACCTCAGTGACATTAT
Source organism: Mesoclemmys tuberculata (assembly GCA_007922155.1). Classification (NCBI taxonomy): domain Eukaryota; kingdom Metazoa; phylum Chordata; order Testudines; family Chelidae; genus Mesoclemmys; species Mesoclemmys tuberculata. Next base: position 36,625,599 of record ML675649.1, on the reverse strand, counting down.
ATACATCGCTTATGAAATGTACCAATTATTCATATAGGTGGTATGCTCCAGGTCAGAAGAACTGAATTTTGAGCCTGCAGCATATAAACTGTTTAACTTGAAAAACTGCAATTACAAAGGAAAAGCAACATTAACAGGTAAAGATTTTTTTTTAAATAGCATGCTAACACCTCTAGTAAAAAAAGAGCACCGAAGAGTTAACTCACTGAGGTTTATTTAAACATAACAGTGGAGTAGAAAAAACTAAGCAAAGAAAGTAACTTTCACCAGGCATGCATTACCTTAAATCAAACAAAGTAGGCTTATTTATAACAGTCCCACATGTTGTTGCCTCTGTTCACTTTGCCTTGGGGCTAACATTGGACTGTGCTAAATGTGCTTCGAATTTGACTAGAATGAATACAAACTACATTAAAAAGTTAAAGTTCTGACTTAAACTGATAAAATTAGACAGTGAAAATGATCGGTCTAAATATTGCAACACATAGCACAGATCATCATACACAACTATCTGAGACCTCTGTATAAAAGATCGAAGAGAGATCAGATTGATGTCCTTAACTTTAATATTCTTTCATTTACCCAATTTAAGTGAGACACTTATTTAAATGAATTATAGAAAGATGAGAGATGATTTTTGCTTAAATGCCTTTAAGAAGATATATTTCATTTTCACCATAGAAATTCACAAGTGCAATTTCCTGCAGTGAGGGGCAGTATTCTCTCAAAAGGTAAGATGATACTGGGAGGTTTGGAAAACTCCATTCCCTCCTCAACACTGAAATTCCCTGGTTTTATTTAATTAAAAAACTAACTATTTCTGGATTACTCCTTCTAGATAATTCGATTACCTGTGTCTACTTTTGGATCTCTGTAAATAATGTCCTAAATTGTATTTGGTTTCTATGCTGGATTTTGCCCTTTGGAAAACATCCCAGAACTCTGCAGAACTAGTATGGTTTGCACTAGCGTGGTCTATTTCCAAGCAAACAAGCTGAAATGCTTACTACAGAGGGGGAGAGAGAAGTAATGTCTTTCCTAGTCCCATCTTGAATCTTAGTCTACATTCTTCTTTCCCTCTACTATAACACTTGCCAGTTTAAATTTTAAGTAAGAATTCAATTTAATACAAATTTACCAAACAAAATAAAATAAGGAATTCATGTTTCAGTTTGGATAAAAAAGAAATATTAACACTTAAAGATAGCAGCATACTAATATGCTGTGCAACAAAAAAAGAGTCACCAAAAAAACTGTTCTTCAAAAAGTGATTTCCAATGGAGAATTGCAAGTGCATAATTAAGAACATAATTTCATCCCAAATGTACATTGTGCATGTTTCCTTGGTGGTCATATTTGCACTCTATAGAAATGCTCAGCCTCTGCTATTAATGAAAGTAGCTACCTGGGTTACAAATATATGCAGTGGATGTTCAGAAGCCAAATTTCTGGCATGAAGAAGCAGTGTGAAACCCACTTCCAATAATAGCAACTAACAGACATGAATGCCAGTAAAAGAACAAATCAAAGAGGACTCCAATCCAGTTAGACTACATGCTGTGATGGCCATATCTAGCCTGCTATTATCAGTCTATAAATTTTAATAATTTGTGTTATACAGTTATATTTGGGAGAATTTCTATACTTTGAGTTACATTGTATGTAAAGAGCCCACCTCCCTCCTGATGGTACTGAAGTTCTGATTGAGGTGATGTCTTGAGTCCTTGAAAAGTAATAGTTAATTAACATGTATGAATGAATTCTGTGTACTGGACATTCTAGGAGAAGCCATCCTACTAATAGAAAAACCTGTCTTGAAGAGATTCATATCTTTAATTTACTTTAATTATATACATTAATATATATATATATATATTACTTTATATACTTTAATTTACATCCTACTAATAGAAAGCCTGTCTTGAAGAGATTTAAACCTGTGAAAGATTTATACTAGGGGCTGGCATACTTACAGAGACAATAGCCTCATACTTACCCATCTTTTAGAGATATGGAGAAAACACAAGCCAGGTGAACTTGGTATTCAAAACATTCTAGCCCATTCAGCATTGCCCCAGTATAAACAACAAGGGCAATTAAGGGAAGCAAAGCAAACCAGTAACCTAAAAGGTACTTGGCACAGCTATGCTATGTAGTGGCCACAAAGTATCCTCAGTTTGAGACTTGCACTAGGGTTGCATGAGATTGATGTGCTTAACTGGAGTTGGCAGGCCAGAGATACAACAGCTCTAATCACATCAAAATGATGCACGATGCCTTGATATATGACTATATTTTTTGTAAAGGTCAAATGCATTCTTAACACTAAAAAACCCTTGTCCAGAGGAGAAGGTAAGTTGGGACAAGGAAACAGTCACATCTTCAATGTTCAATCCCATTTGTTAACGCTGAACCTGGTTCCCAGATTCCAGGCTTGTTGAAGACTATTTTTCTCTATCTTGTGTACAGGTTGTGCTGAAGACCCTGTGTTTTGGACAACAGTTAAGATTTCTGGCATAAGAAAAACAGACTCAGTCGAAGAGGATTGCACTACCTTGCTACAAGGGCAGCACTAATCTGTTTTCCCCAAAGCCTTCTCCACTTTATCAGCACCCTGAACTGCAGGAAAACTAAGCAAGAGATTTCAAAAAACCAAAGTAAGAGTTAAAGTTATAGACTGTGAACATCAGAACAAGACCTGGGACTGTTATTGTTGTCTTTAGACAACATCCGATTGCACAAAAAGACATTCAGATAATTGCTTGAACATGCATGTAACTTGTGAATACAGTTAAAACCACTGCATGTGCAACCATAACTGCAGGCACGTTTGTTAACCAGAAGGTCTGAAAACTTAACACTGAAAACAGTCACATGTCACTGCTGAGACAAGAAGTGAAAATGTACCATGCTAGAGACTACCTTGTCTACTTAGGGAACTGGATTCTCTTTGCGCTGGATTCAGTAAAAATTCTTACCGGAGGTCTAGACCAGCTTCTTTCCAAAGCACATCCATCAAACGCAAAATCTGCAGCGTCAGCATGTCTTGTCGTAGATCTACAAGAGAAAGAGAAAATGTTACTTTAATTAAATAATTTCCTGTTGTTTGTATTAAAGGTATTAAAAAGACAATTACATCAAAACATATATACAGTAGAATCTCTGAGTTGCAAACACCTTGGGAATGGAGGTTGATCGTAACTCTGAAATGTTTGCAACTCTGAACAAAATGTTATGGTTCTTTCAAAAGTTTACAACTGAACATTGACTTAATACAGCTTTGAAACACCACTATGCAGAAGAGAAATGCTGTTTTCCTTTTTTTTTCTTTAGTAGTTTGCAATTAACACAGTACTACACTGTATTTGCTTTTTATCCCCCGCTCTGTGGCTGCCTGATTGTGTACTTCTGGTTCCAAATGAGGTGTGTGGTTAACTGGTCAGTTCGTAACTCTGAGGTTCTACTTTAGTAAACATAACATTTAATTCAAAGAATACTGCCCTATCAAATACTTTGTCATTTCCAAAGGTTAAATGGGATTAATAAAAATAAGGCTCCCTGACAGATAAACTAAGACTTGGATGGATTTCTAATGTGATAGGCTTAATAGTATCTGCTTATCAAGCTATGGGAAGAGAAGAGAAACTTATGGCAGTAAAAAGTCGCACAATCTAAACACAAAGAAAAATGTAGCAGAAAAGAGTATAAATTCTTAACGTTACTTACCATCACCATTTTTAAAGATGATTCCTACGAGATCTCCACCAAACATCTTATTGTTGTATACGATCCATAAAGGTTTCATTTTAGAATCCATATATTTACACTTCTCAACACTGGAGGGAAGTGCAACAACTATTTTACTCAATTAAATAAACATTCTTCAATTGCAAATGCAAGAAAAACTTTTAGGCTTCTAGTGTGGAATTATTTTATACTTTGGTCGAATGCCATTCCAAACTTTCATTTCACTACTATCGTGTCAGTTATACTTGGCAAATTTACATGTTACTTTTTTATCTATATCTGTATAAATGTATATCTGGAAACTACTAAATCCAATGCCTGAAATAACTGCCTGTATTTTCTAAGAAAATACATTACCTTCTTTAAATCCACCCCAGCCAAATTTTACACAGTTTAATGTTTGTATTTAATTGCTGAGCATAGTGTTCTAATGGCTAATGTGTTTATTGTTGCGAACAGAAGCCAAGGCTGTACTCTGACTCACTTTTAGGTTTTTATATATATATATTTAAGTAGGAGGTCAGAAAGATCTTTAAGTTTTAATGTGGATAGCAAAAATCTTCAACCCCAAACTAAAATTGACATCTTAACCTTAAGAAAGCAGAAATTTGCTTACATAGCTAGGATGACAGACAGACCTTCTCCCACCCTTTAAAAATGTACTCGTGTCAGAGTGCCTGCTGAGCAACAGACAGTAGAAATCAAATGTTTCTATAAAAATGTCAGGATGAAAATGTAAACAAAAGATCATACGCAACTTACTACAGTTCTGCGAGTATAACAGAGGGATTCAAAGGAGACTGGAGATCAGAAAGTGCTTCTCTGTATGCATTTTGTTTTAAACAGGCATGCATTGCATCTTTTCCTTTTGCCTTGCTTTGCTTCATGGCATTCAGTTTTATTAGACTATTTAAGGTCTTCATTTTATTAAGGGCTTCAACCTGAAATAGATTTTTTTTTATATATTAATTTCTGAATCATTTATGAAATTCTAAATAAAAGGATAAATTGAAATCCATATTATACAGCAACAAATGCAAGCCTCGGTTTCAAAATAAAAGAGCCATTAAAGATTTGGTTAAAATATGAAAGCCAGTAACAGGTTTCTTTCAATACAGTAAGAGTAGATAGCAATGAAGATGCCATTTCTGAAAAGAGTACAATTTTGTCAAAAGTGACAAAGGCACTCAGGAGTTTAATGTCCCACAGTTTTGTAATGAGACAGCCTCCTAAATCACATCTGAAAACAGAAGTTTAGGTGCTTTTGAAAATTTTCCCCATAAAAACTTACCTTAGTGTATTGTCCATATACCTGAGTGATCTCTTCCATATACAACATACTTCTCAGAACTCTAGGCAAAATTTTCTACTATACCATTGATCCCACAAAAAATGAAGCACATTCATGTTTAAATCTTTGCAGAATTGGTGCTGTAGTGAACACTCGTTTAATAAAATTCTGCTAAATGCCTCCATTTCACCCATCATTATAACAAACTCTTGAAACCTACACTATCATTACATTAAAATGGGACTTTGATGTCTGGTTTTCCTATATTCACTGACAATGTTAAAAGTGAAATCTTTACCCCACTGAAAGTAATGGGAGTTGGCCATTGACTTAAATGGGATCAAAATTTCACCCTAAATATTTTTTTTAGTTATTCACTACAGTTGACTCACTTTTAAATTAGAGGAGGCCACAAAAAGCTATCCAATTAGAAATTGTTTGTCAGAGGTAAGTTTTTTTCTCCCTTGCCAATGACACCCATTGCAAATAATCCAGATCTTAATTCAAATCATGAACCAGAGCACTTTAAAGAAGAGGAGGGCTAAGAAATACATAGTTTGCCAGAAATTTTTCCAATTTACTTAAAGATCAAAACTAATTAGCCGACTATCCCATGATACCAGCACTTTCAAATCAGACACATTTTGCAACTTTCTAGAAAAATTATTTTATACAGAAAGCTAACTGTAATAGAAGCAATGGCATCTGGTCAATTAGGAAACAAAAAAATGGTAACTAACATGCATCAATCTTTGCAGACAACTTTCCTTACAAAAATGTCCATATATGACATGTGAAAAGGACTAGGATAGTCACATTACCCTAAAGGAATAGGGGTTGACCTGGAAAACAGGACCAGCAACCTCACACTGTAGCACAATGAAAGAAAATTTATTTTAAAATACTGTTTCAACAGTACCTCGCACCAGTCAAGTTAAACAATATAGATAGATTGAATGTGGAAAGATCTTGGAGAAATTGTGATGAAAAAGGGGATTTTATGAACATATCCAGTCATTAGAAAGTATTGCAATGCAATCAGTAAGCAAATATCACAAACTGATGATATTTATTATTATGATCTTTTGGTAATCTCTTGGGGCTTCCTGGCAGAAATGGTCACACATTGAAGAATTAGTTTCATCTGCTAATAGCTCCTCAGCTACTGATAGCATCTCATTGGAAAAAGAAAAATAGCACAACTCTAGAAGATTTGTTAAAAAAGGAGAAGTTGTGGTTATGGAAAAATTAACACACCAATCACATATCAGAAAAATAAGCAGAAGATAAATAGGTACTTAAATAACTGGTTATGTTTTATTCAATACCCAAAGTACAGTTGCCTGCAAAAAACCCCAGCACACCTAATTTTTTTTTTAATATTAACATTTGATAGACATGCCTGTTGTGCTAAATGTGTAATCATTCCACTTAATCACTCCATTTAATAAAATCATTAAAAACAAGATGTCATTGGTGTATAATAATGCTCACTCTGTTAATAAGGTAGCATGCTGTTAAAGAGAGAAAGATTGGATGAATATATTCCTGTATAACGTCTCTTTAAACAAAAGTTCCCTGTTGTAATGATTGCTCTGTTTCGTATATTTATATGGCAAAAATCTGTAAAACTTAATACTTCCTAGTTAAATAAATAGGAAAAAAGAAAGGGTTTGATCTCAGCCACATAGGTAAGGCATATTGTCTATCTGTGGCAAATTCAACAAAAGCAAGTATGGTTTTTATTTTATTAAACCCTTATTGCAGTGAAACTTTAATATGACCAGGAATGAGTTAAAAGTGCTTTGAGAACCATGGGTAAAAAATGCTGGCCCACAATCAACAGTACTTAAGCACATGTCTATCTTTAAGCATGTGAGTAGTACAATCAACTTCACTGACATTGCTCATATAAGGAAGTTAGGCACATACTTAAATACCTTGATTAACAGAGGTCTATAAGGTTATTTTTTAACCAAAAACTTAATTTTATTGCTTGTAACTGGGCAATTATTTGTAACCAATACATATCAGATTATGCCTTTTGCTGTTCGCTGAACTGTTAATTCCTTTGTGACAATCTTTTTTTAGGAAAGAGACTGAAGAAAATATAGTGACATTAGAGCACCTAAGGTTAATATAGTAAAGCTCTTCCTAGGCTTGCCACGGATTAACATATCCATGCTGTATTTGAATCTCAACTAGCGAATAGTCAGTCATTATGATTGTATACATAAAATCCACACTTAAAAGCACCAAAGCTAACTTGCTCAATAATTTAATGCTGATTATTATTCACTCAAGGATACTCCACTTTCACATTTACAACAGTTAAGTTTCTATACAAGGAAACTACAGCCTAACCTATAAAGTGTTGAGTCAAAGCTCAAGAGTTTCTATAGATAAGCTAAACCCTGTCAGGCAGGATGCTGTGGAAGCTGTATGCAGTTTGATTATAAAACTGAGGCAGTGGAGACCTACCAGGTCAGCCATCTGTCAAAACCAAAAGAACTGTGCTTTTCCACAATTCCAGGAGCTGTACAAACACCAGACACAAGTGGACAAAATGGAACCTGTGCTATACAAACAGGAACTTTTTGAAGTATTTCTACTTCTGACTTCTTCCATGTTTGCACAGTTGGGAATTTTTTTGCTCCTCCTCCTGATTGTGTTGACATTTGTTTCCTGAGAAGTGCACAAAAAAATTTCACTGACCTTAAGTCTATTACTGACAGCATTTCATTATAGTCTTTTTATTACTTTAACAATTCTAACAAGCACATCTGTATAAGAGATGGCCTTTTCACTGCTTTGTGAACATTGCTAAGAGAAGAACGTTACATTCTTATTTCATTTACCTCTTGACACACAGCAGTAACCCAGATGTGATCAGAACCAAGAACATTTTGACCAAACAATTTCTAGTTGGGTTGCTTTTTGTTGCTTCTTTTCAGTTTATATATTTGCTGTGCATTAAATAAATTTAACAGAGATATTACTGTTGTTTTTTAGACATGAACTTCACCTCTCCACTTGACTGGTACCTCCACAATGGTAGCAAAAATTATGTTTGTTGTCATTTCTCATTATAGCGATCTACATAGACTTCATTAAAATTGTTAGGGCATTATGTCAGCACCTTACTAAAGCAACAGATTGAATTACCTCCTTCAAAACCCAATGCTGCAGGAAGTGATCCTTTAGAGTAATCCGTTAAATCCACTGGTCCCCATAGGATAAATGCACCCTGTTTGCAAGTACCAGGAATAGCTAAATGACTGCCATGCAAGGGAGCTTTCCTCCTCTGGGGTCCCCTACCCCTTGTTGCTTCTTGTGTCAGTGGTCTGGGGCAGCGGCTCTCCATTCCTACGTCCCTCTCACTAGCCCTTTCTTCTCTTCGCTTCACTTCACTTCACTTCACTTCCCCCTCACACTTTTCACATATAGACACCGTTCTTATGAAAGGAGCTTGCAGCTAAGTCCCATATCATCGATGGAATATATGAATTTCACTCACAAGTGAGGAATAAGTGAAGATAAATATTTAAACAATCAGTACCTGTTTGGAAAGCACTTTCATGTGAGCAACACTTCCACGGCAGTAAGCTTCAAGTATTACACCAAACTGAACTGAGACAGCAGGCACGTGCACCTCTGACCTACAAGAAGCATCATGTGAAAACAGAAAAAAATCACAGTTGCAAAAATTGACTGTATCCTATTTACATGTAAGAAATCTTCAAGCTATTATAATAGGAACTTCTTACTACTATAATTGAACACAGAATAAAAACAAATAAAATACAAAGCCACATTTGAAAAAACAAAATCCTAATATAGGGCCACTTTCCCAAAGGACAGCACAGTTCAACAGCTAGGTCCTAAACTTTCAAGCAAACTAGATTATTTCTATTAGTTTCCACATTCTCTGGCCTAGGAAGATTTCAGAGGGAATTTTAAGTCACTAGGAAGGAAGGAATGCTTTTACATCAGTCTTCAGTACCTCTCTGACCAGAAGCGGTGTTGATAAACTAAGGAGGGAAGGATGCTGGCTCAGCTTCAGTTATGCTAGAGTGGGAGGGCTATTGTGAGGAAAAATGGAGAAATTTCTTGAGAAATACAGAAATTTTCCAAAGGAGTCCCCCTTCCTCCAAAACGGAACATTTTTAAAGTATTAAGACAAAAGAATTATCCCCCCAAAAATATTTAGCACTGTACTTGGTTTGTTTTCTTTTTAATCTAAAAATATTTAAAGTATCAGCAAGTTACATTTCTAGGATTGAGACAAATTCTGGAAGGTATTTTATCATTCACAGAAAGGCCATTCTCATCCTGCCTTCAAAAAGTGGCAACTAAGAATTAACTGAGAGTCAAGGAAGTTTAATGTCTCAACAAGAATTTAAATAAAAATGAAATTCACTCAAACTAGTGAGGTATAAATGTTGCATTTTCAATACAAACAAAATCAAAACATAACATTTACATTTATATACAGAACAAATTAGAGAAATAAGACTTCCAAATATATGAAAATATTAGTTCCAAAATAGAGTAATTTTATACTTTTTTTTTTAAATGTAGCTTTTGTTTTGGAACTACTGTTATTAAATTTTCTGATTTTTACTCTATTCTATGAAGATTTTCATATTATCAACATCAAAGTTGAAGGATCATAAGATCCAGAAATATACAACATTGGGGTAGGGCGAAAGAGCGAATATGAAAAATCCTCGAGAAGGTGTATTTGTCATGAGAGTTGATTTTGCCTGCTGCAGATATTCACCAGCCACAATAGTAGAAATGAAAAATTCTTACCTTAAATGCCAAAAAAGCATCTGCCCTATCCTCCTATTAGCAAGCGCTCTCTCTACTAGGAATCTTGAAAGGGCACAATCAAGAAAAGGTTCATATTTCAGAACTTGCACAAGCTGGAGAAGATACTGAGAGAGCTCGTCATCACTGGAATGAGATAATACAATCTAGTTAATAGCCATATAACTAGATTAATCGATTCTGAAAAAAAACAAAATACACACAATCTGTAACTGTGGTAAGGTCCATATCTAAAAGGAAATCCTTCAGGCACATGCAGAATTAAAAATAATGTGAAACTGCCAAAAGAGGTTCCAGAAGATCTTGAATGATAAGGAGAGACACCATTATGGTTAGAGTAGAAACTTCTGATGGAAATTAAGGGATATAAAACTCTTTGGGTGAAATCCTGGCTCCACTAAGTCAACAGGAATTTTTTCCACTGACCTCAGCAGGGCTAGTATTTCACCCTTGGAGTCAAACTAAGAGTACATCTGCATTGCAAAAACACCCCAGGGACAGTCTCAGAGCGTGCAACAACTGACTTGCACGGCTTCCATTGCAGGATTAAAAACAGCAGAGTAGACATTCTTGCTCAGGCTCTGAAACCTAGAGAGTGGGGGTAGGTCTCAGAGATAAAGGAGGAACATCTACTTTGATATTTTTATCCCTGTAGTGACAGCCCAAGTCAGTTGACCCAGGCTCTGAGGCCTGCTGTAGTAGCTTGTTGGGTTTTGTGTGCATGTGTATAAACCCTGACTGTGGAGATGGATCTATAGCACCAGCTCAGACTCACTCCGTCCTCTCACCCAGTGCAATTGGCACGATTGGAATGGACATTGAAATCACCTAAGAAAATAAACTTCAGCAAACCAATCCCATGGGAAGAAAAGCTAAGGGAAAAAGGAGTTTGGAGATCTGGAAGTTTCTCAGAGACACAATATTGAAGGCACAGGGCAAGCTAATCTGATTTAAAGGGGGGGGGGGGAAAGAGGAATAGCAAGGGACCAGCCTGGCTCCAGGAGCTCTTTAATGACCTGACAATCAGAATGGAATCCCACAAAAAGTGGAAACATGGACAAGCTGTGAAGGATGAGTACGAAAGAACAGTGCATGCATATAGGATAAAATCAGAAAGGCTAGAGTGCAAAATGAGTTACTCCTAGCAAAAAGATATAAAAGGCAATAGATAAAGATTTTCTAAATACATTAGGAGTAAGAGAAAAAGGATGGAAAATGTGAATCTATGACTTAGCAAAGGAAGAGCCAGTAACTGATGATACCAAAAAGGTGGAAAAGTTTAATGCCTACTTTACTTCAGTCTTCACTAAAAAGATTAATGGTGACCAGATTCTTAACACAATTAATATTAACAACAAAGGGGAAGGAACACAAGCCAGACAAGGGAAAGAACAAGCTAAAAATATTTAGATAACTAAGTTAGATGCAGTCAAGTTGGCAGGGCCTGAAGAAATGCATTCTAGAATACTTCTACTTAAACTAGCTGAAGCAATCCTGGAACCATTAGCGATTATCTTTGAGAACTCCTGGAATATGGGTGAGGTCCCAGAGCAGTAGAGAAGGGCAAACATAGTACCTATCTTTAAAAAGTAGTGTCAGTCCCACAACATTTTCCTAAGAAAACTAGGGAAATGTTTAAATGAAATTACTATATGGTGAGTGCACAACCGGTTGAAAAAAAACACACTCCGTTATCAATGAGTTGCTGTTAAACTGGGAATGGAGTCCTGTAGGGGTCTGTCTTGAGTCCACTACTATTCAATACTTTCATTAATGACTTGGATAATGGCATGGAGAGTATGCTTACAAAATAGGTGGATGATACCAAGCTGGGATGGGTTGCAAGCACTTTGGAGGAGAGGATTAGAATTCAGAAGAACCTTAGCAACCTAAAATCAACATGATGAAATTCAATGAAGACAAGTGCTAAGTACTAAACTTAAGGAGGAAAAATATCAAATGTACAGCTATAAAATGTGGAATAACTGACTAAGCAGTAATACTGCTGAAAAGAACCTGGGATTACAGTGGATCATTGACTATGAGCCAACAACGTGTGATATATTAACAGGAACGTCGTATATAAGACATGGGAGGTAATTGTTCTGGTCTACTCAGCACTGATGAGGTCTCAGCTGAAGTACTGTGTCCACTTTTGAGTGCCACACTCCACAAAAGATATGTCTGGAGAGAATCCAGAGGACAGCAACAAAAATGCTAAAAGGTTTTGAAAACAGAATCTATAAAGAAAGGTTAAATAAACTGGGTATGTTTAGTCTTCAAAAAAGACAACAAAGGGGATCTCATAACAGTCTTCAAGTATGTTAAAGGTTGTTATAAAGAGGATGGCGATCTTCATATCCACCAAAGGTAGGACAAGTAGTAATCAGCTTAATAGGCAGCAAGGGAAATTTAGGTTAGCTATTAGGAAAATTTTCCTAACCTGAATAGGCTACCAGGAGAGGTTGTCGAACCCCTATCATTGAAGGCTCTTAAGAACAAGTTAGACAAATATTTTTCAGAGATGGTCTAGGTAACACTTGGCCCTGCTTCAGCATGGGGCATGGACTCGATGACCTCTCAATGTCCCTTCCTGCCCTACATTTATGAAAGACTGTATTACTAACCACCATTTAGATTACATTTTCTTTACATTTTTACTTGCAGTATTCTATCAGCCATATAAAAAAAAGTCAGAAATTGAGTTCTGATATCCTGCTGAAGGGAATTTTGCCTTGGAGACATTACTAAGAATAATCATTCCAGATGTACCAATTCACCATTATTAGGTGAGCCAGGGTTAACTGAGCAATTACTTGTTTACATTTGAAAGAAGTCAAAATATTTTGTCAATAACCTAGCCTTGACAATAAAAAGCTGTTCATCACATGCAAAGCTTAGGAGTCAAGGTCAGGAGAAATGCAGTAATTTTGCAAATTATAAAGTTCAACTTATTCTGGAGCAAAATTTATATAGCAGCAGAAATGTGTACTAAAAAGGAAGAACTACAAGTAGGGGAATCTACCTCTGAGAAGAAACTGAAATCAACACCACTACTACATCTTCCATTTTCACTACACGGCACTGTGAGTACCACTCACTGTTGTTGGACCACTATTTTCAGGCACAGAGTAACTGGTTTGTGATTTTCCCAATATTTCACTCTCCCTGCCTGCAAAGGCCCCACATTACAGCGACTCTCCCATTGACTAAGTGGGGAGGAAAGACACTTCCTTTCTTTGAGATGAGGACACTGCCAGCCTCTCTTCTTAGAAGAGAAGGTCATGAACTTTTATCCAAGAATGGCAGTATGCTAAGGTGTTATGAGTTGCCAGACTAGACTATAATTGGGCCATTCTAAAAGGGTGTATCTAAGTGTTTGTATATATTGTTTTACTTGGGGATCTGCAAGTGGGAAAAAATGTGTTCTTACACCATTTTTTACTCTGAGCCCTTTTTGCCTTTGTAAAAAAGTAGAATGCAGTTTTCCCTAATAAGACTAACAGCTGAACAATTAACATATACCTACCTCATTTGCTTTAAACAGCCCACTGCATATTCTCTCACATACTGGTCCGGATAATTGAAATCCAGCAACTCTAATGCTTCTCGAGGAGGCAGCTTTGACCATATTTGAAGAAGAGCCTGAAGCTGTTTTAAAAACAAGAAAGCTACCGTCAGTCACCTCTTCAATGCATAGTTGGGAAATTAGATGGACAGATTTTCCTGAGGATAATTATTTGGAATACTATTAACAACAGGAGGAGAAGATGAATATGGGGCGAGCTGGTTGAAAAAAAAAATCAGGAAAATTATTGTGTGAAAATGATATTGTGAAAATCCCATTTTCAGCTGTTCTGCTGGGATTCTTTTGATGGAAAATTGTTTCTTTTCTGAAAACCTGGTTTTCGGTAAACAAGAATTAGACAACCAAAATAAGATGTTCTAAATGATTTCAGTAAAAATTTTGATAAAAATTTCTTGAAAGCATGAAAATTTTGATGGCAATTTTTCACAATTTTTTTGTTTTTTCTTAAGGTTGTTTTTGGTGAGGGAACAAAAAAGCTTTTCATATTAAACATTTTGGACCACTCAAATTATGCACCACATTTTCGGCTATAATGTGACTGCTTTGTACCAAACTGTCAGTGTACTTTGGCTGTGAACATAAGTTTCTCAGGGAAGATCAGCACAGTGAAGGATGATTCTCTAACAGTGTACAGATAATTGGGGTAGTGTACAGATTCCATACACACTCCCTGCTACCAACATCATGGGAAAAGGAAGCTGTAAGCCCAGAGAGAGCCTATAGAGCTTGGTTAACTAAAAGGGTGCATGGCCTGGATCCCCTTTGCTGTGCAGACTCTGGATTAAATTTTCATGACTGTCAAAGTAGCCATCAGTCTAACAGAGCACAAGAAAAAAAATATGCACAATACCACAAGTATCAGGCCAGTACAAGTGAAAGTTTTTACCAACTCAAAACATCATCCCTTTGCCTTGCATTCTGTACATTTTATCTATACTCTAGGATCTGACCCTACCAATTTAAATTAGTCATCTAGTAAAGTGCACAATTTTCCAAAGGGCTACTTTTAGTTAAAAAAAACCCAACAACAGTATTATAAGCATCATAGTAGTGTATAGAGGTCCCAAACAAGATCGGGGCCCCATTGTGCTAGGTACTGTATAGAGACACGGTAAAAAAAAAAAAAAAAAGTCACTTCTCTAGAGAGATCAGTTAAAATACACTTAAGTACAAAACTATCCTTCACTAATTCATGTTGCAGTTGCAGTATTTGATCTAAATTCCTACACTCATGCAAACAAAAGCATTATTTTTCAAACTGGTTGAAGGGCATGTATTTCTATAATTTGAAAATATGAAATATTTATTAAAATAGCACATTTTGACCCACTCCTAGCTAACAGTCACCTGTAACACTATGAGCTATCAGTCAAGGAGAGAAGTTTTACTGTCCTTGTTATTTTTATACTTTATGTCAGTGTTTCTCAATGACTGGTCCATGGACTGCTGCCAGCCCCAGATTTTTCCCTGGCAGTTTAGGAAGGCAGTCCCTGGTATCAAAAAGGCTGAGAAACTCTGCCTTAGGGTAGATATAGCTCTGACCAAGTACATATGGATAAAGATGTTAGTACAAGAAATACTAGAGCACATATTAAAACCACTGAAGAAATAGTTCTCTAAAAGTCTATGAAAAGAAGTGATCAAATTATAAAAACATTGTTTTGCTTTTATTAAATTAAATAGTTACTTTTTAAACAAATCTGCCCTCTGAAAACACCTTTTTCTAATGCACATATATTTGTGGTAGTGAGACAGTAGGGCCTGTCAGTGTTAAATCAGCAACCTAGTGGGGGTGTAAATGGGATATCAACAATCCCCCCCCCTTTTTTTTAAACTTTTCTTTAGTGGTAAGCAGCATCTATACTAAAAACCCGTTCCTGTTAGTTGGATAATACAAATATTTGATTATGAAAAGGCCACTTATTCAGGAAGAGCTGAATTATGAAAATAATTTACACACATTCTCACTCTGGTTAGCAAATCTTTTTATCCACAAAGTGAAATTTCCACATTCCACTATGTCAGATCACAGCTGAATGCGTTCGCTCAAATATGCCAAATGTGTACATATTTTGTACCGTTAATTACTATCCAAAGTCATCATTTAAAATTTAAGAGGCCATATTCCAGGCTGATTTATATCCTGTACAATCTGCCAGTGAGGCAGATCAGTCTCTCTCTCTCTCTCAGTAACAAAGACTGATGAGCAGAATTTATATTTATAGGTTCAGAAAGATTTAAAGATAGTACTAAAGATTATCTAGAATATAAATACCCCTTCCCCACAGAAATGTACGTTCAAATAACCTGATGTATTCAACCCATAGGAGAGAATGTTCAGTCACATTCTTTCCATCTGTAGGGAGCAGCACGACATAGGAACTGTATTGCCACAACCACCTGCATTGGAATTCTAAAAATATACTGATGCCAATGCACCAACGCAGGTACCGAGCACCAAACACACACAGGTACTGAAGCCCTGACAACACAGGTACCTCTACACTTAAAACACCAAAACAAAACATGCCAAAACACCAATGCAGGTGCTGAATCATCAAAAATACAAAGACCTACATGATGAGGCAGATAAAAATCCCAGAGGCTGATATGTTATTGCTGAGTGTTGATCTCATGGTACCTCTGAAAAACCAGGACACATTAAAATGTGTAAATATGGCTTTAGGTGCTCAACTTTAGACAATTAAGTTTGAAAATTATAACTCTATAGTATCCAAAACTGAGTTACGTAATAATTTAAAATATTTAAAATAAAATAATTTAAAATATTAATCTCCTACCACTTAGACTAAGACTGCATTAAATTGTTGAAATTAAAGACAGAGGTTATTAAAGCAGGAAATGTTAACTGATGTGATTTTGGGGAAGCAAGAGCTAGTCTGACTTGTGAAAGAGCCAAGAAAATTCCAAAAATACAGCCAGCTCTTGTTTACATTCCTCCTCTGAATCTTCATTAAGAGGGAAGTTTAGGCCTACTAGCTTAGTGTCCCAGGTGAGCATCTACTGATCAAAATGTGAAGGTCAAAGGACATCAGAGGTATTTGACACATCTGGATAAATTTCATTTGCTAATTTATTACAGTAAGTTTTTAAACCACAGAAAATATTACACAATTTCTTGAGACTAGTTTCTGACCGCAAATAGTAAAATAAAAAAAACAAAAAACCCAGAAAATAGTTATTTTGATCACGTTTAGGACAACAGCTTTTAAAAATCTTGTTTTGCACTGTCAGATTAAGTGCAATGTCTGTTGCCAGTAAAGGACATTATTCAAGCCTCTAATGCCAAGAAATTACTGTATGTTAGTTGATGCTGTTATGATGGTCCCCCCCTTGGCCATAACTTTTATTTTAAAATCTGCAACCTAATTATTGTAAAATACAAATTTTGAGATATGGTAGATCTAATTTTTCAAATTCATAATTCATACAAAAAAGTGGCAGCCTCTCGACTCTAAAAGAAAAATTGAATATAGGCCTGTAATGAAGAATCTTAAGTAATACTTCATTTGCAAAATATACTATAGCATATTAACACATACAAATTATTATAATCAATGCTAATAAACTTCGAGTGTGAAATTAAACAAACTAAATACATTTTTAGATGTATTACCCTTGCTTTTTTGTTTGAATTATTTTCCATTTAATTGTTATTTCCTAAAACTCCATTCAGGAGACTAAATAATTTGACAATGTCCTTTTAATAGCAATCAATTAACTGGAAATTCACATGTTTCTCTGTGTTACGCTATTCAAAATATATCAGTATTTCTTTAAATGTTTTACCAAGATAGGATATGTGCCTTATCTATCCAACTTGCTAGTATTTGTAACCTACAATTTTCTCCTAGCTTTATTTTGTACAAATATATTTACAATTGTAGCTTCTGTGTATAGCTTTGCAGGGCTGTTACATGCATGAAACGCTCTAGAGATAAAGAACCCTCTTAAAATACATTATATGCAGCCTCAGTGAAACTGATCTGAGTGTAGAGGGACCACACAAGGTCTTGTATACCACATAAATGTGACAAACCTTTAATGAATATCTTATGTGGTGCCTAAGACCTTGCATAGTTCCCCTGTATGGGATCTATTACACCCTAGTCAAGTAACGGTCCTATTCAAACAGTTTTATTTTTAATCCAAAATAAAGTTATATTTTCCTGAACAGAAAGATTTTTAATAGTTATTTTTCTGTTTTTCATATAGCACAAGGTCCCTACTACATGTCTGAGTCTGTGCTCAAGATATGTACAAACACAAACATTCTTGACCAACACACAATATTGCTTTAGGGGGGCAAACGGGATTTGTAATTTATAAAACTCATTTAGCCACTGCCTTTCATAGTCCACAAGGCTCACTCTCCTACCTTCGCATTGGGAGGCCCTATCCAGAGGACATCAATATGATTCTGCTGTATTGAAGATAGGGTGGCAAGATTATGGGACAACATGCAAGGGAGCTCTTGACTTTTGCATGTCAAGAAACCCAGCTCTGCAGAACTTTACTGCCCCAGCATAAAAGGAAGGCATGGGAGTGAGAGAAACATTAGCAGACACAGCTCTTAGTTGGGGTTGGTCCTGCTTTGAGCAGCGGGTTGGGACTATATGATCTCCTGAGGTCCCTTCCAACACTAATCTTCTATGATTCTATGATCTGAGAGCGATTCCTCTTCATGGAAGAGAGGTTCAAGTGTTCTGGATGCTATTGCAGCCACAGAGAATGGCAGGGCGCATTCCTTCCTCCCATTCCATGGCACTCCCCGAGGCAAGCTTGATTTAGGATTGGCATGGGCCACATCATCGACTCTGTTATGTGTTTATATTAAGAATAAGAAACAGAGTATTATAAAAAACTTCAAGTATACATATTTCACAGCAAAGTATGTCCCTGATGCTGCAAGCACTTGCCCAGTGAGTAACTCTAAGCACGAGCTCTCCCACTGAATTCAATGGAACTACTCATGCGCATGAGTGCTTGTAGAAAATACCTTAAACATTTGAGATTAGAATTTTGTATTCCTCACAAATGTTATTGTTGCCAAACACATTACTCAATTGTCAAATCATACCCTTCTCTACATTAGCAAAGAGAAACTCCACATTCCTTCAAGAAAGTGCACATTAAGATACGTGATAACTTTCGTTTATTTTTAGCCATCTATCTATATTATTTTATGCAATTTTAAAGTATTTTTAAAATTAAGTGCCGTAATATCACTAGATCTTTTTCTCTAATCTTTACTTCCATATCGAAAGAAAATTCTAACCAATGTAGACCTGTCAATTAATTTCCTATAATAGTTTAGGCATTCGCTTGTAGAGAGCATACCTCAAATCCTTTTAAGTTGATCAGAAAGCCCTTTCCTTATCGTGTCATTTTTATGGGTAAATATGTATCTCTTTAAATATTCTTAACATTTTAAATAAAAACAAGCCAAAACCTTAAGTGAACAGTAAATGTACAAGAGCATATTGTAAGAATAAACTGTGTGAAAGAATTCATGTGTACTAAAGAATGCGAGTGAAGAATGAGTGGGTGAGGCATATGACTAGTCTGGAGTTCACTGCTGTAAACCATTCAGGTATAAAGGGTGAAAATCAAGATACTTTGATAGCTCCAAGGGTAACTGACGTCATGTCAGAAAGAAGGATATAATGCAAGAAAGCAGGTCTTTCAGAGTAGTGCATAAGTTCTCTGTAGGCTCTTTGCTGCCTGGAGCAATATTCAGTTTTTAATTGGGCTGTCCAATCAAAGGGGCCACATGATGAGTAAAGTGGACAGAAGTTGGGGGGGGGAGAGAACGACTTCCATATAGTGAATTAATGGGGTTCCCACATACCCCAAAAAAGGTGAAAAGGTTTCATAGCTAGTAAGTGGCAGAATACCACAAGCAGGGACACAGGCACAGAACATCTTCGGCCCTGGGGGACACAAAGTGCCCCTCCAAAAGCAGTCACATTTCTAGTCCTGTGCACGCCCCTGACCAGATTAGATTCAGATACTAATTGGAACACATGCTTCTACTGTGAGGATCATGTGCCATAAAAAAGTAGATTTTTAGTTCAAAACGTTTTAAAAGTAATTAGTTTCTCTTTCAAATGATTAGCATGGTAGCTTTCTATAATACTTCCAATTATATCCACAGAGGACAGATACAGACAGCGTGATGGTCTCTAAAAATCACCAGTGTCATTCAGTGCATGGTTCCAATAACGGTAAATTTTAAATTAAAGCAAGCAGACATATTGCAGCAAGCTTCTGGTTCTCTGTTACATTGGGTGTGGATCGGTTAAAGCTGTCTGCATCCGTACAGTTATGCCCCGCCCACTGCAACTGTAAGTGTTTTTTGAGTACACAGTAAGAGAATGCAAAATTCCAGTAAAAATACAGAAGTCCATTATTTTCTACAACATTTATACTTTTAAAATCAGTCTGTGATACAGGAACATTGTGAAGACTATGAAATCCATATACTTTCCCTGTACAAAGTTACAAACAACTTTGTTCTACAATTTAAGAAATTAAAATGGACTCTTACTAGATCCCTCCGTAACAAAGGAGGACCTCACATTATAATCATCTTAGAAAAATAAACATTTCATTCAGAAACCAGAATTCTACAGGCATCATTTCATCTCTGTAACTCAGGATATAACAATTATATACTCCACTAATACTAAACACTGGTAGAGTACAGTTTTTTAGTCTTGAATGCAGTTGTGCATAGTTATGCAATTGAGAGGATTCATGCCAAAGCTATCACACAAGTTTCTACCCCTTCAACAAGCATTACAAGACGAGGATTCTATTTGGTGTGATATGAAAAATGTAGAAATACCAATTACAGGAATAAAACAGACTCATATACATATATCTACCTAGATATCTCAATATATCTATAGATCTGCTACATTGTATACTGTTTGGCAAAATGCAATCTTAATTTGACATTAACATCAAAACTTGAAGCCCCTAATTATCTTTATAGCAGCTTTCAGGAGCTTTTACTCAGGTAAGTATTTCACTGAAGTGATTGACAAGATACTTTGCAGCAAGATACTTAATTGAAAAATCAATTCTTTTCAATAACTGTAGATTGTTCAAAGCAGCTAATCAGTTTTGCATGAAGTTCTAAAGGTTTTACCATCTGAATAAGTCTAGTCATGCCTGAATCTAAGTTTTTGGGCTTGCAGTTTTAGCCCAGGCTCTGATCCTGGAAATACTTTGGTACGTGCTCAAAGTTGAGCTGCCATGTGTTTTTAGGGTAACAGCCTAAATTTGGAACATGGAGAGAACTAAAGAAACTCTGCAGGGGAATAAAGCAAATTAACTGTCCATTTTATTTCTCTTTTGCATCCTCAGGCTTGTTTACTACCCTCCTTTCCAATCTTTGGTGATTATGGAGATTAGAAGTGATTTGAAGGCTTTTTCAATTCAGAAGGGATTCAAGTACACGGTCTGAAAGACATTTTTGAGAAGAAAGCACTCACTAGCTGGTTTTTCATGTTTAGCTTTTTAATTGATATTACCATATTGCTCAAGACATAGGTTCTTTGAAAGCAAAGAAGAGTTAAGGCCTAGATCCACAAAGATATTTATGTTCCTAGCCTCCACTGAGATCAATGGAAATTAGGAGCCTAAATATCTTTGTGGATCTAGGCCCAAATGCCTAGTTTTATAAACCAAAGTTTAGCATAACACTTCCAATGTTTCTGTATACAAGAAAAATTTTGCTCATGATTTGCCTGCCGTACTTTTTCATGGTTTTTGCCATTTTCTTTACCTGAGCAACATCTTCAAGTTTGTTCCATTTTACAGACAGCAGCAGTTTTGGCAGTGATTGTGGGAAATTCTCACGACAGTCATACCGCAAAGTCCAAATAAGATCAATTTCATTTTCACAGAGTTGAGTCAAGGGGTCCCTTTCCATGATTTCTTTTAGTTCAATATAGAATTTCTTGCCACCTCGACCCTAGGTAAACAAAAGTTAACGAAGTAAGTTCAAGGAACACCAAATGTATGTTACACAGGACTCACACTGACTAGCTTGCTCTAATAGTCGATGATAAAATTACATTAGGAAGACAATAGTACTATGTGAAATGGATTCATTTCTTAGATCACAGTGGGATGATCATTAGGCTTTTGCTTCAGACCTCAAACATCTGGTGATAGCAAAACAGATTTATCCAGCAGACTCCACATTTAGTTCACAAAAATTGAAAAAAGTCACACTTGTGTGTAAATTACACTAGATGGCGATATTGCTGTTTTCCCATTTAAATGCAGGGAATTCTTCTTTTGACAGCAAATATTTTTCCCATTTATTTATCAGATGGTGTCATGGCATTATAAGGGTTAAAAGTCAAATTAAAATCAAATGTTAAGGATGCACTTCCAAACATAACAAAAAAGGAAATTGTTTCTGTATGTAAATGTTAACACACATTGTTTTCTAATACAGATTGGTCTTATTCTCACAATTCTCAGAACATGCTATTCCATTTTATCACAGAATCAAAAGAAATGTAGAGCTGAAAGGGACAGAGAGAATAAAGTACACACAGACCATTCCTGACAGGTGTTTTTCTAAGCTGTTATTAAAACCCTCTAAGGATAGGGATTCCACAACCTACCTAGGTAACCTGTTCCAGTGCTAAAATATCCTATGTTAATTATCATATGTTAACAGAACCTTGATCACTAGAACCTAAAAATTAACATTTTTAAAAATTAGATTTACCAAGAATGAATCTTCATTTAAAAGACACCCTTGGTCAACGGATGATGCCTCCCTTACTATGCAAGCTGACAGGAAAGAAAAAAAAACTGACCACCATTATTTGAAAGCTATATAGACACATAATTAAATGTAACAGATGCTGCTGCTTCTAGACAAAGATGTACTGTATGCAGAGGAAGAAGCTGTAAAGCTGAAAACTTGAGTTTGAGCAACTAGTATGGAAACTTCCTTGGATCTCGTCAAATTTGAGGTTGGCTTCCCACCCCCCTTCTTTTTGTTGAAGTGATATTCTTTTTGCCTGAAACCCTCTTTCCTTCTTGCAAAGTTCAGTTAAGATGATAAACAACATCATCTTCAATTTGGCCTATGTATCAAACAGTTTCACTTCATAGTAACATTCTGTACAGGGTTCCTAACTGACAAAATAATTCAAATGCTGCATCTATTACTACTTTCAAATTTAGCTCTTACTAGGAAGGATGAGTGCTTGAGCCTTCCATTGTGCTGAAAAGTTTTAAATAAATATCCTTAAAAATATCATTTAAAAATAAATTAAGTAAGAGAATAGACTTTAAAAGCTTGTGTGACTCAAATGTTTATTAACTGGGCTAAGGAAAGTATACACTTTATGTCAAAATACACAGTAAACAAGAAAGTAGTGAAAAGAAAGTGATTTTGTGACAAAGCTTTATTGAAAGAAGCAGTTTCTGTGTTTCTAAAAGATAAAAAGGATTTGATTACAATAACGTCAAGTTGACAGTATGCTCTCACCAACATATTCAATTGTTTGTAAAAGAACAAGTGATTAGTTTTATGTTTCTAAACATTGCATAATGTTTGAAGTGCTCTATTCAGTGTTATTTACTTGATGTACTTGTTTACTAACTTCTACAGTAAGAACCGCATGTTTTAGAATACAGATCAGTAACCAGAACAGGTACTTTCCAATAGCAAACTCGAGTAGCAGCACATTTGGATTTTTCTGTATTTTTAAATTTATTTCCCCCCCAACATTAGGCAGATATGTATTATAAAGAAATCAATTTTAGGTAAAAAGATTTTCTATTAAAAACAGTATCTCTGCTCCAAAACCATTCACCTTTTTCAGAAGATCAAATATCTCCACTCCACAGATATAGAAAAAAATTAAGGAATTTATTGTTCAAAGATCAATCCAGCTCAAAAATGTTCATTATTGGGAAGCCTCTGACAACCAGACAGATTATCTTGCTAAAACTAACTTTAAATTTGCATGCTGTATGAAACCAAATTTCAGACATGGATGAGGTATTCTATGAAATATATCCAGCCAGAGCATCCCTTGTTCACTCTGTAGGCTGACTAGTGTCAAATACAAAGAACATATGCTTGATCTGAAAGAAAGGATGAGTCCCACAAAAGGGGTTATTTTTTTTAAAAAAAACCCTAAAAATCTAAAGGGCTTTAGTGTTACCTGAACACATCAACTTATTTTCTATTAGTACAGCAAACACTATACGAGTTCAGTATAAATGTGAGTATAAAGTGGTAGAGAAATGGAATTTTCTAATCTTGAAGATGCTACTTCCATGTTGGATACTTACTGCCATACCAGCATTGTCGCTGCTTTTTGCAATCTCGGCTGCCTTTTCAAGAATCTGCAAAAGGGTAATAGTTTAAGTATTAGATTGAAATAAAGAATCTGATAACATTTTGAGGAAAAATGTTAAAGGTGAAATGGTATAGCAAATGTTTTCTCTTCAGTTAGAGAATTGATTATTTGCCCACATTTGTTAATTCTTTATACTGTAAGTGTGGTATACATGTGTGTGTGTGGGGGGTCATACATAATCTAATACATAAAAATGTGTTTTTATGAATATAGATAGCTCATTTATTACAAAACAGATTTTGGGCTATAAAACACAGTATAGTAGGTATGAAGGAATGCTACATCTACCCACGTGAAGAATGCAAGTGGTAGTGCAATGCACCTGAGTGACGGGATTTCCTTAGGCAGTGAATGTTCTATGAAGATGGTAACCTTGCATAAATCCATGTTCTTTGGTTCCATGTACTGACTCAGGGCATGGAAGTACAGTATTCTATTCTTTTCCCTTAACAAATTTACATGTGAATTAAAACTGTGACAAGCTGCAGGCTTAACATCCTCAGAAACTGATGCTCTCTACTACCCACAAAACACATTTTCGGTAATGCTAGTTTCCCTACACTGTCCCTTCAGCAAATCTGATTGGTACTTCAATTTCCACGTCCATCCAGTTTTTGGTGGTTGTGCTCAAACCTCTAATATTCTTTTCAAGTAGTGTCCATTGTGAGAGATGTTCTGTGATTTAGATTCCTATTTATTGCACATTAGATTGGAGACCTCCAACCCACTTTGCAGTTCGCAGAACACAGTAACTACATCTGGTTTTTACTGACTTGTGCTGGATTTGAACTAACAGCACTTAAACCTTTACCAATAACCTGAGCCACTGTATTCACAGCTGCTCTTTGTTTAGTATATTATATCTTACCTTATCAAAGGGAGGGTAATAAATAGGCAGTTTTGAATATTCTTGAAATTTAACATGCAAAGCTATTGCATTTTCAGTGTAAGGATTGGTTCGTACTGTTCCCATTGGATTCAGCATTTCTTCAAGTTCATCTAAAATATCAGAACAATTCAAGTTATAATACACAGTGTCTTTGGGAAAGGCAGCAATGGCATGAGAAACGGCTTCTCATGTTGATTTTAAAAAAAACACATTGCTGTTCACAGAGGGGGCCAGATTCTCTCCTACTTTGCAATGCATCGCTGGCACTATCTGTTCCTAATGTCAGCATGTCTGAGCCCAAGAGGATCATCCATTGAAAGGAAAACAGGTAACAATCAGCTTGGCACAGCAGAGAAAATGAAGAGTGGGCAGTCAAAATGTCACTATACCATGCCAACCCCTCGCTGCAGTTTCAGCTCCATGAGTATATTAGATTTCCACAACTTTGTCCAAGGAGGACCGACTTTGCATCTAACAGGAATTCTAAGAGGAGTT
The DNA here is from genome assembly GCA_007922155.1 of Mesoclemmys tuberculata. NCBI lineage: Eukaryota > Metazoa > Chordata > Testudines > Chelidae > Mesoclemmys > Mesoclemmys tuberculata. The sequence continues at coordinate 36,600,328 of ML675649.1, read as the reverse complement.
TTAAGCCATGGAAGGCAAGAGTGCCCCATGTTGCTGAATTGCTTCTTTAGTTAAAAAGTAAGATCAACAAGCTCAAAAGAGTATTTTGTCCAGTTTTCCTCACTCAGATGAAAGGTGACTACGATGTATGAAAGAGGGCAGAACAAGTCAGGAAAACACAAGGATATCCTCAGGACATTGGAAGTTTTGTATCTGGGTCTGTCATTTATTTAATGCAAACCTTTGAGAAATTCACTTCTCTATACCTCATTTTCGCAGACAAAATAGACATAATAGTTACCTACCTCACAGGTGTGTTGTGAGGTTTAATTGGCTTTTTATAAAACACTGAGATCCTTGGAAAACATGGGTCTCCCAAAAGTCAGGGGCAGTTACTAGTAGTTGGGATTTACTGACAGAGGCTATTTTATGCACTTCACATGTTCAGCATAAACCACCACATTATATTTCCCATTTTCCACAGAAAAGGTTACTGAATCAAACGAACAGAAAGCCAAATCCTTGGCACCTGTAAACTGGCACAGCTCCACTGACCCTCAATGAAGCTAAACCAATTTACACCAGCTGAGGATCTGATCCAGAATGAATATATTGAGCATGTTTTTTTAAAGCAAATATTTAAAAGCTGCTCTTATTTAAACAAACAAAAAAAAGATATAAATCAAAATTAATGTAGATTACGCTTTCTGACTTGCCTGGACAGATCCTCTGTAGTGTATATAACATGACAAACCACATAACAGTCAATAAAAACCAAAACAGATTAAACTTTATAATAAAAGTTTCCTCCATGGAGATATACAGGTTGCTTAGTAAAACTATATAAAATCAGGTGTTGCTGTTCCTTCTAACCAAAACAATCTGCTTTATGGTATAGAAATCTGAACCAACACAAGCAAAAAAACATAATGGCATTTTAAAGAGAGAAAACACTAAACTGCCAGTTTTAAAGGGTCCCCCTTCAGTAATAGATAACACTTCGAGGATATAGTGGATTTCCCAACTAAACAAGAAACATCCCCAAGAAATCTGGTATTTGAGAGGAAAATTGAAGAAAATTGTACAGAAGTTCAATAAAAACACCAGAGTAAGGTCACTGTTCAATATCAGAAGGAAAACAGAGCTAACTACAGAGGGAACAGACATTTTATGCAATAACAACGTAAGCTCTCTCTAGTCCTATTTGAAAAGGCAGGCAAAAACATTAAATATTCCATTATCCTAAATTAATGTTGTTCTTTAGTCTCATGAATAATTCTTAAGTACACAGCAAATCCCAGGATTACAAATCAAACCTTACCAGGAAATGAAGTCCAACTGTGCAGTAAGACGTCTCCACTCTTCAACTGTCCTTTAAAATCAAATACCATGGTATTTACCCATGCTATAGGATAGTGCTATTGAAGGAAAGACAATTGTTTAAATGGAGTCTAAAAAGAAATCTGAAATTTTAAAATGGTAAATGACACAAAATTAGCAAAATATAAAATTTTTCTAGACTAGCAGAAAAACAATTCAGCACATGCTCAACTTTCAGCACAGCACATGCTGAAGTCCCCTTGAAGACAACGGGACTCAAGTTAAGCATGTATTTAAGTCCACTGTCTTCAGTTCAATACTGAAAGTTAAGTATGTGATATTCTGGACCAGGGCATAGATGCTTCATTTTTTTCATCTAAAAATCCTACCTTGTTTGGAGCTCAAAAGATGTGAATACAATTTCACAAATACTAACATTTTTTTAAAGCTCCAGCTCATTGAAGAGACATAGCCTAGTACTTTTAAATCCAAAATGTATGGCCTTTTTCTGTGGGTAGGGAGGGCCAAATGATTTTACAAAACCCAGTAAGAACAGAATAGTCCCCTGCCTTGGTAACTCAAATGCAAACAGCACTGATCTGAATGCATGGGAACCAAAAACTGAATAGTAAAATAAGTGAAAAAATGATGTAAAATAAATTAATTTTTTTTCACTTTTAATATAAAATGTTAGAAATAGAAGTGTGTGGATTTTAAAATGTGATTTTGACAATACCCCTTTTTAAAAAACCTCTGTTTTGCTTGAATAAAAGGGATAAAGGAAAAATATAACCAGTCATTAATGAAAGGAGGAAAAAAATAACTTTTTTTTTAAAACACGAACTCTGAGCCCAGATAGCGCATAAATAGCTTGCTTTTTTAACTGAGCACTACTTCAGCTAAGGTCATCCATTTTTTTCCCCACTTGTGTTTCAGATTTCCAAGGTGAGGAAATAAAATATCTATAAATACACTGCTCAATACAATTAAGAGGTACATTACAAGAAATGAAATGAAAGCATTACCACTTTTCCAGCTTTCCTGATGGTCTGGTATTTGGCGGGATTAGTTGTCTTGGTTGACTTTTTAGTTTTCATTTTATCCACCACAGCATAAACAGCAAGGCACAACCTAGCCATTCTTGGCAAGTCACAGACATTGATTTCAAATTCCAGTGTTTCATTCCAAATATGTTCATTTCTCCCAGATATTTCTGCACTTACAATTGGTTTACAAAGGAGCTCAGTTCCATGGAAAAGACCAGCCCGAACATGAACCTGTAATAGAAACATGACAGAAAAGTATCCAAAAACATTCCATGAAACCAGGAATATTTACTTAAAAACATAAAAACTGTTTGAAAGATTTTATTGGGAGGCTGAGCACTGGGGCGCTCTGCCTCTCTGGCAGCCAGGGTCTTATCAATTTCACAAATGAAACAGGACTTCCATACAGGCAACCAAAAACCATTCCGGTGAGAAATTTTGCATGTTGACATATTGTCCTGATTTAGAATTACATTTTCATTTAAAAAACCCAGATTTATTTGTTTGTTTTATGGTGCACTATGGTGTGTCTAGAGTACTCCAGTGATATAGAAACTGAATGAAACTAAAAATAAGATAGGACTACTCACTGTCCAATTTCTTTAAGTTAGTTAGGTTTATTTTTTTAAACAGAAACTTATAGTTGGCTCTAAAAAAACCCCTGTATTTAAACCTAAAATGGAAGAAGAGACAGAGACTACATGATGTCGACAAGGGAATTAATTATTGATATTCATCATGCACGCAAGGCGCTCAGATGATATGGTGAAGGACAACAGCCTAAATTAAAATAATATTTTTGCTTAGGTTTGTCAGTGAAATTTTGGAAGCTTTTCATCCCAGAAAACACAAAATATAGACGAAGCCTTTATTTTAAAGGAAGTCTTAAATAGTTACTGATGGTCAAAATCCATAGGTTTTATTGAGCAAAACTTCAAATGGCTTCAATGGGAGTCTTCCATAATTATTTAGCTTTAATAACCACGTGGAGGAATAGAAAATTGCCTTTAATAATTTAAAAAGGAATTACTGTATTCCACTGTATATGTTAAAGAAAAACATCTTTAGTAAAAGTTTCTTGGGGTAAATGGAGACAAAATGAATTTCAAAACAGTTTTTAGAAAATCCTGTTTCTATTGCAGTATCACTAAATGCACGCTGTGAATAGTCTCAGTGGATTCTGCCATTTTAATGATACAGCAGAACCTCAAGGTTATGAACACCTCGGGAATGGAGGTTGTTTGTAACTGAACAATGCGTTACAGTTGTTCTTTTAAAAGTTTACAACTGAACATTGACTTAAATCATCTTTGAAATGATACTATGCAAAAGAAAAATGCTGTCTTCCCTTTATTTTTAGTAGCTTACGTTTAACACAAAGTATTGTACTGTATTTGCTTTTCCGCCCCCCTCTCTGCAGCTGCCTGATTGAGTACTTTCTGTTCCAAAGGAGGTGTGTCGTTGACTGGTCAGTTCATAACCCTGGTGTTCATAACTCTGAGGTTCTACTGTACTGCCCAGTATAAGTCCAGTGTGATAATTTCAGTGAAGTGGCAGATTCCCATATGAATGCATATGAAAAGGTGGACGATTTTCTAAGGTATTTGGAAAAAAATAAAACTAAGGAACATACAGCTCTGAAAATGGCAAACTGCATTCTCTGTCCTAACCTACACTATCATATTATCAAGGTAGCAGCTTCCTCTTTGGTAAGTCTTTTTTATTATGATTAAGACTTTTTTTTTTTAAGTGATTTACTTTTCTCTGTAATTAGACAATGATAATATCTTTTATATTACACTGCATTTCCTTTAAAAAAGAAATAGTGAATCGACATGAGAACATTGGTTCAGAGCAAATGCTTGATTCAGATCCATTTAGAATGGCTCTGAATTTACTGGCTGGCCCTTTACGAATCTATTTTGAGATTTATTATAAGTATAAACTTTTGACAAATTAGTTCCTTTATTGATCGGAGTCTATTCTACAGGAACCTGATTATAACTGTGTCTTAATTTGCTGCTAATTCATAAAATAGTAGTGAATTTAGTCTAAGTGAATTTTTTAACTTCTATAATCAGATTGTTAGTAGGGTTACGCTACATAGTCCAACATAGAAACTTACTTTTCTTATACTTTAGCTGAGATGTTGATATGCTTTATTGACTTTTCCTTTACTTATGCCCTTTTGGGTAAAATACCTTGTTAATTTAAGTAGAAGTTTAACTGACATTTGTCAGTAATATAAAGAAACTTGGATGCTTTTTGGCACATGTCTATTTTGTTTAACTTTTTTGTTCATTCTTATTTATATGTTCTCTGTTCAGTGAAAATAAAGGCTTGGAGTCTAATTTTAGACCTCTAAACCGTACTCCTTTGTACCATAGTACCACACACTTAAGTGTAGTTAGTGTGTACCAGGAAGAGACAGCATGAAGTCAAGTGATTGTGAATTATGTCCATGAAACTTGGGGGATAGATGAAAGAGTGAAATAATCAGATTGCTGCTTCTTCATCATCAGTTTTAATCCAGATCAGATCAGTAAAGAATAGAAGTTCTCATTAAGGACCTACTAAATTCATTGCCATGAAAAACTCATCACAGACCGTGAAATCTGATCTTTCCCGTGAAACTGTCATCCAGCTAGGGGCTATTACCCTGCACAGGGGTCCAGATGCTAGTCCTAGCCAGGGATGGGAAGGGATGGAACTACCTCTTCCCCTGCAGGGGCCACACACACAGCTGGTCAGACTGACCACTGGGAACTTCCCCCGGCTGCAGAAAACTCCACAGTTCCAGCTGTCAGCACCCAGTCGGGCAGCAGACTGCCAGGAAAACTGGACACATGGTAAACCCTCTCCCTCCACCCCATACCTTGTGACCCTCACTTTTGCTCTGCTGCTGGTGCTAGCTTTAGAGCTGGATGCCTGGCAAGCAGCCTCTCTCTCTGGTTGCCCAGCTCTGAAGGCAGCATATCTGCCAGCAGCAGGGCAGAAGTAAGGGTGGCAATCTCACGACCCCCTACAACAGACTTGAGATGCCACCACTACCACTTAGTGACCTGACCACCTTTTGGGTTGAGATCCCCATGGTTACAACAGGGTGAATTTTCAGATGTACACATCTGAAAATGTGAAACTGACTAGTTTGAAAAACACCCTGGCCATGAAATTGACCAAAATAGATCATGAATCTGGCTGGACTCTTGACTGCTTCCAAGCTTGAGTCTCATCAGAAAACACCATCGCACTCATGAATTTTGTTGGTAGTTCAGCAAAATGGCCAAGGAACGAATGGATAGAAGGCCTAATCCATAGCCCACTGAAGTCAGTGGAAAGATTAAAATTGACTAATAACCTTATGATCAGGCTATGGAGACTCAACTATCCTCTCAACAGTGTCTGCCCATAATAGTGAGGAAGCGCAAGGCAGGGCAATGTGTAACAACTTGTACTGCTACTGCATGCACTGCTTATTTTATGGATACATGAAGAATTTGACATTTCCAGGATTGTCTAATCAGTACCTATCATCTATGCTGCCATTTTGGTCTCTCTGAAGTGCCAGTATTAGGGAACAGACATATTAGGTCTTTGTCTCACAAACATATGATTCAGCATGCTGCTGGAAAAGGTCAAAAATCTGCCAAAAATACCATCGCTCATTTTTTATGAATGTGATGACTCATCCGATGGCTTTGCTATTTTTGGAGTTGGCATTCTCTCACTTCAAACTGTGATACTGTTAAAACGATTGTGTTCTTAAGTTCCATGTTATACAACATTATAAGAAAACAGACTTTCTAATTTATTACATGCAAATACCCATTCCCATCTGTAGCCTCATCGCACTCTACAGAAGTGTGACTTTACTGATTTTTTTTTTTAATACATCAAAAAGTCGTATAGATTCGTTTTCAGAATTATTGGCACTGGATTTCCTGAATTTAACATCACCCCAGTGAACACCAGGGGCTAACTGGTGCCTTGTTTTTTAGGGCTTGTCCACACTACAAAATTAAGTCAACTTAAGTTAAATGGAAGTACAGCCACCACAGAAATTAAAGCAGTGGCTCATGTGCACACTATGTTCCTTCTGTCAATGACACGTGTCCTCACCAGGGTCACTTCCACCACCTGAAGTTGGGCATTATGGAGCACTGACAGCTGGAGCCCCAGTGCCCTGAAGTTGACAGCTCAGGGGTCAGGAAAGGCTCCAGCTATGAGCCCCACCTCAGGCTGACAGTCAACAAGCAATATAAATAATACAGTGTCTACCAGGCCCTCCGTCTATATGACTATTCTTTATTTCATCTTCAGCCAAACAAATTAGGAAAATTCATGCTGTTCTATTTCAGAGGCAAAAAGCTTTGTAAGGTCTTTATGTAATTGTGTGGGATTGTGCAATAAATTCCTCTGTGTTAACAACTTGTGGTCTGTGATGTAGCCATCTACATTTTTACCAGAAGTGCTGTTGCAATTTTTTTCAATAGTTGGTATGTTTAGAAAATTAAAAACAGGATAGATTGCACTTTTAGTTCAATACTAGGTATGTAGTGTTTTATGTAGCTCTGATTAAACTTCATCTTATAAGGCTAAAGGTCTAGATCACATGTTGCTGTGCATTCATATTTATTCTATGATAGTTTATCAGGCATACATGTCTACATCACAATAGTTCAATCTGAATTAATACCCTTTGTGCCAAGATCACATCAAACCTTAGAAAAACGTTTGTCTAATTTGTCTCTCATTTTCAACAAGGCATAGAGCACGTCTTACTTTAGGCAGGTGAGTATGCAACTGGGAATATTCGTTGGCTTAAAGTTAAGCCTACTGCTTATGGCCCTTGCTGAACTAGAGCCTTTATGAGTTGACATTCAATAAACACTATGCAAATCGTTAAAATGATCAGTCAGAAGAACATCTCCTGATGCTAAGCTCTATACTACTTACTTTGGCAGTTTCTTCTGTGTTCAACTTATTACCCTTTAACAGCATAATCTTGAAAGGGTTGCTAATATCCCATACACTCTGTGTCAGCTGCTGCAAGGGAAACAAAGATGGAAGTCTTTTTTTAAAAAAAAAATACTAGATCACTAAGTTGTATGCATTAAATACATTTGCAATATTCATGGAGAAAGCTAAAAATGCATGATTAAATATTGAAACTAATTAATATTTTTTAAATGAATGAAGAAAAGTTGACCTATGATAACCACAAGACCATTTCAGATGCCCTGAGGGAGACTGAGAGAAAATAACCCATCTAAACCACACATTGGGACTAAAATATGCCTGATGTGATGGAGGCAAAAATACATTCAGTATTAGCTGCTGACAATTCAGAATAAGATTTTCTTCCTGTAGGTTTCAAACCTAGTCATCTTGCAAACATACAAGCTGTTTAAAAAACAAAAATTCACAATTACTACCTACTGTATCACTGAACAAAGTCTCTCCTTGTTCCCTGGAATCACACTTATTAAAAATTACAAATCACATTCTGAGGATAATCAGTTTAATTAATACAGCCTGATAACATTTTTAAAAATCCAGTTGTCAGACATGATGTCAAGAGTTAGTAAAAAGTTCTCAGAGTTTACTGAAGTGGAAGCACTGGTCAGCAAATCTGGATTATGAAGCAGACCCAGGACTGCAGCTGGTGGAGAGTAATCATGTAGCTGAAGCCAGGGATTCAATTGTTCCCTCATATGCTATTGCTTAGCTACATGTAATCACCTACTCTTTTGGCTAGAAGTAAAAAGTAGAGTGAGTAGTAGTGGAGAAGGGGCATTGTTTTGGAAGAAGGTAAAAGAATCAAAATGGAAAGGACAGGGTAAAGGCTCCAAGGCCTCTTATTCCTGATGTAACATCTTGAGGAACAATAGGAGACTCATGAGAAAGAAGAATGAGAGGAAGAACAAAAAGAAAAGAGAAAGCCTCATCAGTAGTGTATTTTATATTTTACAAGATGGCATGTCCCTCTTTGTTGGTAAATGTTCTCCAAAATCAACTTACCGTAACTGTTCGTGTTTTTTTTGGTGGAAGAGGAAGAGGAAGGTTGGATGATTTTCGGTTTATGGCAGCTTCTATGGCAATCATTTCCTGTTCACACATTTTCTTTATGCTGCAACACTCAACCAGTGTCAGGTGAGGAAGAGTCCTGTTTATCACACAGTTACGGATATACTGTAACCAGAGAGAAAATAGTTGTTACAAATGGATAGTAATTCTGCTCTCATTATTTAAAACCATTTTCGCTTATGCTAAATTTGACTCAAGAGCCTCAGATAATTAAGAAAACTAAAGGTGATTTTAGTAAAACTTTTGACATAGTCCCACATGACATTCTCATAAACTTGGGAAATCCGATCCAGATGAAATAACTATAATGGGGGTGCACAGCTGATTGAAAAAACACTCTCAAAGAGTCGTTATCAATAGTTTGTAACCAAACAGAGAACATATATAGTGGGGTCCCACAGAGGCTTGTCCTAGGTCTGGGACTGTTCAATATTTTAATTAATATCTTGGATAATGACACAGAGCATGCTTATAAAATTTTGGATGACACTAAGCTGGGAAGGTTTGCAAGCACTTTGGAGGACAGGATCAGGATTCCAAAGGACCGTAATAAAACTGGATTGTTGGTCTGAAGTCAACAAGATGAAATTTGATAAAGACAACCCACAAGGTACTTCACTTAGGCAGGAAAAAATCAAATGCACAAACACAAAATGGGGAATAACCGGAATAGTGCTGAAAAGGACCTGGGGTCATAGTGGATCACAAATTGATTATGAGCCATTAATGTGATGCAGTTTCAAAGAAGGCTAACACAATTCTGGGGTGTATCATCAGGAGTGCTGTAAGAGACACAGGAGGTATTTGTTCTGCTCTACTTGGCATGGGTGAGTCTTGTATCCAGTCTTGGGCACCAAACTAAGAAAGATATGGACAAATTGGAGAGTCCAGAGGACTCTTGTAGGACTCATCCAGGATGAGGACTCATTCAGAAGACCTACTCAATAAATGACAATAGCCACGGTAGAAGGATGAATTGACCTTGTCACACCACCACAGGAGGCATGATTTTCAGCATGCTTAACTGTAATACTGGAAATTCAAGTCCCCTTCGATAAGCCTCCACAGGCTTAACACCTCCATATATTTCTGTCATGATTCTTACACAAAAATGCAGTATTTAATTATTACAGGAGTAACTAACACGAGCATACCTTGTATGAACCAGATATTCCAGAAGCCTGAGAAGAATCAAATGGAGTCTGGTGCCCATGCCATTAATAAAATTTATGCTCTCTCATGATAAAACTGACATGTGTTTTCTAAATATTATGTGGTGTCACAAGCTATATCAAAACCAAATTTGGAGCAATTATCTCCTCAAAATTAATTGCTTTTGGAAGGAAACTTCATAGAAAAAGAGCATTAGTTTAAATACCAATTTGAAATTTTTCTCATTGTCATGAGAGCTGCAGAGAAAGCACCTAAATGTAATACTCAGCACTGCAGATATACTATTGTTTTACAGCAAGAAAAAAAGAGCCTTTGGCATGAATTATTATTATTATTATAAATTTGAGAGGTATTGTCGCCTGGCTGAAACAAAAAGAACACCCAAACAAAACTAATTTTATAATTATATATGTATTAAAAATGTGTCAAATTCTCAACCGGTGTAAACTTGCATAGCTCTGTTAAAGTCAATGGGGCTTTACTGATTAACAGCAAATCTGTTATCTGGCTCATCATGTCAATAATTTAAAGCAGAGAAACTGACAAAAAATTTCTAAGCTCACAACAACACTTCAATCCGAACTACTGTGATTATGGAGGGAAAAGAAACAGCAGTTAGCTTTATTTTTTAATATTCCAAAATCGTCCTTATTTTCTGAATCATGACATAATACTAAGTTGGTTCTAATAAGCAAAATAAAATAGCTGTGTGGTAAATACATTCTACTTCTCAACATGGTAATTCTTACGAAATTTTCACTGAAACAAGAATTTATTTTTATGGTCAACGCTTCTAAAATAAATAACCCAGTGGTTCTGAAAATGTTCATTCTCCCACCAGAAGTTCCTCCAGCATAACTGTGAATTAATTTTCTTTGTTTTAAAGAAAAAACTACTTATGTCCTAAATTTTGAACTAAAACAATTTGAATACCTGGAACTGAATTAATGGGCGGTCACCAAAAACATATTCCAGTTTTCCACTAATTTGTAACACGTAGTCCAAAGGATCAACTTCATCTTCCTTTCCATGGATAGTCAAACGTTTCCGGATTGCCAATTCATTCAGCTTGATAGGATTTATGTTAGGAGACACTTGAAAACTAAATACATCCTAATAAAATACAGAGAAATGCAACTTTTCATAGAAATGCATTAAAATCAGGGAAAAGAATTAGGTTTCATACCATGCTGTAAATACAAAGGAGAGTTTTCAGAAGCACCTAAGTGATGTAGGAACCTAAATCACTTTGGTGCTTTTGAGAATTGTGCCCAATATATTTCAGGTGGCGTGGTTATTAGTTGTATTGATCCATGTCTAGAAAGTATCGGTCATCGCTTGGATTCAGATAAGCTGACAAGGCTTGCGTGTAAGTTTTATTATTACAATTTTAAGTTCTTTCAGCTCTGAATATATCCTCTCAAGAAAAAGTTACTTAAAATATAAAAAAGCCTCCTTTTGGCACATATCTAGATTTCATATCTGCACTGCAACAAGTATGAACACCCATTTTTAATACTATCATTAAAGTAGTCATGGTTAATCTGTACACAATTATTGTGAGTGAAACAGTAACCTTGGTTATCGCCTAACTTGACTGTCATCAAGATGACTTTTAAGAGCACAAAAGTTTAAGTAGAAATATTAGTCTACCAAAGGTGAATACACTATCAACATTTTAGTGTTTTATATTTGTGATCTTTTTTATTTTTAAATTACCATAAAGGGATCGATAATAAAGGAACACTGTTTGTGGGAGCCCTTGATTTGTAGTCAAGCCCAAACAAAGAAAACAAAATAAAGTCTATAATTTTATTTGTATCTATCTGTTCTGAATTTGTGACTTTGAATACTTTAAATCACAATGTTACTTGTCTGTAAATAACTATTGATTATTATTATTTTTCTTGTAGCAGCCTAGAGGGTTCAACCAGTTCACTGCCCATTATTGTGAGCAAATAGTAAGTGAGACCCTGGCAAAAAAGGTTACAATCTAAGGCCCAATCCTGAATGTTCTCAATGGTACTACTCATAGTGAACAAAGTTAAGCATGTATAAGTCTTTGTAGAATTGGGACTCAAAGACTCAACCTTGCAACTGCCTCTGCACTAGCTCAGGAGTCTACCCATGAAGTCAATTTCAGGATTATGGCTTAAATACAGGATGTAATAGGCTGGCGAAACAGACAACATAGGACAGACACATTTAATAGTATTAAATGCTCTTCAACAGTGTATTAAATCATTACTTTTGGTCAATATCAAATTCTCCTATAAGAACAGTATTGCATGAAAAAAACCAGGCAGGCAATTAAAAAAATTAGGGTATAACAACATAATTATATTTTAAAAATATATGTATTTCATTTGGGGGGGGGAGGGTGTACCAAATACACTGATGCGATTCTATACAAAATATTAGAAGAACATCAATTTTCAGTGAACCATTTTGGACCGATTTCAGAGATGATCTGCTTATTTCCCATGCTTCTCTGAACTATTTTGTGTTCTAAAAAGGTAATCGTATCTAGTTACTGTGCCTAAATTTAGTTTCTCTGAGACTAATCCAGACACAAGTTAAGGTTAAATTAAAGATTATCAAAAAGGAGAAAATGTATTTCTTCCATAAAAGCCTTTCCCCTTTACCGTGTTGACATATGTTATACACAAGTTGAATTGCAACGACTCACACAGAGTTTTTATTTAAAAATATTCTAGAAAGATGTAATCATTCTAAAAGCAATTTACAAATGTAAAGTGTGGTCTAGCCTGCATTCTTTTGTCTTGTGCTTTATTTATATATAGACTTCTTGGTAAAAAGCCAAGCCTCTCAAATGGAAGATCATAACCATAAGAAACTAAGTCAAAATCAATTCAATGTTTTCTCAATTTCAAAATGGTATGGTCCACATCAGCCCCCCTTCCTACAGCTGCTGCCAGACCCCAAGGGCCTCTTTTGTCCCCTCACCATAACTAATGTCAGGGAGCCAGAGAGTGAAACAGTCTCTTACCACAATTGCTGATGCTGTACTACAGATTCTTATTTGGGTGTTATTTTACATGTATTTAAAATGTGAGAGAGGGGTAGTTTCTTTCTAGATCAAGGAGTCTGTTTGATTATCATAGTTTGTTCATATATTCTAGGCAGCTAATCTTGAGGATAACCCTTTTTGTAATTCCTCAGTTTGGGCTCTCTGGTTGAATGGAGATGCCATTCTCCATTCTTTATTTTTTAATTCTCTTCTGATTATTGCTTTTATAAAGCTAACAAAGCACAAACACACCCAGATAGTGCTAATGTATGAAAGTGGGACTTGATCTATTAATGACTCTGGGAATCAGGACCAACATCTTAAACTGGCATTTGTAATGGACTGGGAGGTGATAGAGGGACCACATGACAGTTTGATGCGTTCACAGCAACCTAAGCTAAGGAGAAGGCAGACAGCCACATTCTACACCAGCTACAATTTTCACAGTGTTTTTATATCAGCTTCAGATACATAGAATTATACTAAATTAGTTTGGAAGTGACAAATATATGGGTCTCTGGAGCCAGGCCCTTATTGGGGAGGAACAAGAGAAGATGCCTATGAAGCTGGACATGGAAGAAGGCTGCTGTTGTTTTGTGACTGATTACCCAGTCTCAGCTATGTACTTAGGCTCCTTCTTTTTGACCACATTAGAAAAGTACATGAACTGTAGTTCACAGATGAACTGTGATCCCAAATCGAAGTGTACATGTATGCTGAACTCCTATTCTAGCATCCAGTAACTCTACCTGGCATTTATCAAAATGAATGGCCACTACAAGATTTCCACCATACAGTTTATCTTGAAAGTTTTCTGGGATTGAGGGTTCTTGTTCTGGTGGATAAGTGAACTTTAGCCAGTCAACCCAAGACAGGCCCACAAGCGACAGGAGTTTCTCTTCACTGATTCGCCGCATTTTACTACGGAATTCTTTCACTTCAGAGTCCTGTAAGGCATCAAACTCATGGAGGCCTAAAAAGATTCAATCAAACAAGAAGCATTTAGTTGCATAATATTGTATATCTATTCCCCTCCCCGACAAAACCTTTATTAACACAGTTAAGGTTGCTTACATGATATTTGTAATCGACAACCAATAAAAACAAAAGAAATCACTAATTAAGATTAAGTGAACATGCCATTAACCTAAGATTACGTGCCTTCCCACCTAAATATCTTTTACTTCCAAAATTGCACAGAAAATTCTGTTCTCCCTAAGGGAGCTTTTGTACCAGACCTGGAATTCAATCAGTAATGCAAAGAAGAATTTAGTTCCGTTCTAAGAAAAAAATTGCAATGAAATGTTAACAATGGAGTTGCTACCACCATTTATATAAGGTGTTACAAGATACTTATATTTTCCATACCGCATTTTTTCCTATACAATTTGTATGCCCTAGAACAGGGGTTCCAAAACTTTCTGCTGGCATGACCCATTTTAATGAAGCGTTTCCTCCTCGGACCCCAGACAGCACAGAGAATGCCATTTTGAAGAGCAATGTCATTCTCCACACACAGTAACTTTGCACCCTACATATGAGGTCGCAGCGCATAGAGGATGCCATTTTGCTCTACAAAAGTCAGGGCTTGAAAAGTTTGACTGACACCTATTAACCAGAGGCCACTATTTTCTAGGGACAACATCTTGGCAAGAAACCCTGCTCTCCAGTCCAGCTACTAAAAGAGGGAGAGTTCCTTGCCGGAGCGAGGTCCCCACACTTTTTTTCAACAGCATCTAGTTAAATAACTTTAAAGAGACATTCTGAACAAAGACAAAATTCTAGAAAATAAGAGCTTGGCCTTTTCTGCCTCAGAAGTCATATAAAATGGAATAATCCAAACAGATTCCTCCTCTTGAAGCCAAATCCAAGCAATGGTACTTTTTTGAACATGTTGCAGAGAATTTGGCTGCTTTTCAAATCTCCTGGACTAAAAGTTTTTTGTTCAGTTCCATATGATTATTTTGTGCTTGGTAAGCAAGTTTTAACTTATGTTATTCCTATTCATCCTGTAGAACTAATGTAAGTTGCTGGACAGTGAACTGGATTCTATTCTCGCTTACTCGTTAACAGAATTTTTAACTAGGTTTTGAAAGCAGAAATTTTAATAGTCTGGGGAAAGGACTCAGTTCAACAGCAGCAACAAAAGCCTCTCAGGGCAGGTCTATACTTACCTGGAAATTCAGTGGCAGTTGACAGGAGTTACACAAGATACTCTGCGTCCCGTCGACTTCCTAACTCCTCTTCTACGTAGCCTTTTCACTGTGCTGTGCCGACGGGAAACGTGTTCCCCTCGACGCAGTACTATGCCACTTAAGGGGATTGTTTTAATGTGTCGACTTCTGGATCGATTGTGTGTCTGACCGCTCTATTGATCCCAATACATGGATCTGATGGCAGTGAATTTTCCACCATCAGTGAAGACATAGCCTCAGTGTCACTGCTAAACAAGAGCCGCCTTCCTCCCTGACCCCAAAAGATGGCCATAAAGTTTGGACAGGATTAAGCCACCTGACCTTCCTTCTCCCTCCCATCCTGTAATGCAGCAGTAGTAGGTGAAGCAGTATGGCCAGACGTATCTTGAAGACGTCAAGAAAGGGTTTACAGGCCACCAGTTTTCCCTCCCACAAAGATGACGACAACAAGTAATTAGGAGGCGGTAGAAAGAGGATGAAAAGATGCTCTAGGTGACTTAAAGAAGCTAATGGAGTGGCAAACAGACAAATTTACCGTGGCATTTCTCATGTGATTTTACCATGGAATTTCTCATGTGATTTTTGAATTAGTACAGATCTGATACTTCAGTCAAAATCAAAAGATTAAATATTTGCACGGATCAAATTGATATAGCTTTGCTAAACCTATGTAATCC
This sequence comes from Mesoclemmys tuberculata, assembly GCA_007922155.1. Taxonomy (NCBI): domain Eukaryota; kingdom Metazoa; phylum Chordata; order Testudines; family Chelidae; genus Mesoclemmys; species Mesoclemmys tuberculata. Next base: position 36,584,820 of record ML675649.1, on the reverse strand, counting down.
AAGAGCAGAAAGATTTCAGCTCTACTTCAATACCTAATGAAGAAAGGGAATATACAAATATATTTCTCTCAAACTTTGAAAAATATTCTCCAAACTGTGCTAAAGTACCTTTTGAGAACCAGGCACAGTTTAACTGTACAAGTTCCTATTGGAATACATTATTTTTCCAAAGCACAATATAGGAGCCCAAGGCTAGCTCTGTACATCAATATTTTGCACTGTCATAAAAACTGAAATAATTAATCAAAGAAATCTTTCAGAATACTATTTTTGGAATGGTTAAACTGGCTCTCTCAGAAATGGCTCCATTGTAAGTCTGAACAAACAAGCAGACAATTTGCTGTGGAAACCTAAACAAAACTTTCAGTCTGTATAACAGGACTAACAATTCTCCATTGTTTTGCTATGCAGTGTATGACCTCACTAGTGCCTATTATCTTCATTTGTATCAGCAAGTGAATAATTTGACCATGTGTTTAAAGATGAAAATTCTGTACTAAAAAAGGCCAAAAGCAATTCACTCATAGTTAAGCCTCTACAAAACAGCTTAACAGTTTTTCATTATATGTTAAAAGACATTCCCAGTGCAACTATTAAGAAACCATAAATTATACTAAGCAAGCTGAATCAGAAAGCAACTACACAAAACAAGAATTTTATACACACTGTTAGGATCCTTATCATAATGCCCTTGACAGTAGAATGCTGTTTTCTGATTACTAGTTATCTATTACATTCTACCATTAACTTGATAACACTGGGCTTAGAATTCCAATAGCCATAGTGTTATGTTCAGTCTTGTCGTATGGCAGTAGTTTAAAATTTCCCTAAAAGACGATCTTATTTTGATTAAAGATCAGTCACAACAGGCTCCAAAAGGAGTTTTATGTAAGCCTTTCCAATTAGGTTTCAAGGGAGAAGAGGACACAGTAACTAAACAGGCCTTTAAAAAATCAACTCCGGTGTTAGGAACATCTTTGGACCTAGACCCTTTAACCTTTATCTGGAACAGAAGGTCAAGTGCTAAAGAAGTTTTGTAGTCTGAGTTTCAAGAGGTCTCCTGTCTGGCAAGGTGGGTCACAAGGAAAATAAAATAAAAAACAACCCTCCCCCACCCAAACTTATGGGGCAGTAGGAGGGGGAAATATTTGCCTGTAATTCCTGGAAATACCTCATTAAATTCTCACTTATGGGTCTTGTGAGCCTTGTGTGAAATTGGGCAGAACTCCCCCAGCCCAAGGCTTTTTGGGCTTCTGAGGCAGCAATAGTTCAACATGAGTCCTGTCCTACTAATCCCTAACCAGCAAAGGCCACTACCTTTACCCTTAGAAACTTCAAGCCAGTCCTTTCTTGATTGTGGTTAGACAGAAGCTACAGCTATTATCACTACCTTACCAGCTCTTTCATCTCTCAGCTCTGCTCTTTTTGGCCTCCTGCAGCAAACTCCTTGCCTGATTGTGGTCAAGCAAGGACTAGCCAAGGCTGAAGTAGCCACAGTTGGAGTAGCATGAACAGTGCAGGCAGGCAAGTCTGTGCTGTGTGTCTTCTGCTTTAGAATACAAACTTTTTTGAGCTAGGAAGTGCTATGTCTCATGCTGGGAGCTGGAGGCCAAAGACTGAGAACCCATTAAAGATCATACCTGAAGAAAATCCATCTTTATAAGTAGCTATAAATGTCATGCCACTATCATCATTAATCAAAAGGGACTTAGATTTTTAGTTTTGTTAGATTATATTTCAAGCTAGCAGTAAGGCACTTTATCCATTTCATGTTTGTTGAACTTCATTCTTGTACATTGACTTCACCAGATATGTGCGATCATTGCTCAGAAATGCACTGTATCATTTGTTTTTTGTTAATTCTATTTATTCTGGTTACAAAAATGACCTCACTAATTTTTTTAATTTCTGGTCTTAGTCTTATAATGGTGTTTAGAATTATTTTAAAGTTACATTTTTATCTGCTTTAGAATGGGAAGTTCTAGAAGATAAGGGCGGAGGCAGAATATCCTGGCCTCTGTGAAACTCTCTTATACAAAATAAATTCTCCCTCCATTTTCCAAATAAATTTTTTTAAAAAAAAATTCAAGATTACCTTTTCCTATAAGGACACCTATTTTGGAATCCAACTTTTCCCCTGGGTCACAGTTCTTTGTTACTAGTTTGAGGACAGGAAGAAAGGGTCTAACGTCACAGAGCCGTCGTGTTTCATCCTCTAGCTCCTCATGTACAGCCGTCTGGTTCACACATGAGAACATGTAAGAGTCAATCTCCATAAGCAGATGAAATAGAGGGTAGCTGTGTGCCTGCTTCCATAGTAGCTGCAAATAAGAAATACAGACATATATTAAGGTACCGAAAGCAATGCTGAGGGTTAGTTAAATTTTCAGTTTATCTTCAGAAAGCTGATGTTCTTCACAGCATAAGGTCTTTATCCTAATGGCAAGGTCCCACTGATTGCAGGATCAGGCCATTGTGAGACACTCTGATACTATGGTGATGGGGCCACAAATACCACAGATAGAGAAAGTAAGTTCAGCTCTAGAACGTGCCCAATTTTGCTCCTGAATGATAGTATTGGAAAAATCAAATTACAGTGAAAAATTGTCTAAACTGTTTGCCAGCTTATTTAATTCTGATAGCTAGATATCAGTATATTTGTTACGCCTAGTCTTTACTGCTAATAAAAGGTTTGTTTTTTTAAAGTCAGGGTAACTCAGGTATGTGAGCTACCTCCAGGTAAAGTGAAGTGAAGACAAGGCTCAGCAGTTTTCTGTGAGGTAAACTAGGAGAAGTCAATCCCCATGGGGATGCATAGGGCTGAACTCCTAGTTTACCTGATGGTAAAACTAGCATGCCTTACCTTCACTACATTTTTACCTGGAGAAAGCTCACATGCTTTAAGAAAAAAAAAGTCTGAATTTTAAAGTAATGAAGATGAGACCTTAGTTTAAAACAATAACAGTGAAGACAGGACCAAAAACCAGAGCTCCTTTGCGCTGGCCAGAAAGCTGTCACTGTCCCCCATCCACTCTGGTGCCTTCCCATCACAACCCTCTCCTTTCCCAAAATTTTTGGGGATCATATTTTCCTCCCATTCTCATTCAGAGTGAGATATCTAGAGGATAGTGGGGGAGGGGGCAGAGAGTGATCGAAGCAAATATATATTGAGAATTTCAAGAAATAAGACTGATAAATAGTTGTATCCATTGTTTCCATTTAACATTTGTTCTTTCCACAGTGCTAAAAAAAAATCACAGCTATGTACATAAAATGGATGGGCTAAACAACTGATTCTTATAGAAGTTTTATGCTTTTTTCAGTAATTTGAATAAGCTGAAGGTTTTATCAGTTTGCTGAGTAAAATTTTTATTTATTACACACTTTGGCAAACACATTTCCCATCAATAATTTCTTATAAAAATTCAGAAAAAACCTTTTCACTAATTTTCATACTGTGTATTGACTACATTTAAATGACCATTATATCAAACCAAGAAATGAACTTTCAGTATTTTCATCTTATATTTGAGATACTGCAGTCTTATAGGAATAGTACAGTTACCCTTTAAATACTTAATGACCTCTCCAAGGAGTTCAATATTTTAGGAGCCTCCAGAAACCAGAGCAACAGTATATATGCCTTACATGTTTGTGTATATTTAGAAACAGGATTATCTATGATACAACTGTGCCCATATTTCTTCATTTTTTGTTGTTGCTTTAAAAAATGAGACAGATACACTAAAAGCCAGAGCCTCATTGTACTAGGTGCTGTACAAACATATAAAGTATGTCCCTGCCCAAAGGAGCTTACAATCTAAGTTTGATGAAGCACCATAAATTGATATGACGAACTGGTGGAGAGCACAAGGTAATAATGAGACTATTATACTTAGTATAATAAGCCTCTGGTCACAGCACACCAGCTGCCTAACCACGGTTAGGTTTGTAGTCATCATGACACAGGTGGGTTTAAAAGAAAAATGTAGAGAAGGACAATATAATAGCCTTTTACAGGTAACTCACCAGCATTCATAAGGGTCAGTATGAAAGTTAAGCCTAATTCTAATCTTTCATTGTTTTTCTCCAGCTGAATACCATTAACCTCCATTGTCTATGGAGTTATTGTGGATTTACACAAGTGCACCTAGCTTCAGAATCAGGCCCCCAGCCACTGACTTATACTGCACCTATTCATTGCAACATGGCAAACTAGTCAATTTCTTTGTGAATTTTTTTCAAAGCAACTTTCATTTTACACTTTCCTAAATTGCATCAATGTAAGATCATAACAAGAAAGCTGAAATCAGCGACAGAAAAGGAGTTCTTTCTCTTCAGCTATTGTTCAAATCTCATGTATACAGCTTTTTACCCTAGCTTTTTTGGAACAAGAACATAAGAACCTATAGTGTGATCTCAAAAGCATTTTAAATCTTGGGACAAATGAACTCTTCAGAGTGCTTCTGCTGAGGAGAGCCAGTTTTTCCATAGACTAAGGCCAGAAGAGACCAATTAATCATCTAGTTTGACCTCCTATATATCACAGGCCTTTAAAATTTCACTAAGTTTCACCTCTGTATTAAGCCTTAATAACTCACATTTAGCTAAATCATATCTTCCAGAAAGGCATCCACTCTTGATAAGATATCAAATGACAGAATCCAACAATCCCTTGGTAGTTTGTTCCAATGCTTAAGCACCCTCACTGTTAAAAATTTATGCCTTGTTTCTAATTTTACTTTGTCTGGCTTCAGCTTCCAGCCATTGGTTCTTGTTATGCTTTTCTCTACTCAATTTAACACTTCAGCTACCTGCATTTTCTCCCCTTGAAGGTACTTATACATGAATCAAGTCATCTCTCAATCAATAAGATGTTTGATAAGAGCTGTTTACCATAAAACCATGCTGACAATTATATTCCTATCCTTTAATTCTTTATCAGCGTAGTGACATAGGAATTTTTCCATTATTCCACTTGGATCTGATGTCAGGCTAATCAGACTATAGTTACGTCATCCTGCTTGCCCTTTTTTAATATTGGTGTAACGTTAGCACTCTTACTGTCTTCTAGGGTTTTCACCATACATTTGACTATAATACAAAATATATTGCCCTTTTAATTTAAGTATTCCATTATTAGTGAAGATGTCACACTCATTTACTCAAAAATATAAAGGAACACTGTATATGAAAGTATTTTAATATGTACAGAATGTCTCTATGAAGACAAAAACATTATGAAGCCACCACAATGCCAATGTACTTCTCGTAATCAGCTCACTGGAAAATAAATCATTTCGCACTGTATACCCTTAAATGATCTCTCAAAAGCAAGGGCACCTGTACAGCATATGTCCCTACATCACCTTCTCTGTGTGCCGCAGCCATGATCTGGAAGGACCACCTCTGCAGATGAAAAAAATAATGGTCTTCATGGTTATTCAATTATTGGCCTCTAACAGGCTGACGAATGCCAACAAGAGTGCTGATTCTTGGAAACCACCCTGTTTCACATAGTCATTACCTTCTGATGGTAGTTTAGGAGCCTACAGATCACTGCTGACATATGCTCTATTTAAACCATGGAACTGGAGATGAAAAGGCTTCCTTATTTCATTAGCACTTCTCTGACCTATTCAGCCTGTTTAGACTATAGGCATATTTTTTCCTCCTTTTTAGGGATAGTCTTCCTTACAGCTCTGCCAAAGCCTTGAAAATCTTCCACTTTAATTCTAACTTTTTAGTTCTCCATTTTGCCTACAGATCTGGTCATCTCTCTGGTCAAAGTCTCCCTTTGGAGCTAATTCAGACTCCTACCTTTAATCAGCAGGTGATTTCCTATATAGCAATACAAGGATCTCCAGAGGAAGCTGAACATACCATTTCTATGACCTTACCAGCTTGAGGGAAAATACAAGATTGGTCTTTGGAGCTATGAAGCTTGCAACTGGATGGGAGCCTGTAAAATATTAATACTAATCTCTGCTGGTTTGCTAGTAAAGGATGTTTCTTGCCCTCTCACTGTGGAGACAGCTTTCATAATATAAATAAACCATGAGACTGGAAAGCTTTTCATATTGATATTTTAACTTCATTTATATATTGTTTATTTTTAGGGTATTTTCTAACAGGTACACCTCTAGCCCCTGAAATAGCCCTTGAGACCAATTAAGGTCATAGTGAGGAGAGAAGTGTTGCTTCAAATAATCATTTTGCTGCTAATTCTCTGGGTCCTTCTTCCAGCCATGCTGAAATGCACTTTAAATCAAGACCAACTGAGCAGTACCACTAGATGACTGAGTCAGTCCATGCATCTAATTTGAATAAAATAAGGCTATTGTTTATTTACAGTAAAGAAAGCTTGGTTTGAAAGAAATCCAATTCTGTGTTGCTGGAAACAAACGGTATGTTTGTCAAGTCTTCAACAACTGCTGCAACCTGCAGTGTTTGCTTATATTCAACAAACACTTTTTGAAACAAACTAAAAATCTCCACTGAATTTTCCACTGTAAAACCCTTACATGATTCTTTTAGCTATATGGAACTTGCTCTTGACCCTCCAATACTCAATTTCCATCTTCATGTTTATCAGCCATAGAGGCTGAGTTCTTCATATGGAAAACAGCATCAACAGGATTCAACTTTTTGCACTTTATCATAAGTCATAAAAATTTCCTTTCAATGCATTTTATGAAACACTTCAAATTGGTATGGAACAAAACCTGAGTGCTTTTGGCACAATGCCTCAGCTGATTAATCAGTATAAATTTGTAAATGTTGTTCATATTTGTAAAGCATGGACTACAAAGAGCTTAAAGAGTGTATACTTTTTGCACATCAAACATTAACAACAAGCTTCTTTCAGTTGGCTTCATACTTATTACTAAGACTTTATCTTCCCTCAAAATTAATTAAAAGTGTTTAGAACTATACAAGTAATGCTTTATTCACAGGGCCAGGTAGGAGAGGGCTACTTAACAAAATTAAGTCTTAAGCAAATAGATTTGAGTTTGATCGCTGCAAGACTCATTGAACCTAATTTAAATTGGAGAGGAGACTTGATTTATGAAGGAAGAACCATGAGTTATGTGATTAAAATAGGAGGGGAAAAAAGAGCATGGAATTAACAACTGAGGGGTCAATGGGGAGAGATGGTATATTAAAACTAAAAAATTTACGATTTCATAAAAAATTTAAAGATGAACAAAAATTTCCATTCATGATCTTACTGATGTATATGAAAATTAAACAGGGTGAGAAAATTAAACAATGAAAAACAAAACATTGATACACCTCCAGTTTCCAACTGTCAGATGAACTACTTCAGAATTTTTCTTCATTTTCTTAAATTTCTACTGGCAAAGAAATTCTTACATAGTTTCAAAAAACAGACTATTTTAGGGTTACTGATCCTTGGATTCCAGAATCTGCAGTTTTCTGCATTACAGTTAAAAACACTGCCGCTGCAGGGGGCGCTAGAGTCAGTTCCTACAGGTACCACTAGGGGAAAAAGTTTTCCAGCACCAGTGCATGTGATGCGCATGCAAGCACACACATACCCTACCTAAATTGGGAATGGACATGAACAAGCACTCAAATTAGAACCAAGGTTGTTCCCCACTACCAGTTCTCCTACGAGGTCCTCACTACTCATCTATACCAAACCTAAAATAGCACCACCTCTTGTTGGCTCAGCAACTCTTTGTGAAAAAAGTCTCTCAACTATTATATTCAGGAAAATCTGAGCCCTACTATTAATAGCACCTGTCCTCCAATCTATTTCTGGGAAGTTAAAGTCTACCATAATCTCAACTCCCAGTACTATTTATTTCATTAAAAACATTAAAGAGGTCTCTATCCATACCCAAATTGGATTCTAGTGGTCTGTAGCACACCCCACACCCACTAGCCCATGGGAACCTCTAGTAGCTTTCTTTTCCAAAGTGATTTTGGTCCAAACAGTCTGTCTTATCCATTCCATCATTTCTCATTGCTTTACAATCTACCTTATTAATATACAATGCTACTCTACCACCTTTACTTCTGTCTTTCCTGACCAGCGCATACCCTTCAATACCTGTATTCTACATGACTAATATGCCACCATGTTTCTGTTATCCCTATAATATCTGGTTTCACTTCTTGCACCTTAGTTCTAGTTCCTTCATTTTGTTACCCAGGGGCCTTACATTGGTGTACAAACATTTTAATTATTGCAGCTTGGCTTTGCCCACATTCCTGGTCTGATTCGATACAGTCATTCTACTGCCAGTATCTCCTACTTATCTGTTAGCTTCATTGGTATTGCCACTATCTTTCCTCTCAATGTCCATTCTCCTAACCACTGCTATTCATTTCTTCATTGCTGTATCCTTTCTTGCTTCATATTTCTCCCTCTCAATGTTAAAATCAGGCATGGATATGAGCATCTCCCAACCATCTCCCCCAAGTTTAGTGTAAAAGCTCTTTTAATCAGTTGTGCCAACCTCCATCCCAGA